>CM064513.1:20927600-21127427 GCA_032716605.1 Paralithodes platypus | reverse complement strand
GTCTCACCATGTTGCTTGTTGAGAGTCGAAGATAGCAGCTCCTCTGTCTGCATGAAGCTGTTCCACACATATATATACACCAGCAGTACCACACCCGACCTCACTGTCTGGCTGTCCCGAGGTCGAATATGAATATTACAGAAGCAAAATTGTGAATGCACAGTATTTTATTCCTCAAAGTCACGAGAGGCTAGCTGAATCGGGGGACTAGATTATGTGGCGAGGGATGACTTGGAAGAATTGAAATTAAAGAGATCTGTATTGGCAAAATGTAGCAACAGTTTATTAATTTATATTATATGAATATCTACAGTATGGATAAGGAACTAGACACATTCGATTTGTTTTAGCATTAATTGCCAACCGACAATTTTATATAACTAAACTAGCATTATTCATGCCAAGGAATAATAAATTCAATCGTCAAACTTCATCAAATGGTTTTATGCATTATACCAAGCTAACAGAAGGCGACTATATTTATCTTTGTTTTGTTATTACATTTGTTTTGTTTGCTGGCTATTATTAGACGATTATATTTAGCTTAGAATGGATTTGTTAAAAGTCCAAAAAAGAATTTAAATATATTTTATGTGTAATCGTTTACAAATAAGAATAATATAAGGGAACTTATTGAAAAGGTTGAAGATATCTATTGTTTCTAAAAAGGTCCTACGTTAATCAAACCTCATTTTGTCTCGGATTCATCCTTTACCAAGTAATATAACAACATATTTGTTTTATTGCTAAGTGCTCCTAGCTTTTTCTAATTATGACTTTCTCTCTCACTCACTCACTCAATCACTCCTCTCTATCTCTCTCTCTCTCTCTCTCTCTCTCTTTGGAGTAAACTGCTCCTGAAAAGGTAAGACCAAAAGCGCTCTCATTATGAAGAGTCTAGTATGGTGACTCCCAACATCTCGTAGCTCAAAAAGGACTTGAACTATCTAGCTAATATTTCTACCTTTTGTGAAGAATCTAACTGAATATAGGTGTGGAAATGTACAGCCCGTTTGCTTCAGCCTTCCCAGATTTACATGAGGCTAGGGGTCATCATTTCTAGACTATCATGATAAATACACTATAGACAATGTTGTAGTATAGACCTCGTAATACCACTCACAAAATTGCAAGAAAGTTCAACGCCTTTCATTAAGCAATGATAACCAATGACATTCATTAGTGAAGGTAGTATATCATGAATTAGTAACAAATGTAATGTATTTACTTTAGCAATAAAAAATGTATTCATATTCCATTCATTTGATTTAACTGTATGTAAATATAGAAGCAGTACTTAAACTTATTGATCGTTATAAACAAATTATAATATTGTTGTAGACTAACTAATACGCCGTCCAAAGTGATCAGGAAAGGACAGAACCAGGTTTTCTTTTCAATAGTCCGATTTTCAGCCATATGCTTCGTATGTCAATGCAAAATGTAACTTAATGCTGGGTATATATCCATTTTTGACGATTTGAAGATACTAAAATACAATAACATTTAAATCATTACCAGGTGGATGGGGCCCAACAGCCTTGGTCGGCAACCCATCTAGAGGATTAAACCATATACACATCTCAGAGGGAGCAGCTCTCGCCGAGGCCGCCGACGGACGGATTGATAGTCTAGAGGAGGTTCTTCTCTAGACTATCAATCCATTTGTTATATAGGTTTTTCACAAATGTAGAATTAATAAATGAATGCATATATAAACAAACTTCACAGTCATGGTAACGCAAAATCAACATAAATGGGGTAGGCAGATTACAAATCATAACAGGGAATTCTGACCGATGAGATGACAAAACATGTATTCTTCCCATGTCCAACACCGACCAAATATAATAGTCGGTACCATTAAAGAGGGATGGTAGCTGCTATTATAATCTACACTACATTTTGTTTTGTTTTTATTGTTATGCAGATGTGTTTTCGGTATAATAACCTTGGTCGATGAATTCCCATTTTATATATAAGCCGGTTATTGGTAACTGTTCTGAAAGTGTGACCCTCTTGGATGGTATCGATTAGTGTGAGATATAGAGGGTTCAAGATCTAAGAGACAAGGAACACAACCCTAATGATATCGTATCAACCCTAGTTGTAGTATTATGATAAAATGCCGAAAAGTCTAAGCTATACAACATTTAAACTCATATAAGTTATTGTGTGCTAAATTGTAATCATATAATACTACATAGATTTGTTTTCTTAATAAGAAAACGCCTACCAACGAACGCCAGCCTAAAGAAATTTGTTATTGCTGGGGCATCTTACATATATTCGTTTACATTTAGAAAACGTATTCAATAATTGAGGGAAATTACTGAAGTAGACAGCGAGTGAACCAGAAGAAAGGGTGTTTTACAATATAATATGTTTGACCACTGTATGTACATAGTCTCCTGCGAGTTTTGTTTGATACCTCCAAAAATGAAAGAATCAGTTATTTGAGTAAAAATATAAAATAAATATGCTTCTGGGGGCCTTTTGCTGCAGCTATTGCCCATTAAAACTGGTATGTTTGCTATGTACGTCATATTTAATCCCAGGTTTCCTTTTTAGGATATGAAAAGGCAAACAAATATAAAGTACAACACACACCCCAAACTATGATGAAGCATGTGTAGAATTTGGTAAAAGAAACACATTTAGGTGAGGGTAGGATAGGCTATTTGATTCGTGAATGGGCCTTAAGGGTAAAACATGTGATAATGCCATTTTCAGCATGTAATATATCTGGAATGGTCGAGATATTGTACGCGTATAATTATCTATATAACCTAATCCATAAAATTGGCACATCTAGTTTGGGGACAACACCATATATATATATATATATATATATATATATATATATATATATATATATACAGTATATATATATTTTTTTTTTTTAAATGGAGGCTTTCAAAAAAAAATCCAACTTATACACAACTATATTAGCATCTGGAAACATTGCTCAAATACCGAGCCAGGTAAGGATAATTATAATTACAATAATTCTTGATGGGTGATAATTAAGGAGTGTAAACAAACGAAACTATTCGAAAAAACTCGTAATACCATAATTTAGTGAAGCATTGACCCCCAGACAAGATAACGGTCAGCTTCCTCATTCTGGTGACACTTATCTCTGACCCTGATTCCATGAATTAAGCGTGTGTGTGTGTGTGTGTATTATTATTACTATTGCCATGATATATGTATATGCAAGGCTATTTTTTTACCAAAAGCCAAAACAAAATATGTGGATACTTGCTATCCTTACACATTGTAATATATTGTTGACTGTGTCTATGACAAAAACCTATGAATGGTCAACTTTTGTGTTTTTTTATTTATTTTTGTTTTTTCTTGAGAATCCTATAGTTTTGACTTGTCCCCTATTCCATATACTGCGCTGATTTAGGCATATACTGTGTATATATATATATATATATATATATATATATATATATATATATATATATATATACATTTATTTATTTATTGATGTATTCTGTATATGTAATTATGTACTGTATATGTGACCTGCCAAATGTCTAATGTTGCTTGAGCACCAAAACTACACACTTAATCATGAGGTATTCACAATTCTTATTAATTGTTTATCACCTTTCAGTCGTCTACTCCTTTTGTCTGTACATTTACTCCACTTTTACCTCTGCGTATACATTTCCCCCTTCTCCATCCCGCCGGGAAATAGCTTTATCGACAATTAAATCAAATGGGCTTCATAAATAGAGGCTGCCTAGTAAAAAAAAAAAAAAAAAATCTATTATAATAGGAGACTTTAATATGTACTCGAAACCATAAATATGTATTCAATAAAATGTATTTTTCGTTTCACTTTCTACTTAACTTTCGTCCCCGCCTTGAATAGAAAGGTGTATATTATTGGAAACTACACTATTTCTATGACAAGGACTGCAAGTGAAATGTATTATTTTTAAGTTCTCTAAATGTTGCATGTAATAGTATAATAGTATTCAAATGATCATGACATCTTAAACCGCCTTACTCCTCTATAGTTCTTCGTGATTGGTGTGTGGTATTCTTTTGACATATTTAATGTCTTCATTATTCCGTGCTTCGAGCATTTACCTCACCTCCAACAGGCATCATAATTATCCACAACTAATTTAGGGGACGAGGATTTGCTGTCATATTATATAAATATAGGCTAGTATGTTTATAACTCCGTCTTCAGCCACAATTATGCCCTGTCAGTCACAGCAAGAGGTTTACAGGGAACCAGTTTAAGGTGAGATGGGCTGGTTTTCTGGACCACTTTCTTCTTCATGTTTAGCCCCATTATTTTCAGATGTTAAGATGTTTGCACCATTAGTTAGTCGATTTTAAGACCTTTCGCCCCATTTCGTCGTCAATATTTATACCTTTCGTGCTATTTAGGTGTCTATGTTTTCCCTGGCGAACGATAGTAAGCCTGTAATGTTGGAATAATCGGCCTTCGGCCGGGACATTTTTCTACCGAAAAATGTACAAATTAATCTAGAAGGGGGATCTAATGGATGATTTTTTTTAAATTTGATGGAGGTCTAGGGAGGAAACTAGAAAAATAATGAACAAAGGAAAAAAGTCGCCCAAAAAGCGGCCCATCTCCCCTTAAACGACTACACTTCTAAAAGGGCAATATCAGGAGCAGCCTAAATTTGGTTAGATTAGGCTAGACTTGGTAGTTAAGTTAGTCTAGATTTGGTAAGGTTACGTCAGGTTAAGCTAGGTTATAATAAATTATTATGACAAATGACAAAAATTACATACAAAATAAACCCTAATTTCCCCTTAAAGTGTTTCACTGCGGCATACCTCAGATGTTGACCATTGCTGAAGGATGGATGTGCCCGCCCCCCCTCCCCCTCCCGTGCCGACCCTACACATGTGTAGCTAAAATCATTATAAGCTTAGAATTACTTATATTTTCATGATTTACCAAAGTTAAGCCCCTTTCTCCTGGGACAGCATATAAGGAGATAGACAGACAGATAGATAGATATGGTAGATATCCAAATGCTACAAACTGTCAAGCCCATGTGATCGTTCAGCCTATGACATGAATATTGGAGTAGATGAATGAATACACACACACAAGGCAGAAAATTACTGAAATGGGGAGGAAACAAAGACACCCATATTGGAATGTTGCTTTATTCACATGTATGCAATATATACAGTTTACACAGTCGATCATCATCATCATCACTCCAAGTTATCAAGGAGGGAGTATTTCTTAACGTCCATAGCCGTAGCCGCCGCTACCACCGCTACCACCACCACCACCACCACCACCACCTCCACTGCCATAGTAGATGATGGATCCACCATGTCCACCGCCTCCGCTTCCACCTCCAAAGCCTCCACCACCATATCCACCGCCTCCACCTCCGAAGCCTCCACCTCCGAAGCCTCCAATACCTCCGCCTCCGAAGCCTCCAATACCTCCACCACCATATCCACCGCCTCCGAAGCCTCCACCGCCGAATCCACCTCCTCCATGTCCTCCGCTTAACACGGTACGGCTGCTGTAGGAGACGCGTCGAGGGCCATAGGAGACACTAGCTCCATGTCCTCCACCGCCTCCACCAAAACCGCCACCTCCAAATCCGCCGCCGCCGCCATAGCCACCTCCGAAGCCTCCTAAACCGCCACCTCCTCCACCTCCACCATAGCCTCCATAGCTGGCAGTGGAGGAAGCCACCAGGACGGCAGCACAGATGGCAGCAACCACTAGTACCTTCTGTGGGATGGTTAGATATGTACTGCATAGCCGTGAGCACTAACAAGTTAACACACATACTAATATGTGAAGCATTCAGGCAAATTCTAAAGAAACTGGTATGTAACAGAGCATTGTATTGTCTTGTTTGGGTTCGATACTGATTCAAATGGCAGAATACCTAGTAGTGTTCACGACTAGACAAGATAAAATGTGAAATATCGCTAGGTAGGTTAATGGCTAGTAGTAGTTATAGTATTTACATTATGACATAAGTAGTATATATGTATATAGAGAATGTAAGGATTTGTCTGTGAGTGCATGTGTATAACAAGGTGTGGCAGAGATTAGTAACTCGAAGACCTCATTATCCCTCCCAAGAAAATATTGCTCAAATATACTGCAAAATTAATGTCGTCTGGAACATATTTATTTCAAATACACAAAAATACCGATGACAAACATATATGATGAATGACAGAGAGCCAACGACCGAAACTAGTAATGCTCCAAGAGCGGGATGGAAGCCGAGAAAATCCTCCATAATCTCAAAACTAAAGAACACAGAACACTCCAGTTACAATACTACTAGACTCTCACCATGTTGCTTGTTGAGAGTCGAAGATAGCAGCTCTTCTGTCTGCCTGAAGCTGTTCCACACATATATATACACCAGCAGTACCACTCCCGACCTCACTACGCTGACTGTTACAAGGTCGTGTATGCATTATTAGAGTCAAACTTCGTGAATGTGCTGTATTATATTATTCAAAGTCATGAGAGGCTAGCTGAAGCGGGAGAGATAAATTATGTGGCGAGGAATGACTGGGAACATTTTAAATTAAAGAGAAAGACTTTGGGAAAATGTGACTGCAGTCCCTAAAAGTATATTGCGTGAATATTTGTGATGTGAATACCTAACTAAATTTATCAGATCCCAAATTTAGTATTAACTGACAACCAATGATTTGATTTAGCTAAATAAGAGATTTCATATAATGGAATAATAAATTCGATAATATTTATTCCTTCTAATGATTTCTTATATTCAGGTATCTAACACAATATCACTTTATTTAGCTAAGGAAGGACCTCGTAAAGTCAGAAGGTTTAAAAACGATTAAAGTTAATTCCTTCCGTCTGACAATCGACTATTAGTCCATGGGCAAAGGGGGAAAATCGGCACAATTATACAGTATTCTACAACACGTTTGTCTTATTGTTGTTAATTTGACGACCTTGGTCATTGAATACCCATATCACTTAATTGCTGTTTATTGGAGTTTATGCAGTAAGTTTGAATCTCTTGGATGGTACCGATCAACGAAGACACGTCTCAGAAGATTGATGGGTGCTTTTGACGTTAATTAAATGATTGTGTCCTAACTACACCTACCGTGCACGTCAACAAATTTGATAACCAACTAACAGCATTAACCCCTTTAGGATATGATGGCTCGTTTATTCGCTAAATGCTGGCTAAATACTAAGCAATGTTATGCATTTTAGAAATGATCTCTAGGAATCAGAAGGGTAAAATGATCCTAATGAATCCTCTAACTTCCAAAATTCCTTCTAAAGTTGAATCAAATCGTTCAATGATAGCCAAAATATAAGGAATATACCCGTCCTGGACTATTATGAGAGTTATGGACACATGGATGGGCATAAATGTCTTAAAACATAATGGAAATATGAAGCCATCTATTAGAGTTTCTCGGATACTGCCAGTTTCAATCATTCGATCACGTCCCCTCAAGGGGCCTCACCTCGTTGTTTTTTTCTCGCTCCCTTTTTCTCTCGTTTGTATCCATTCGACCCCATTCATCCTATTGTTTTAAGACATTTATCCCCATCCAGGTATCAATTTTTTCCTGGCGAGCGGTAGCGACCCAACATATTTAAAAACAAAATTTCTGACAGCAGGCTAAAATTGTAAAATTTTCGATAGAAAAATGTCTCCGGCGAAGCAGGATTTCTTCATACAATGCTGGCTCGCTTGCTTGCTTGAGCACCAAAACTACACACTTAATCATGAGGTATTCACAATTCTTATTAATTGTTTATCACCTTTCAGTCGTCTACTCCTTTTGTCTGTACATTTACTCCACTTTTACCTCTGCGTATACATTTCCCCCTTCTCCATCCCGCCGGGAAATAGCTTTATCGACAATTACATCAAATGGGCTTCATAAATAGAGGCTGCCTAGTAAAAAATAAAATACAAAATCTATTATAATAGGAGACTTTAATATGTACTCGAAAGCATAAATATGTATTCAATAAAATGTATTTTTCGTTTCACTTTCTACTTAACTTTCGTCCCCGCCTTGAATAGAAAGGTGTATATTATTGGAAACTACACTATTTCTATGACAAGGACTGCAAGTGAAATGTATTATTTTTAAGTTCTCTAAATGTTGCATGTAATAGTATAATAGTATTCAAATGATCATGACATCTTAAACCGCCTTACTCCTCTATAGTTCTTCGTGATTGGTGTGTGGTATTCTTTTGACATATTTAATGTCTTCATTATTCCGTGTTTCAAGCCTTTACCTGACCTCCAACAGGCATTGTAATTATCCACAACTAATTTAGGGGACGAGGATTTGCTGTCATATTATATAAATATAGGCTAGTATGTATATAACTCCGTCTTCAGCCACAATTATGCCCTGTCAGTCACAGCAAGAGGTTTACAGGGAACCAGTTTAAGAGGAGATGGGCTGGTTTTCTGGACCTCTTTCTTCCTCATGTTTAGCCCCATTAGTTTTCAGATGATAAGATGTTTGCCCCATTAGTTAGTCGATTTTAAGACCTTTCGCCCCATTTCGTCGTCAATATTTAGACCTTTTGTGCTATTTAGGTGTCGATGTTTTCCCTGGCAAACGATAGTAAGCCTGTAATGTTGGAATAATTGGCCTTCGGCCGGGATATTTTTCTACCGAAAAATGTACAAATTAATCTAGAAGGGGGATCTAATGGATGATTTTTTAAATTTGATGGAGGTCTAGGGAGGAAACTAGAAAAATAATGAACAAAAGAAAAAATCGCCCAAAAAAGCGGCCCATCTCCCCTTAACAATTACACTTCTAAAAGGTCAATATCAGGAGCAGCCTAAACTTGGTTAGATTAGGCTAGACTTGTGAGTTAAGTTAGTCTAGATTTGGTTAGGTTACGTCAGGTTAAGCTAGGTTATAATAAATTATTATGACAAATGACAAAAATTACAAACAAATAAATACTAAATTCCCCTTAAAGTGTTTCCCTGCGGTATACCTCAGATGTTGAATATTGCTGAAGGATGGATGTGCCCCCCCCCCCCCCCACTCCCCCCGTGCTAACCCTACACATGTGTAGCTAAAATCATTATAAGCTTAGAATTACTTATATTTTCATGATTTACCAAAGTTATGCCCCTTTCTCCTGGGACAGCATATAAGGAGATAGACAGACAGATAGATAGATATGGTAGATATCCAAATGCCTCTTTTCAAACCCACACCGTAAAGTAAAACAAATACAATCATTAAGACATTTTCAAACACGTGCATATTTACAAACTGTCAAGCCCATGTGATCGTTCAGCCTATGATATGAATATTGGAGTAGATGAATGGATACACACACACAAGGCAGAAAATGACTAAAATGGGGAGGAAACAAAGACACCCATATTGGAATGTTGCTTTATTCACATGTACGCAATATATACAGTTTACACAGTCGATCATCATCATCATCACTCCAAGGTATCCAGGAGGGAGTATTTCTTAACGTCCATAGCCGTAGCCGCGGTGGTAGCCACCGCCACCACCACCTTCACTGCCATAGTAGATGATGGATCCACCATGTCCACCGCCGCCTCCGCCTCCACCTCCAAAGCCTCCACCACCATATCCACCGCCTCCACCTCCGAAGCCTCCACCTCCAAAGCCTCCAATACCTCCGCCTCCGAAGCCTCCAATACCTCCACCACCATATCCACCGCCTCCGAAGCCTCCACCGCCGAATCCACCTCCTCCATGTCCTCCGCTTAACACGGTACGGCTGCTGTAGGAGACGCGTCGAGGGCCATAGGAGACACTAGCTCCATGTCCTCCACCGCCTCCACCAAAACCGCCACCTCCAAATCCGCCGCCGCCGCCGTAGCCACCTCCGAAGCCTCCTAAACCGCCACCTCCACCTCCTCCACCATAGCCTCCATAGCTGGCAGTGGAGGAAGCCACCAGGACGGCAGCACAAATGGTAGCACCCACCAGTACCTTCTGTGGGAGGGTCAGATATGTAATGCACAACCATGAACACTACGTATATAACAAGTATACTCACAAAATAATGTGTTAACCTTAAAAGTAAAGGTTAATGGATATGGGATGCAACAAGGCATTGCATTGTCTCGTTTGGGCTCGATATTGATTGAAATGGGTGAATACCTAGTAGTGCTCACGAATGGACATAAGATAGAAACGGAAAAATCGTTAGGTAGCTGGAGTAGGTAGTAGCATTTTTAGTATTTATATCATCAAAGAAGTAGTGGATATGTATATAGTATATATTGAGTGAAAGAGAGGCATGTCTGTTAGTGCGTGTGTAATAGAAGGGTAACTATAAAGCTTAATGTCACCTATAACTTGCTTATTACACTTACTCAAAAAATATCAATGGCACTAATACTGTATACATGATGATCAACAGTGAGCCAACGACCGAAACTAGTAATGCTCCAAGAGTGGGATGGAAGCCAACTAAATCCTCCAAAACCCCAAAACTAAAGAACACAGAACACTCCATTTACAATAGTAGTAGACTGTCTCACCATGTTGCTTGTTGAGAGTCGAAGATAGCAGCTCCTCTGTCTGCATGAAGCTGTTCCACACATATATATACACCAGCAGTACCACACCCGACCTCACTGTCTGGCTGTCCCTAGGTCGAATATGAATATTACAGAAGCAAAATTGTGAATGCACCGTATTTTATTCCTCAAAGTCACGAGAGGCTAGCTGAATCGGGGGACTAAATTATGTGGCGAGGGATGACTTGGAAGAATTGAAATTAAAGAGATCTGTATTGGCAAAATGTAGCAACAGTTCATTAATTTATATTATATGAATATCTACAGTATGGATAAGGAACTAGACACATTCGATTTGTTTTAGCATTAATTGCCAACCGACAATTTTATATAACTAAACTAGCATTATTGATGCCAAGGAATAATAATTTCAATCGTCAAACTTCATCAAATGGTTTTATGCATTATACCAAGCTAACAGAAGGCGACTATGTTTATCTTTGTTTTGTTATTACATTTGTTTTGTTTGCTGGCTATTATTAGACGATTATATTTAGCTTAGAATGGATTTGTTAAAAGTCCAAAAAATAATTTAAATATATTTTATGTGTAATCGTTTAAAAATAAGAATAATATAAGGGAACTTATTGAAAAGGTTAAAGATATATGTTGTTTCTAAAAAGGTCCTACGATAATCAAACCTCATTTTGTCTCAGACTCATCCTTTACCAAGTAATATAACAACATATTTGTTTTGTTGCTAAGTGCTCCTAGCTTTTTCTAATTATGACTTTCTCTCTCCCTCACTCACTCAATCTCTCCTCTCTATCTCTCTCTCTCTCTCTCTGGAGTAAACTGCTCCTGCAAAGGTAAGACCAAAAGCGCTCTCATTATGAAGAGTCTAGTATGCTGACTCCCAACATCTCGTAGCTCAAAAAGGACTTGAACTATCTAGCTAATATTTCTACCTTTTGTGAAGAATCTAACTGAATATAGGTGTGGAAATGTACAGCCCGTTTGCTTCAGCCTTCCCAGATTTACATGAGGCTAGGGGTCATAATTTCTAGACTATCATGATAAATACACTATAGACAATGTTGTAGTATAGACCTCGTAATACCACTCAAAAAATTGCAAGAAAGTTCAACGCTTTTCATTAAGCAATGATAACCAATGACATTCATTAGTGAAGGTAGTATATCATGAATTAGTAACAAATGTAATGTATTTACTTTAGCAATAAAAAATGTATTCATATTCCATTCATTTGATTTAACTGTATGTAAATATAGAAGCAGTACTTAAACTTATTGATCGTTATAAACAAATTATAATATTGTTGTAGACTAACTAATACGCCGTCCAAAGTGATCAGGAAAGGACAGAACCAGCTTTTCTTTTCAATAGTCCGATTTTCAGCCATATGCTTCGTATGTCAATGCAAAATGTAACTTAATGCTGGGTATATATCCGTTTTTGACGATTTGAAGATACTAAAATACATTAACATTTAATTCATTACCAGGTGGATGGGGCCCAACAGCCTTGGTCGGCAACCCATCTAGAGGATTAAACCATATACACATCTCGTAGGGAGCAGCTCTCGCCGAGGTCGCCGACAGACGGATTGATAGTCTAGAGGAGGTTCTTCTCTAGACTATCAATCCATTTGTTATATAGGGTTTTCACAGATGTAGAATTAATAAATGAATGCATAATTATATAAAAAAACTTCACAGTCATGGTAACGCAAAATCAACATAAATGGGGTAGGCAGATTACAAATCATAACAGGGAATTCTGACCGATGAGATGACAAAACATATGTATTCTTCCCATGTCCAACACAGACCAAATATAATAGTCGGTACCATTAAAGAGGGATGATAGCTGCTATTATAATCTACAGTACAGGGCGGGTGCCCAATCCCGAAAGGGGTTGAAATAGGGGAGCTATACCCCCGCCAAAGGCGGCTTTCTAGGGCCTTTCCTAGCTGATGCCGAAAGGATTGGGTTCTAGTCATGTGGTGATGGGCTGGTCTATCAGAGTGAGAGCTGAGCGATCTCTGCCATACCCATAGCTTACTCTGACTGTTCCTTTTACTTATATATTTTCTAGATCTCAAGTGACGGCGTCTCTTCCGTGGATTGACCTCCCAATCTACCAAGATTGGAAGCTAAAGCGTCACATTTTTCCTTTGCCCCTCAACTTTCTCTTCATAATTGCTGAGGGGCACAGGGCCCTGGGTTGGTCTTTGGTTTCCTGGGCGTTTCCTCACCCTCCTCAGCTCCCCGCCATGGAGTGGCTTCGGTCACCCAGGCTTTATTGTGGTCGGCAGGGAGGGTTCTGTTGGGGCGCTTGGTTATATCCTTGGCCTTGCTCGGGGCCTTGGGGCTGTTCGGCCAGGCAGCTTGGGGAACAACAACAACAACAGTACATTTTGTTTTGTTTTTATTGTTATGCAGATGTGTGTTCGTATAATAACCTTGGTCGATGAATTCCCTTTTTATATATAAGCCGGTTATTGGTAACTGTGCTGAAAGTGTGACCCTCTTGGATGGTATCGATTAGTGTGGGATATAGAGGGTTCAAGATCTAAAAGACAAGGAACACAACCCTAATGATATCGTATCAACCCTAGTTGTAGTATTATGATAAAATGCCGAAAAGTCTAAGCTATACAACATTTAAACTCATATATGTTATTGTGTGCTAAATTGTAATCCTATAATACTACATAGATTTGTTTTCTTAATAAGAAAAACGCCTACCAACGAACGCCAGCCTAAACAAAATTAGTTATTGCTGGGGCATCTTACATATATTCGTTTACATTTAGAAAACGTATTCAATAATTGAGGGAAATTACAGAAGTAGACCGCGAGTGAACCAGAAGAAAGGTTGTTATACAATAGAATATGTTTGACCACTGTATGTACATAGTGTCCTGCGAGTTTTGTTTGATACCTCCAAAAATGAAAGATTAAGTTATTCTGAGTATAAACATAAAATAAATATGCTTCTGGGGGCCTTTTGCTGCAGCTATTGCCCATTAAAACTGGTATGTTTGCTATTTACGTCATATTTAATCCAAGGTTTCCTTTTTAGGATATGAAAAGGGAAACAAATATAAAGTTTATGATGAAGCATGTGTAGAATTTGGTAAAAGAAACACATTTAGGTGAGGGTAGGATAGGCTATTTGACACGTGCGGGAGCCTTAAGGGTAAAACATGTGATAATGCCATTTTCAGCATTGTAATATATCTGGAATGGTCGAGATATTTTACGCGTATAATTATCTATATAACCTAATCCATAAAATTGGCACATCTAGTTTGGGGACAACACCATATATATATATATATATATATATATATATATATATATATATATATATATATATATATATATATATATATATATATATTTTTAAATGGAGGCTTTCAAAAAAAATCCAACTTATACACAACTATATTAGCATCTGGAAACATTGCTCAAATACCGAGCCAGGTAAGGATAATTATAATTACAATAATTCATGTTGGGTGATAATTAAGGAGTGTAAACAAACGAAACTATTCGAAAAAACTCGTAATACCATAATTTAGTGAAGCATTAACCCCCAGACAAGATAACGGTCAGTTTCCTCATTCTGGTGACACTTATCTCTGACCCTGATTCCATGAATTAAGCGTGTGTGTGTGTGTGTGTGTGTATTATTATTACTATTGCCATGATATATGTATATGCAAGGCTATTTTTTTACCAAAAGCCAAAACAAAATATGTGGATGATTGCTATCCTTCCACGTTTTAATATATTGTTGACTGTGTCTATGACAAAAACCTATGAATGGTCAACTTTTGTGTTTTATTATTGTTTTGTTTTTCTTGAGAATCCTATAATTTTGACTTGTCCCCTATTCCATATACTGCGCTGATTTAGGCATATACCGTGTGTGTATATATATATATATATATATATATATATATATATATATATATATATATATATATATATACCGGTATATATATATATGTTTTATTTTTATTTATTGATGTATTCTGTATATGTAATTATATATATACTGTATATATGTGACCTGCCAAATGTCTAATGTTGCTTGAGCACCAAAACTACACACTTAATCATGAGGTATTCACAATTCTTATTAATTGTTTATCACCTTTCAGTCGTCTACTCCTTTTGTCTGTACATTTACTCCACGTTTACCTCTGCGTATACATTTCCCCCTTCTCCATCCCGCCGGGAAATAGCTTTATCGACAATTAAATCAAATGGGCTTCATAAATAGAGGCTGCCTAGTGAAAAAAAAAAAAAAAAAAATCTATTATAATAGGAGACTTTAATATGTACTCGAAAGCATAAATATGTATTCAATAAAATGTATTTTTCGTTTCACTTTCTACTTAACTTTCGTCCCCGCCTTGAATAGAAAGGTGTATATTATTGGAAACTACACTATTTCTATGACAAGGACTGCAAGTGAAATGTATTATTTTTAAGTTCTCTAAATGTTGCATGTAATAGTATAATAGTATTCAAATGATCATGACATCTTAAACCGCCTTACTCCTCTATATTTATTCGTGATTGGTGTGTGGTATTCTTTTGACATATTTAATGTCTTCATTATTCCGTGTTTCGAGCCTTTACCTGACTTCCAACAGTCATCATAATTATCCACAACTAATTTAGGGGACGAGGATTTGCTGTCATATTATATAAATATAGGCTAGTATGTATATAACTCCGTCTTCAGCCACAATTATGCCCTGTCAGTCACAGCAAGAGGTTTACAGGGAACCAGTTTAAGAGGAGATGGGCTGGTTTTCTGGACCACTTTCTTCCTCATGTTTAGCCCCATTAGTTTTCAGATGATAAGATGTTTGCCCTATTAGTTAGTCGATTTTAAGACCTTTCGCCCCATTTCGTCGTCAATATTTAGACCTTTTGTGCTATTTAGGTGTCGATGTTTTCCGTGGCAAACAATAGTAAGCCTGTAATGTTGGAATAATCAGCCTTCGGCCGGGATATTTTTCTACCGAAAAATTTACAAATTAATCTAGAAGGGGGATCTAATGGATGATTTTTTAAATTTGATGGAGGTGTAGGTAGGAAACTAGAAAAATAATGAACAAAAGAAAAAATCGCCAAAAAGCGTCCCATCTCCCCTTAACAATTACACTTCTAAAAGGTCAATATCAGGAGAAGCCTAAACTTGGTTAGATTAGGCTAGACTTGTTAGTTAAGTTAGTCTAGATTTGGTTAGGTTACGTCAGGTTAAGCTAGGTTATAATAAATTATTATGACAAATGACAAAAATGAAAACAAATAAATACTAAATTCCCCTTAAAGTGTTTCCCTGCGGTATACCTCAGATGTTGACCATTGCTGAAGGATGGATGTGCCCCCCCCCCCCCCCCTCTCCCCCCGTGCTGACCCTACACATGTGCAGCTAAAATCATTATAAGCTCAGAATTACTTATATTTTCATGATTTACCAAAGTTATGCCCCTTTCTCCTGGGACAGCATATAAGGAGATTGACAGACAGATAGATAGCTATGGTAGATATCCAAATGCCTCTTTTCAAACCCACACCGTAAAGTAAAACAAATACAATCATTAAGACATTTTCAAACACGTGCATATTTACAAACTGTCAAGCCCATGTGATCGTTCAGCCTATGATATGAATATTGGAGTAGATGAATGGATACACACACACAAGGCAGAAAATGACTAAAATGGGGAGGAAACAAAGACACCCATATTGGAATGTTGCTTTATTCACATGTACGCAATATATACAGTTTACACAGTCGATCATCATCATCATCACTCCAAGGTATCAAGGAGGGAGTATTTCTTAACGTCCATAGCCGTAGCCGCCGCTACCACCACCACCACCACCACCACCTCCACTGCCATAGTAGATGATGGATCCACCATGTCCACCGCCTCCGCCTCCACCTCCAAAGCCTCCACCACCATATCCACCGCCTCCACCTCCGAAGCCTCCACCTCCGAAGCCTCCAATACCTCCGCCTCCGAAGCCTCCAATACCTCCACCACCATATCCACCGCCTCCGAAGCCTCCACCGCCGAATCCACCTCCTCCATGTCCTCCGCTTAACACGGTACGGCTGCTGTAGGAGACGCGTCGAGGGCCATAGGAGACACTAGCTCCATGTCCTCCACCGCCTCCACCAAAACCGCCACCTCCAAATCCGCCGCCGCCGCCGTAGCCACCTCCGAAGCCTCCTAAACCGCCACCTCCACCTCCTCCACCATAGCCTCCATAGCTGGCAGTGGAGGAAGCCACCAGGACGGCAGCACAAATGGTAGCACCCACCAGTACCTTCTGTGGGAGGGTCAGATATGTAATGCACAACCATGAACACTACGTATATAACAAGTATACTCACAAAATAATGTGTTAACCTTAAAAGTAAAGGTTAATGGATATGGGATGCAACAAGGCATTGCATTGTCTCGTTTGGGCTCGATATTGATTGAAATGGGTGAATACCTAGTAGTGCTCACGAATGGACATAAGATAGAAACGGAAAAATCGTTAGGTAGCTGGAGTAGGTAGTAGCATTTTTAGTATTTATATCATCAAAGAAGTAGTGGATATGTATATAGTATATATTGAGTGAAAGAGAGGCATGTCTGTTAGTGCGTGTGTAATAGAAGGGTAACTATAAAGCTTAATGTCACCTATAACTTGCTTATTACACTTACTCAAAATATCAATGGCATTAATACTGTATACATGATGATCAACAGTGAGCCAACGACCGAAACTAGTAATGCTCCAAGAGTGGGATGGAAGCCAACTAAATCCTCCAAAACCCCAAAACTAAAGAACACCGAACACTCCATTTACAATACTAGTAGTCTCACCATGTTGCTTGTTGAGAGTCGAAGATAGCAGCTCCTCTGTCTGCATGAAGCTGTTCCACACATATATATACACCAGCAGTACCACACCCGACCTCACTGTCTGGCTGTCCCGAGGTCGAATATGAATATTACAGAAGCAAAATTGTGAATGCACCGTATTTTATTCCTCAAAGTCACGAGAGGCTAGCTGAATCGGGGGACTAAATTATGTGGCGAGGGATGACTTGGAAGAATTGAAATTAAAGAGATCTGTATTGGCAAAATGTAGCAACAGTTTATTAATTTATATTATATGAATATCTACAGTATGGATAAGGAACTAGACACATTCGATTTGTTTTAGCATTAATTGCCAACCGACAATTTTATATAACTAAACTAGCATTATTGATGCCAAGGAATAATAAATTCAATCGTCAAACTTCATCAAATGGTTTTATGCATTATACCAAGCTAACAGAAGGCGACTATATTTATCTTTGTTTTGTTATTACATTTGTTTTGTTTGCTGGCTATTATTAGACGATTATATTTAGCTTAGAATGGATTTGTTAAAAGTCCAAAAAATAATTTAAATATATTTTATATGTAATCGTTTAAAAATAAGAATAATATAAGGGAACTTATTGAAAAGGTTGAAGATATCTATTGCTTCTAAAAAGGTCCTACGTTAATCAAACCTCATTTTGTCTCGGATTCATCCTTTACCAAGTAATATAACAACATATTTGTTTTATTGCTAAGTGCTCCTAGCTTTTTCTAATTATGACTTTCTCTCTCACTCACTCACTCAATCACTCCTCTCTATCTCTCTCTCTCTCTCTCTCTTTGGAGTAAACTGCTCCTGAAAAGGTAAGACCAAAAGCGCTCTCATTATGAAGAGTCTAGTATGCTGACTCCCAACATCTCGTAGCTCAAAAAGGACTTGAACTATCTAGCTAATATGTCTACCTTTTGTGAAGAATCTAACTGAATATAGGTGTGGAAATGTACAGCCCGTTTGCTTCAGCCTTCCCAGATTTACATGAGGCTAGGGGTCATAATTTCTAGACTATCATGATAAATACACTATAGACAATGTTGTAGTATAGACCTCGTAATACCACTCACAAAATTGCAAGAAAGTTCAACGCTTTTCATTAAGCAATGATAACCAATGACATTCATTAGTGAAGGTAGTATATCATGAATTAGTAACAAATGTAATGTATTTACTTTAGCAATAAAAAATGTATTCATATTCCATTCATTTGATTTAACTGTATGTAAATATAGAAGCAGTACTTAAACTTATTGATCGTTATAAACAAATTATAATATTGTTGTAGACTAACTAATACGCCGTCCAAAGTGATCAGGAAAGGACAGAACCAGGTTTTCTTTTCAATAGTCCGATTTTCAGCCATATGCTTCGTATGTCAATGCAAAATGTAACTTAATGCTGGGTATATATCCGTTTTTGACGATTTGAAGATACTAAAATACAATAACATTTAATTCATTACCAGGTGGATGGGGCCCAACAGGCTTGGTCGGCAACCCATCTAGAGGATTAAACCATATACACATCTCGGAGGGAGCAGCTCTCCCCGAGGCCGCCGACGGACGGATTGATAGTCTAGAGGAGGTTCTTCTCTAGACAATCAATCCATTTGTTATATAGGTTTTTGACACATGTAGAATTAATAAATGAATGCATATATAAACAAACCTCACAGTCATGGTAACGCAAAATCAACATAAATGGGGTAGGCAGATTACAAATCATAACAGGGAATTCTGACCGATGAGATGACAAAACATATGTATTCTTCCCATGTCCAACACCGACCAAATATAATAGTCGGTACCATTAAAGAGGGATGGTAGCTGCTATTATAATCTACACTACATTTTGTTTTGTTTTTATTGTTATGCAGATGTGTTTTCGGTATAATAACCTTGGTCGATGAATTCCCATTTTATATATAAGCCGGTTATTGGTAACTGTTCTGAAAGTGTGACCCTCTTGGATGGTATCGATTAGTGTGAGATATAGAGGGTTCAAGATCTAAGAGACAAGGAACACAACCCTAATGATATCGTATCAACCCTAGTTGTAGTATTATGATAAAATGCCGAAAAGTCTAAGCTATACAACATTTAAACTCATATAAGTTATTGTGTGCTAAATTGTAATCATATAATACTACATAGATTTGTTTTCTTAATAAGAAAACGCCTACCAACGAACGCCAGCCTAAATAAATGTGTTATTGCTGGGGCATCTTACATATATTCGTTTACATTTAGAAAACGTATTCAATAATTGAGGGAAATTACTGAAGTAGACAGCGAGTGAACCAGAAGAAAGGGTGTTTTACAATATAATATGTTTGACCACTGTATGTACATAGTCTCCTCCGAGTTTTGTTTGATACCTCCAAAAATGAAAGAATCAGTTATTCTGAGTAAAAATATAAAATAAATATGCTTCTGGGGGCCTTTTGCTGCAGCTATTGCCCATTAAAACGGGTATGTTTGCTATTTACGTCATATTTAATCCCAGGTTTCCTTTTTAGGATATGAAAAGGCAAACAAATATAAAGTACAACACACACCCCAAACTATGATGAAGCATGTGTAGAATTTGGTAAAAGAAACACATTTAGGTGAGGGTAGGATAGGCTATTTGACACGTGCGGGAGCCTTAAGGGTAAAACATGTGATAATGCCATTTTCAGCATGTAATATATCTGGAATGGTCGAGATATTGTACGCGTATAATTATCTATATAACCTAATCCATAAAATTGGCACATCTAGTTTGGGGACAACACCATATATATATATATATATATATATATATATATATTTTTTTTTTTTTTAAATGGAGGCTTTCAAAAAAAATCCAACTTATACACAACTATATTAGCATCTGGAAACATTGCTCAAATACCGAGCCAGGTAAGGATAATTATAATTACAATAATTCTTGATGGGTGATAATTAAGGAGTGTAAACAAACGAAACTATTCGAAAAAAACTCGTAATACCATAATTTAGTGAAGCATTGACCCCCAGACAAGATAACGGTCAGTTTCCTCATTCTGGTGACACTTATCTCTGACCCTGATTCCATGAATTAAGCGTGTGTGTGTGTGTGTATTATTATTACTATTGCCATGATATATGTATATGCAAGGCTATTGTTTTACCAAAAGCCAAAACAAAATATGTGGATACTTGCTATCCTTACACGTTTTAATATATTGTTGACTGTGTCTATGACAAAAACCTATGAATGGTCAACTTTTGTGTTTTTTAATTTGTTTTTGTTTTTTCTTGAGAATCCTATAGTTTTGACTTGTCCCCTATTCCATATACTGCGCTGATTTAGGCATATAATATATATATATATATATATATATATATATATATATATATATATATATATATTTATTTATTGATGTATTCTGTATATGTAATTATGTACTGTATATATGTGACCTGCCAAATGTCTAATGTTGCTTGAGCACCAAAACTACACACTTAATCATGAGGTATTCACAATTCTTATTAATTGTTTATCACCTTTCAGTCGTCTACTCCTTTTGTCTGTACATTTACTCCACTTTTACCTCTGCGTATACATTTCCCCCTTCTCCATCCCGCCGGGAAATAGCTTTATCGACAATTAAATCAAATGGGCTTCATAAATAGAGGCTGCCTAGTAAAAAAAAAATATATATATATATTATAATAGGAGACTTTAATATGTACTCGAAACCATAAATATGTATTCAATAAAATGTATTTTTCGTTTCACTTTCTACTTAACTTTCGTCCCCGCCTTGAATAGAAAGGTGTATATTATTGGAAACTACACTATTTCTATGACAAGGACTGCAAGTGAAATGTATTATTTTTAAGTTCTCTAAATGTTGCATGTAATAGTATAATAGTATTCAAATGATCATGACATCTTAAACCGCCTTACTCCTCTATAGTTCTTCGTGATTGGTGTGTGGTATTCTGTTGACATATTTAATGTCTTCATTAGTCCGTGCTTCGAGCATTTACCTCAACTCCAACAGGCATCATAATTATCCACAACTAATTTAGGGGACGAGGATTTGCTGTCATATTATATAAATATAGGCTAGTATGTTTATAACTCCGTCTTCAGCCACAATTATGCCCTGTCAGTCACAGCAAGAGGTTTACAGGGAACCAGTTTAAGGTGAGATGGGCTGGTTTTCTGGACCACTTTCTTCTTCATGTTTAGCCCCATTATTTTCAGATGTTAAGATGTTTGCCCCATTAGTTAGTCGATTTTAAGACCTTTCGCCCCATTTCGTCGTCAATATTTATACCTTTCGTGCTATTTAGGTGTCTATGTTTTCCCTGGCGAACGATAGTAAGCCTGTAATGTTGGAATAATCGGCCTTCGGTCGGGACATTTTTCTACCGAAAAATGTACAAATTAATCTAGAAGGGGGATCTAATGGATGATTTTTTTAAATTTGATGGAGGTCTAGGGAGGAAACTAGAAAAATAATGAACAAAGGAAAAAAGTCGCCCAAAAAGCGGCCCATCTCCCCTTAAACGACTACACTTCTAAAAGGGCAATATCAGGAGCAGCCTAAATTTGGTTAGATTAGGCTAGACTTGGTAGTTAAGTTAGTCTAGATTTGGTAAGGTTACGTCAGGTTAAGCTAGGTTATAATAAATTATTATGACAAATGACAAAAATTACATACAAAATAAACCCTAATTTCCCCTTAAAGTGTTTCACTGCGGCATACCTCAGATGTTGACCATTGCTGAAGGATGGATGTGCCCCCCCCCCCCTCCCCCCCCCGTGCCGACCCTACACATGTGTAGCTAAAATCATTATAAGCTTAGAATTACTTATATTTTCATGATTTACCAAAGTTATGCCCCTTTCTCCTGGGACAGCATATAAGGAGATAGACAGACAGATAGATAGATATGGTAGATATCCAAATGCTACAAACTGTCAAGCCCATGTGATCGTTCAGCCTATGACATGAATATTGGAGTAGATGAATGAATACACACACACAAGGCAGAAAATTACTGAAATGGGGAGGAAACAAAGACACCCATATTGGAATGTTGCTTTATTCACATGTATGCAATATATACAGTTTACACAGTCGATCATCATCATCACTCCAAGTTATCAAGGAGGGAGTATTTCTTAACGTCCATAGCCGTAGCCGCCGCTACCACCACCACCACCACCACCACCACCACCACCTCCACTGCCATAGTAGATGATGGATCCACCATGTCCACCGCCTCCGCCTCCACCTCCAAAGCCTCCACCACCATATCCACCGCCTCCACCTCCGAAGCCTCCACCTCCGAAGCCTCCAATACCTCCGCCTCCGAAGCCTCCAATACCTCCACCACCATATCCACCGCCTCCGAAGCCTCCACCGCCGAATCCACCTCCTCCATGTCCTCCGCTTAACACGGTACGGCTGCTGTAGGAGACGCGTCGAGGGCCATAGGAGACACTAGCTCCATGTCCTCCACCGCCTCCACCAAAACCGCCACCTCCAAATCCGCCGCCGCCGCCATAGCCACCTCCTCCACCTCCACCATAGCCTCCATAGCTGGCAGTGGAGGAAGCCACCAGGACGGCAGCACAGATGGCAGCAACCACTAGTACCTTCTGTGGGATGGTTAGATATGTACTGCATAGCCGTGAGCACTAACAAGTTAACACACATACTAATATGTGAAGCATACAGGCAAATTCTAAAGAAACTGGTATGTAACAGAGCATTGTATTGTCTTGTTTGGGTTCGATACTGATTCAAATGGCAGAATACCTAGTAGTGTTCACGACTAGACAAGATAAAATGTGAAATATCGCTAGGTAGGTTAATGGCTAGTAGTAGTTATAGTATTTACATTATGACATAAGTAGTATATGTATATAGAGAATGTAAGGATTTGTCTGTGAGTGCATGTGTATAACAAGGTGTGGCAGAGATTAGTAACTCGAAGACCTCATTATCCCTCCCAAGAAAATATTGCTCAAATATACTGCAAAATTAATGTCGTCTGGAACATATTTATTTCAAATACACAAAAATACCGATGACAAACATATATGATGAATGACAGAGAGCCAACGACCGAAACTAGTAATGCTCCAAGAGCGGGATGGAAGCCGAGAAAATCCTCCATAATCTCAAAACTAAAGAACACAGAACACTCCAGTTACAATACTAGTAGACTCTCACCATGTTGCTTGTTGAGAGTCGAAGATAGCAGTTCTTCTGTCTGCCTGAAGCTGTTCCACACATATATATACACCAGCAGTACTACTCCCGACCTCACTACGCTGACTGTTACAAGGTCGTGTATGCATTATTAGAGTCAAACTTCGTGAATGTGCTGTATTATATTATTCAAAGTCATGAGAGGCTAGCTGAAGCGGGAGAGATAAATTATGTGGCGAGGAATGACTGGGAACATTTTAAATTAAAGAGAAAGACTTTGGGAAAATGTGACTGCAGTCCCTAAAAGTATGTTGCGTGAATATTTGTGATGTGAATACCTAACTTAATTTATCAGATCCCAAATTTAGTATTAACTGACAACCAATGATTTGATTTAGCTAAATAAGAGATTTCATATAATGGAATAATAAATTCGATAATATTTATTCCTTCTAATGATTTCTTATATTCAGGTATCTAACACAATATCACTTTATTTAGCTAAGGAAGGACCTCGTAAAGTCAGAAGGTTTAAAAACGATTAAAGTTAATTCCTTCCGTCTGAAAATCGACTATTAGTCCATGGGCAAAGGGGGAAAATCGGCACAATTATACAGTATTCTACAACACGTTTGTCTTATTGTTGTTAATTTGACGACCTTGGTCATTGAATACCCATATCACTTAATTGCTGTGTATTGGAGTTTATGCAGTAAGTTTGAATCTCTTGGATGGTACCGATCAACGAAGACACGTCTCAGAAGATTGGTGGGTGCTTTTGACGTTAATTAAATTATTGTGTCCTAACTACACCTACCGTGCACGTCAACAAATTTGATAACCAACTAACAGCATTAACCCCTTTAGGATATGATGGCTCGTTTATTCGCTAAATGCTGGCTAAATACTAAGCAATGTTATGCATTTTAGAAATTATCTCTAGGAATCAGAAGGGTAAAATGATCCTAATTAATCCTCTAACTTCCAAAACTCCTTCTAAAGTTGAATCAAATCGTTCAATGATAGCCAAAATATAAGGAATATACCCGTCCTGGACTATTATGAGAGTTATGGACACCTGGATGGGGATAAATGTCTTAAAATATAATGGAAATATGAAGCCATCTATTAGAGTTTCTCGGATACTGCCAGTTTCAATCATTCGATCACGTCCCCTCTTAAGGGGCCTCACCTCGTTGTTTTTTTCTCGCTCCCTTTTTCTCTCGTTTGTATCCATTCGACCCCATTCATCCTATTGTTTTAAGACATTTATCCCCATCGAGGTATCAATTTTTTCCTGGCGAGCGGTAGCGACCCAACATATTTAAAAACAAAATTTCTGACAGCAGGCTAAAATTGTAAAATTTTCGATAGAAAAATGTCTCCGGCGAAGCCGGATTTCTTCATACAATGCTGGCTCGCTATCGCTCGCCAGGAAATAGTCAACACCTGGATGGGGATAAACGTCTTAACACAATTGGCTGAATGGGACCGAATGGATACAACCCAGAGAAAGAGGGAGACAGAAAAGGAGAAAAAATAAAAGTGACTCCCCTTAACTCTTCGATTATCATTGAAACTAATGTACTGTAATCCAAATAATTTTACCCTCTCCTCGTGGCTTAATTGGCGCCCAACATTTATTACGCTTATTTTACTGAATTGTTTGTATATTTCTTCTGTGTGTGATAACCCAGGTTCGAATCCTGGTGGAACACATATATGCTTTCATTAATTTCATTGGAGGTGTTTGGTGTTATGGTGAAATTAATAAAACGTAGATACAAAAAATAGATTATATGATAAAACATGTACATTCGTTGAGTCAGTGTAAAAATTAAGTATGACAAAATGGTTCATAATATTGGACATTTTCCACGTAACGACAAACGGAAAACTATCGTTTTACATTAGTTTGCGAGACGTTGAATCAGAGGGAATATGCTGGTAGTTTTGAAATGGGTAAGTGGAATTTGTAAAGCTAAGTAAATGTGAAAAAATAAAAAATAAACAAACGGACTGAAAGTAAATAAAAACAGTTTTAGAAAGGTTATAGGAAACACTGGTCTGGTATGAGAGTTGTGTATATGGAACATATATTTATGTACACTTTAGTAAGCTCAAGAACGTTGGATAGCCTAACTATGATTAAGGGGAGATGGGTCGTTTTTATTTGCTCATTTATGGATCTATCTTATTTTATTAGTTTCCTCCCTGGCCCTCCCCCAACCTTAAACAAAAAATACCCGCCCAAGACCCTAAATTTATAAATTTTTCGATAGAAAATTGTCCCAGCCCAAGGCCGGTTTCTCTTACATTACAGGCTCGCTATTGCTCGCCAGGAAAAAGATCGACACCTAAATGACACGAAAAGTCTTTATTTTGACAAAAAAATTGGGAAAAAGGTCTATACATTGCCAAACTAATGGGCCAAACGTCATAAAATCTGAAAACTAATGGGGCTAAACATGAGGAAAAAGGGGGACCAGAAGAACGGCCCATCTCCCCTTAAAATAGCTAGTCATATGGGTAACAGGTGGTGGGTGTGAGAGGAGTCTGCCTGTGTGGGCCAGTTGGTATTCTGTAGATTCCCTTTATGTTCAATATACTCTGAGTGACTAAATAAACTAGTGGTCAAATATGTATAAAATATATGACAAATAATTATAAAGTCCTTTTAAAAAATAATTATGAAAAGTAGGCTAATTAACCAACTAGAGGGGCGAATCCTACAACCAATGGGATGAAAGGTCCGATAAGTTTGGGCGGAACGTCTAATCAGTGAGGCAACTCAAACCTGGGGCGAAAAGTAATGAGGCGAATCACCTAGGATTTTAATTTACTATTAAAAAGATATCACAGCCATTACTACCCATTTGTTTTTTCTAATGTTTCATACTATACGCTTCCATCATCGAAAACATTCATATTTTCCAAGGTAATTGTTCTTCTCTTTGCAGACCTAATAGACGAAAAGTAAGTTGTCATTTTCAACATACAAGATTCGCGAGTATAACATGTATAATTGTATATGGAGAAACAGTAGTCGCCATCTAATTAACATTTCAATATATAATGACACATTTATTTCATTGTATGCAGGCTATCTTTACACGATTGTATTCGGATTAATAAGGATATGTGGGAGTTGAAGGATTCATAGATAGTTTGTACCAATTTGATTCTTAGAGGTCCTTATTAAACGGAATACAGTTATCTGAAACTATCTAGAGTAATACTAAAGCTGCATCATCATACTGAAAGAACTAACAATTATATTGTTTCTAAAAATTTATATCTTTCGTTGACAAATACTAATCTAATTTTGTGTAAGAATTATACTCTCGTGCACAGCGACTCATAAATATCTGCGTAACTCCCATTGTTTACTTTGTAATTCTACTACCAGTGATATTCATAAACGAATGTTGTATATTGTAAATTTAATAATATATATTATTTACTTGTGCATTTACGATTTAATTCGTATTCCGTTTACTTGAGGTATATTTACATAGTGAAAACTATATGAGAATCACGATTTTCCATAAGTAGTTACAACAACGAAATTGCATACTATTGTTTAAGATTGACTGGTTTGCTGCCAAAATGGATCAGAAAAAGCGAAGACTAGCTTTGGTTTGCCTTACTAGCATATGTTGACAAAATATTACTTCCAACACTTACAAGATTCAAATTAGTTATTACGATGAAGGGTTTCAAATCCTGTACTACATTTATACACCGTTATTATTGCTTTCATTGTCAAAATAAGCATACTAGATTTTTATACATAAAACAATTTGATGAAAGGAATATACAAAGATAATGAAAACAAGTTCATGCACATAATGGCTTATTCTATTCATAAGAAATGTATAACAATTAGTTTTGAGCCGTTGTTGGTTGAATAGCGGTGGAACGTTTTTCTGAGGAGGTGAACGCCAGAGATATGAGGTGGTTCAAGGGATAAATTATATTTGAAATTGGCAGTTTGGCTTAGTTTGACAATTTTAGGAACTTTCACTCCATTTATGTCAATGTTAAGGCCTTTTGTGCCATTTAGGTGTTGATTTATTTCCTGGCGAGCAATACCGAGCCTGTAATTTAAGAGGAACCGGCCTTTGGCCGGCATATTTTGTTTACCGAAAAATGTACAAATTTATCTTGAAAGGGTGTCTAGGGGGTGTAATTTTAAGTTTAATGGAGGTCTAGGGAACAAACTTAAAACCTGCCCTTAAACAACCCTCCTCCGTGAACAGGAACATAGTAAGTATTGTAATGAATTGCCTCGTCACATGGAAGCATATGACGGCCGTTCATTCGTGGCCACCCCCTCAGAGATTAAGGCGTCTGGCAATCGATAGACACAGCTTTTACATTGTGGAGGAGTGGTTGTCCAGTCATGTACGATGACATCCATTTGTGAGCGAACGTTACTTTTATCCATACCACGAATTAAGAAAAATGCGAAGAGGTGGCACAATAGATGCTTGTTCACCTGAACGTTTATCTTAAAAGTATCTTTAAAACAATGCAAGGGAAGCAGCATTTCTTCGTAGACTAAAGGGGGTAAATTGATCTGCAATCTATGAATAAGTAACATCCCGTTCTTAACGTTAATCAACAATTACAAACCCCAATGTACTTGAATAAACTAATGAAAGCATAGGGTCCTCCCGGGATTCGAACTCGGGACACCGCACCCAGAACATATAAGCACTTAAACCATAAATAATACCACCAACAGTCTGATAGCTCTACTGTATTTTGTATTGTATCCAGTTGTCAAAGTGCCACATCTCCACACCCACCCCACAAAGGTGAGCCAATTTAATTTTTGTATGTCACTGAAGAAATCAGACCCAATACAGAAGTGAAGCATTTTCTGAGACAGTTTGGCAACAGATCTGACATTGGCTGTCCAAGTTAACCCTTACTATACCAACTACGGACATTGGCCGTCAGTAAAAAAGTCACTCGTCAGTACCAGCGACGGACGACGTACGTCCATAATATGCGGTCCTTGTAACTGCCAGTATCGAGCGGTACCTGGTACCATGACTTGTACGCATTGCTCTAAGACATTGGCAACACTTCTCAGCTTAGTTCCAAGCTCCCACAGGCTAGATGGGTCAGTGCTCCTCCAACTTTTGAGGTAGGAGGATGTTCTCTCTTTACTCTGAAGCTATTTTGACCACATTGCCTGGTACTGGAAGGTACATTTATGGTAATACCTTCTGGTACAGCAGGGGTTAAGTATATATTGAGGGTTACACCGAAGATCGTGTAGCTGCAAGATATGGAAATATATGAATTAATGTAATATGGAATGTTAAGGATTTTGTTTTCTCTATTGGAGACCTGAATGTATTTGGTCTACCCTTAATGCAACTCCCCACACGACTTTATATATATATATATATATATATATATATATATATATATATATATATATATATATATATATCACAAATACACGTGAGCTGCTAAATGTTTTTTCTCTCAGCCGCGACTCAAACCACAGACGATCAAGACGAGAGTCCATGCTTTAATCAACTATACCACAGCGTGATAAAGAATATTTAACCTTTTCCTATGCATATTCAATAGGAGAAATGCTACTTGGAGAAAGTATTCCATATCATACACAAGTCGTAGGACCCATATTCCAGAGTACCGTACAGGGATGTTTACAAATACTCCCACGCAACTTGGATTGAATTGATTAATTTAATTCTAATCCAGCCAAGCACGAGTTATTAATATTATATATATATATATCTCACATATACACACAAGCTACTAACAGTTTTTCCTCTCGGCCAGGACTCGAACCACCGACAGTAAAGTCGAGAGTCCATAATTTAACTAACTATACCACGTAGTGATAAAGAGTATTTAACCTTTTTCTATATATATATATAGTATTAAGGAAAATTTTAAATATTCTTTATCATGCCATAGTATAGTTAATGAAAGCATAGATTCTCGTCCTGACTGTCGGCGGTTCGAGTCTCGGCTGAGGATATATATACATATATATATCAATGCACCAAAATGGATAAACATACAGAAACACTAACACGTACATAATAGATATTTAAAAATGTACGGGTTCATGTGATTGTCCTACATATGCCATGAATGTGTTTTAGAGTAGATGAATGGAAAAATACACTTGGAAGTAAAATACTTATAAAAATCAGCTGAAATGAGGAGATTAAGAGATCCATTAGGAAATACTGCTTTATTTTCGTGTATTCATTATATGCCGTTCACACAGTTGATCATTATTCCATGTTTATCATGAAGTATTAGGGTTCTTAACGACCATAGCCGTAGCCGCCGTAGCTACCGCCCCCTCGACCACCACCACCACCACCACCACCTAGACTGCCATAGTAGATGGTTCCACCGTGTCCAATGCCGCCGCCTCCAATGCCGCCACCTCCAAAACCTCCACCACCATATCCACCGCCTCCAATACCTCCACCGCTTCCACCTCCAAAGCTTCCACCACCACCGTATCCACCACCGTATCCACCGCCTCCGAAGCCTCCACCGCCGAATCCGCCTCCTCCATGTCCTCCGCTTAACACAGTACGGCTGCTGTAGGAGACGCGTCGAGGGCCATAGGAGACATGTCCATGTCCTCCACCTCCTCCACCAAAACCGCCACCTCCAAATCCGCCGCCGCCGCCGCCGCCGCCGCCGTAGCCACCTCCGAAGCCTCCTAAACCGCCACCTCCACCTCCTCCTCCATAGCTGGCAGTGGAGGAAGCCACCAGGACGGCAGCACAGATGGTAGCAACCACTAGTACCTTCTGTGGGAGGACATGGGTAAGGATAAAATCTTGTATGAATAGAACAACCGCGAGATCGATGTGGTTAGTACTAAGTAACAGTATCGATAGAGTAGTACTACAAAGGAGTACAAAGGTGTAGTACAAAGGAGTACTAGAATGGCTGTGTACGCTTGTGTGAGTTACAGGTAATAGAGTAGTACTAGAATGGCTGTGTACGCTTGTGTGAGTTACAAGTAATAGAGTAGTACTAGAATGGCTGTGTACGCTTGTGTGAGTTACAGGTAATATAGTACTAGAATGGCTGTGTACGCTTGTGTGAGTTACAGGTAATTGCAAAATTCTGGGAGATACTCTAGTAGTCTAGATGAAAACGAAGAACTATCGTGCTGCACCGTAATCACTGCAAAGCTGATCGTATATGGGAAGTCAGCCCTCTATTACCGAGTTTGCACAATGAAACTTTCTTAACTTACATATTGACTACAATTAGGAATATTACACAGTCAACGAGCAATATTATTCAGAGGAATTATTGAGATCACATTTACCAGTGTAAATGTTAGAGGTAGATTATGATCTACAGACCATTATCTAATGGAAACCGGAATAAGATTAAAATAACGGCATCGTGCTGAAGAGGTTCCTGTTAACCCTCTCCGACATATGACGCGATTTTGAGCCTAATAGGGATACTTTAAAGCCTTTGTTACCATCAGGGGTATTTAGAAACCTTTGGTTTAGTTACTTCAACCTCTGCAGTTGTCTTTGAGTTAGCTGTGGGCAGAAAACTAATTTTGGAGAGGTAATTATAAGAGTGAGATAATTATTTCTTATTGCTAATCTGGCAACCTCTGCGTCATAAATGCGTGAAAGGGTTAACAATCTCCAGCCTAAATTTCGCGCTACGATTGCGTGGAAAACTCAGATGCTACACAAATACTGCAATAAATTCGCCTAAACAATTATGAATTTCCAAAAAAAAAAACACACAAATACTTTCAGGATTGATTGAAATTACTAAATGTTTAATGGCATCTACAACACATCAAGAACAATGTTATTAACGTATATAATAATCAGCAGTGGGTTTACCCTTTTTGCTCCGAGGTAGGTCTTTTTTTACCTCCCTTGTTTCGTCCCATTAGTTTGGAGATCAAAGACGTCTCACTCCATTATTTTAGCGATATTAAGAAGCTTCATCCAATTCAGGAGTCAAGTTTGTCCTTTAACATAGAAGAATTTGGCCATCTTCCTCGACATATTTGTATTGAAAAATGTATACGTTTAGCTTGAATGGGGTCTGGGTGGGCACTTTTGAGTTTGAAAGAAGTTTGAGAAATCTTGTTTTATAGCCTAGGGGAAAACTAAAAATATATTTGCTAAAAATAGGAAATGCAAACAAATTCCTCAATAATATATGTAATAAAATAACCCACAAGATACCGGACTAGATAGTGAGAAGGATAGAATACAGGGAAACTCTAGTAATGATGGGATTCATTTCAGAAGTAACGCAGTTTATCACAACTCGTTCCTCGCTTCTTGGTGGCCAATTTTAGTTAACCCGTTCAACTCTCAGTCTTCGTTGACGAATTTTCCCTTGATTCTGGCTCGCATTCGACGATTTTACTATGCTTTGGGAAGTTGTCTAAGAAAAATAGAAATAAAATATATTTCAATAAATCATGTGAGCTCCGCTCCAAAACTACTTCAAAACCTAAATAAAGTCACCTATGGCTATCCAGAAAAAATAGAGATACAGTAACTGTGTGATTGAATACTGAAGGAGTTAACATTACGGTGAGATACTTTGTCTAGTTATTTCATTTCTTTAAGTCTAAGAAAAAGATGGCTATGGCTCGTTGCTTTTCTCTGGTTAAGTTTAATAGGTAAGCGTGATCGGTTTCGTCTGAAGCTATGTTGAGAGAGAGAGAGAGAGAGAGAGTGTAGCGATAAACTAGTAATCTCTCTTACCATGTTGTCTACTGAGAGTCAAAGAACAGATAGCAGCTCCTCTGTCTGCCTGAAGCTGTTTCGCATGTATATATACACCAGCTGTACCACACCTGACCTCACCACGCTGGCTGTCCCGAGGTCGTCCATGAATATTAGACTCAATTTTTATGAACAAGCCGTATTTTATTATTCTTCAAGTCACGAGGGTGGGGCCGAGGCGGGAGAGATACTTTATGTGGCGACGGATGACTTGTGAGTATCAAACTTAAGGTAACGGTATTTGACTTTTTGTTCTGTTAGTATTACCAGTATATAAATGTCAACCTCTATATGGTACGAAAGGTCTTAATATTGACAAGGAAATATGCGAAATCCTTAAAATTTGAAAACTAATGGCGCTATAAACATGAAGGAGAAGGGGGTTAAAAAACAAAAATACTTCCCCTTTATAAGAATATCATTGGCAGAACGCGATTGCAGTTCCTTTTTGCCGAGTTCTAAAATCAATGTATCATATATGAATACCAGTAATATTCATATTTTATTGTAAATCGCTAACTGACGATTTGATGAAGCTTAAGAAGAGATATAGTCAAGGATAAATAAAGTTAATAAATCAACTCAATCCATCCAACGACCTTTACTATGTTTATCTATTTAGTTCAATGTAGACAAAATGTATTCATTTTAAGAAATATCTAATAAAGTCAATGGGAATTAATACAGTTTATCATCCGACCACACACATAGTTTGTACTTAATGATAAACCGAGGCATGACGAGGAGGAGAGAGCTGCGTACTATAAGGATCATTAGATCAGAGGTTCGACTCTACGAGGGAACAGGATGGGGGGGTTTGGTGCACTGTAAAAGATCAAAGGGATAAAAAGAGGTCTATTGAATACTTGGTTATATTGATAGTGATTTACGTACCTTTCAATACTTATTAGATAAATATACCTTTATAAGGGACGTCTTTTTTACCCTTTTTATACCCAACATTTTTGACAGTGTAAGTAACTTCCACGTATCTGCAGTTCATCATTATTTCGGCTACTGTGACGTTAATAAACCAAAACACTTCCTGTCAACGTCAACTGGTGGTATACAGATGAAGAGTAATACAAGGAAATGGGTGCAAGAATTGCTCACAAGGTGATACAAGCATGAAACTTCCCGGAAATGTTCACAAGGACCTACTTTACAATTTCAGAGCAGGAGCCACCGAGATTTCTGTATTGCATAGCAACGGTTGCTAGGCAAAGCATTTTCCTTAGCAACCGGCAGCAACGATGCAGTTTCTGAACTACTATGAAGTGTTATGACTTTGTCTTTTATTTATTTTCCTATATTCACTCCTAAAATGGTTCAAAAGATGTATAAAAGCATATATATCTATATAATTGAGTGAATGTCAGCACACAACCAGGGCACACTGGTGACATCACTGCTGTGTAACTCAGCATGGGGTTCAGTGCCAGCTGATCTAGATATACTAGTACTTTAATAAGTACTAGTATATCTAGATCAGTGTCCCAAATGCTATCTAACAGCCCCACATCCACTAGCTACTAAACTGTAGTTTGTAGTTGGTAGATGTAGTTAGATAGCCACGCCTGAATTGACAGGATGTGCCAGCGCGGGAGAGCCGAGCCAAGGGTAACGGGGCTTAAGAATTACCCGGAAGGTGTACAGATCGCACGGGACTTAAATGGCACTGGATGAACGATCAGGCTAGGTGTAGGGAAACTGAACCTAGTTGTATCCCATAAAGGAATGTGTGCAACAGATGTATTTGATAAAGGTGGTAAAAGGATAAACCCTCGGCCTTAATCATATTTTGTTTCCAGTTTCAGCAAGTTTGATATATTTGATCTGCGCACAGTGATAGTCAAGACGTACTGAATATTCACAGAAATGGCCAGTGCCTCATCTTCATCTGTTCAAGCAACTGATTGGACTATCTGTGTTTTTTGTCAACTGGACACCAAAGAGTCTCTCATATCACCAACTGACAGAGGCTATGAAACCATAGTAGACAACATCACACAGTTTAGTAACCTTGACTCAATGCCAATCAAAATCAATCTGGCACAACTTGACCATGGGAATGGTATTCAATTAATTTTGAAAGAACAGAATGCAAAGTGGCACAAATCTTGTTATCAGAAGTTTTCACATACCAAACTGGAACGCGCAAAACGAAAGCACAAGTCTGAGGAAGATGGGACTGCTTCAAAACGAATTTTCACACATAGCACTAGCAGTGGTGGTGATACTGCCTCAAGTGGAACAGTTGGCAGCAATTGTCCCAAATGCTTCTTTTGTTCCCAGCAGCAAACAAAGGAGAACCTCCGCGAAGTCTGTACATTTCAACTAGATTTTTGTGTGAGGAAATGTGCACATGATCTACAAGATGAAAATCTTCTTGCAAAATTAAGTGCAGGAGATTTTATTGCCCAGGAGGCAAAGTATCATGCAAACTGCCTTACAAACCTGTACAATAGAGCACGTGCAAAGGTATCTCAGGATCAGGATGCCTCAGATGACCAGACATGTAAAGGAATTGCTTTGGCTCAGCTGATTTCCTACATTGAGGAGAAGAGGCAAGATGAGGATGTGAAGGTGTTCAGACTTGCAGATCTTGTGAAGCTCTACACTGACAGGCTAAATCAACTTGGAGTGGATGTTACTGCACGAGTAAACAGTAAGCATCTGAAAGACCGCATTCTCATGCATCTCCCAAGGATGAAAGCTTACAAAGAAGGACGAGATGTGTTCATGGCTTGTGAAGAAGATGTTGGTTCTATTCTCCGAGAAGGATACCAGACTGATCGAGACGAGCAGAGTGTCATGATGACCCAAATTGCTGAAATGATCCGACAGGACATCTTCGCACACAAAATAACATTCTCTGGATCGTTTGGCCATAACAGCCAAGTGGAGTCTGTTCCACGGTCCCTTTTGTCACTGGTCAGCATGCTTATCAATGGTTCAAACATCACAGATCAAACATCCAACACAACTATCAGCCAACCAATACTATCCATTGCTCAGCTGTTGGTGTACAACAGCATCAAGAGACGCAGGGATTCTGTGAGGCAGTGGCAGGACCAGAACTTGTTAGAGTAATTTCTGAGTTTGAAGCGACCATGGTAGGGAAACAACAAAGTTCTGGGCAAAGAAACCATCATGAACAAACCCGGTCAACCCAGAAGTTGTTTGCTGGACAGGTTCAGGCGGTAGTTAGTGTAATGGAGGACATGGGGAGCCCATTTGAGGAGGAAGGGCAGGACCTTCTCAGACTCCATACAAAGGACATCATGGATGAGCAGTCAGTCGAGTGTCTAACCACTCTCGCATCAAAGGGTCAGGAGCAGTATGCAACATTTGTGGAAGAGCGGCTCAGAACAAATACTAGGCCAATCACAGCAACAATTACCAGGAACAAGGTGGTACTGTTCAATGTCCAAGGCAAACGATCAAACAAATCAGGGGACAAAGTCAGTCTCCTCAAAAGTGAATCTTTGCTGTTTGCAAGTCTGTATGTTGCATGTCAGACAAGGAAAGGTGACTTGAACAATTTCTTCAATCATGAAAACCTCCCATTTCCTCCATCTCTGTCTGCCTATGGGCAGCTACGTCCAGGGAAGAAGTCTGATCTCATAGAATGTCTTGAAAAGAAAGTAGGGTCATCAAATGATGTGACACCAGAGACTGAAGTGCGAATCATGGATGGTGCGGCACTTGTTCACTTTCTTAGACCTGAGGGCTGCAAGACATTTGGAGACTATGCTGCCAAGGTCTTTCTTCCATACATAAACAATGCTCAAAGTCAGGCTCTGAGAGTGGATGTTGTCTGGGACCAGTACTTCGATAACAGCCTCAAGTCACAGACAAGAGAACAACGTGTCACTGGTCCTATTCAGCGCAGACGAGTTGGGGCGTCTAGCCCAACACCAAAGAACTGGCAGCAGTTCCTTCGCTTGGCCAACAACAAGACAGACCTGTTTACATTCCTGAACAAGGAACTGCTGGAAAATGCATCAGGAGACCAGACTCTCATTGTTACTGATGGTGCCAATGTGCTATGCTTACCTACACGAGACACCAGCAACATTGCTCCCTGCAACCATGAGGAGGCAGACTCGAGGATCATGGTGCATGTCAGTGATGCTGTTATGCAGGGCTTCCACAAGATCCTTGTTCGAACTGTGGACACTGACGTGGTAGTATTGGCAGTGGCAGTCGTACAGCAGCTGGCTCAGAGACAGCAGATAGAACTCTGGATTGCCTTTGGTTGTGGAAAGGACTTTAGGTACATCCCAGCTCATGAAATATGTGCTTCACTTGGCACAGAAAGATCCTTGGCACTGCCTGTGTTCCATGCTTATACAGGTTGTGATACAGTGTCCTATCTGGTCCAGGTGGGAAAGAAGACTGCATGGAAAGTGTGGGAGGCACATGATGAATTTACTGCGACATTCTATGAGCTGCACAATGCACCTGAACAAATTGGTGAAGCGACTGAGGCTTCTCTGGAGTACTTCACCATTCGACCCTATGACAGGACAGCAACTTCTCGTTCCATCAATGAAGTCGGAAAGAATCTGTTCATCCACAAAGGACGTCAGATATCATGTCTACCTCCAACCAAGGCTGCTCTACAGCAACACATGAAGAGGGCAGTACTACAAGGTGAGCACCACTGGGGCTGCACCACGGTGCCAGAACGACAGTTGCCCTCTCCAAGTGAGTGGGGATGGACTTGCCCAGAAAAGTGGAGGCCTCTGTGGTCTAACTTGCCCGAAGCCAGTGCAACCTGCCCAGAACTACTGAAGTGTTCTTGCCGAGGAGGATGCACAGACTGCAAATGTGTTGATGCGCATCTAAAATGCACAGCCTACTGCAAATGCAAACGTGACTGTGACAACAGTGTCTGAAGCTTTAGGAGTGGCATTTTTATAGCCTGACTTGCCCTAAATTGGATTTTATGCCACATAATTCTTGTATATGATCTCCAAATGCAATGCTACATGTTTTTTTAGAACAAGGAGTTGAGAAAAAACCATAGCACCTCACAGTTTTCCAGAAACTGCATTGTTGCTGCCGGTTGCTAAGGAAAATTATTTGCCTAGCAACCGTTGCTATGCAACACTGAAATCTCGGTGGCTCCTGCCCTGAAATTGTAAAATAGGTCTTTGTGAACTATTGTGGAAAGTTTTATGCTTGTATCACCTTGTGAGCAATTCTTGTCCTATTTAGTACCGATTGCCCTCACTATAAGGCTGGTTGCGGGTTTGGTAGAGACGGACGACTGTTTTCATATCATGGCCGCAACCAAACATAATATGGCGCGAAATGTCTGTTTTGAAGTGAAATGTCATGGAATTGTCACAGTTGTACCTGCATTTTATCGATATGCAGCCTATAGTTACGATTGTTTTAGTAAACTACCTGTTTATGTGTGTCCTTTGTGTTTTTTTCTTCTTGTTTTTCTTCTTTTACTTGGCTTGCTGTTATGTTATAAGTTGGATGTCCAATCTATACCAGAAAACAATCCGAGTAAAAGAAAAAAAAGAGACAAGAAAAGACACAAATAAACAAGGTAGTTATTGGATAAGAGTGTAACAGCATGGTGCACATCAAGAAAATACAGGTAGGCTATAATTTATGTCAATTCAATGACATTTTATTTCAAGACATATTTTCCGCTATATTCTGTCTGGTTGCGGCCTTGGTGGGAACCCAGCCATAAAGGGGCATTACACACACCTCTATCCTAAACTGTTGATGATTATAAACAATCCGACAACATTGGCATCAAAAGTTAGACTGAAAGTACATTAATTTAGGGATCATAATTCTTACAGAAGCTTATCCCATAAGCTGACAGATCAGAATTACTGACAAATGTTGAAGGACAAATCACTCATTTAACCCTTCTGGCCCGGGCTGCCTTTCTAAATGACTGAGCTCGTATCCGGGCGATCTGGCTGAAAAATAACTCGTAAACAAAGGCCTATCTCCCTTAATACAAGAGGTACAATAATCAAACAAATATTAAAATGTTTGCCTTACCTTGTTGCGTAGACTGGCGTTGAGTAAAGCTCTCTAGCTCAATTGGTTCCGGAGTTATGGCGATGTTAGTGGAGGTAACTTTTGCCGCGTATTTACCTCGGCCCCGGCTACGATGCCCTGTTGCACCCGTCGCCCCACCCGCAATTATGCCGGGAAGCGATTTGAGAGTTTTTATTGTTTATTTTGCCATTTATTATAGTGATTATGTTATTTTCACTCAATGAAGTCATTTTTATGAAGTTATTTGTGTCTCTGTCACTTATACTTAGTTTTATTGTTATTATTATAGTAGTTATTATTATTTATACCGGGCTATGGTAACTGATAGTGTCATTTTCACTTTTATGTATTGTTAGGTAAGCTAATAATATATATAGTGTCACTTTCACTTGTTCATATTGTTATGAAGGCACTTATTATTACTTATGTGTGTCTCTTTCACTTATACTTAGTTTTATTATTATTATAGTGTCACTTTCACTGGACTAGGATAATTTATAGTGTCATTATCACTTATTTATTGTTAGAGGTAAGCTATAATATATATATTAGTGTCACTTTCACTTGTTCATATTGTTATGAAGGCACTTATTATTACTTATGTGTGTCTCTTTCACTTATAATAAGTTTTATTATTACTATTAGCCTACATTTTGAGTGTCACTTTCACTGTCATGGTCACGGGCACTTCAATATTGCACTAGAATGTGAAAGTCGTTGAAGCACCGTCCAGCGCACAGTGCCACTTCACACTCGAGGCATTCCCATGTTGTTTTGCTCGCTTTGTGGGGTCTGCGAGTTGTGTGGCTGCACACATGGCACCTCTTCTGACTCCTAACTTTACTACCGGGTGCTTTGAAAGGAAGGGGGTGGAGCTGGTGCTTCCTGAAGAAGTCTGCACACCCCGTGCGGTCCAGCTGGCCTGGTCCTTGTAGTGGTCTCCCAGGTTCCTTATATTTAGCCAGGAGCTTAAGTATCACCTGCTTGTGGAACTTCCGCAGGGACTTGTACTTCTTGGCTCCGGGAGTCCTCAGACGGTAGATGTTGTAGGCATTGAGGGCCGACATATCTACCGTATGCAGAATAAACTTCTTATACCACCTGCAAGATGTTCGCAGGCAGTCGATGAACCCCATCTGCATGTCGGACTTGTCGACGAGGCGCATATTTAGGTTGTAGTCCAGGACAGCAGCTGATTTCTGGACGGGGTTTTTGGTTCTTCGGTCCACCTTCCCTGTGGCGACCATCTCGGCCTTGTGGCATGTGGTGAGGAGGTTGACCTTGCGCTGGTCATGCCAGTGGATGGAGAGAATGGGGCCACTCTTCTTGTGGAAGATGTTCGTCTTCTTCGTCTTTGTTGGGTAGGCTGGCATGCCCCTCCTCTTGGCCTTGACTGTGCCGACAGTTCCGGTCTTGGAGGTACTTGGTTAGGATGGGCGATGTGTAGTAATTGTCGGTGTAGAGAATGTGGTTCTAATGGAAGTGTTTCTCCATCATTCATCTATGACGTATCATGTCATACAGCTTCCTGATCTTCCATAATGAGTCGGGAAGGTGGACTGCCATGTTGTTGGTCAGGTGGAGATAGGAGAGGATGTCAAAGTACCTGTCCCTGGACATGTACTTGCCAAATGCTGGAGTCGTGATGAGGTCGGCAGTGATCCAATAGTCTGCCAGAGCGTGCTTCCTGATATGTGTCATCAGCATAGTCAGTGCCAAGAACACATATACAGTTCTGCCACAGTGACAGCTCTCCATGCCACCATCTTGGCACTGGTCTTCCTGCCAAGAAAGTTGGCACAGATCTCATGATGGTTGTTGGTCTCCTCGACGAGGTATTCCATGATTTCATTGTCATAGAAGCCACAATAAAGTTCACAGGGGGTAGCATTTGGGCCACAGGGATATGCTGGTGACACCCCGGAACCAATCTGCTGCTCGTCAAAGGCAGGACAATCTGGCTCAAAATCCGTCCCATCTGTCCACACAAACAAGTTGGATGAGTGCGCACGTGCAGCTGCAGCAAGCACACGCCCTTGCCCGCGCGGACGCCCTGCATGCCCACGCCCACGGGCAGCGGCGTCGTCAGGCTGATCCGCACGCCCACGACCTCGCCCTTGAACTCGTCGTGTCGGGACTTCCTCCTCAGGCGATTTTAGGTCATCTGGGGCAATGTTGGGGTTGTCAGCATCGTCTTCAGAGGACATTTCAGGTGAAGAAGTGACCGGGCGTCGGCGGCGGGAGACTGCGGGAGGACAATGCCGCCCCACTAGTACCACCTGTAGAGGCCCTTTGAACATCGTGAGGGAGAGATGAAGCCGAGGGCTGTGGATGACCCGTGCGGCGTCCCGGGTTAAAGCGTCGGGACAAAGGAATGCGGGTGGCTGCTAGACCAGGGTCGGCGTCACTATCTTCGCCTTCCCTAGCTTTCTCTGCTGCCCTGCGTGCTTTCTTGGCTGCACTTTTCACTAGAGATTGTTTGTAAAAGTATTTACTCACTTTCAAGGGCGTACGGGCAGGCAAAGGGGAAGGTCCCGGGCTAGGCCTAGGGTGACCACGCAGTGATGGCGACGGGGTAGGCCTAGGCTCTAGCACACTCAGAAGTTCGACTGCACCTTCCTGCAACACTTCCACATCAGGATCATCACTACTATCCCCTCCCTCAAACAAGTCAACATTGTCATCATCCCCAAACCCCACAAAATCATCGTCTTCACTTGCACTACTAATAAACTGTTCTTTATCAATCAAGCTTTCGCCACTGCTTTCTTCAATGGCAAAAAGTTCTCTCTCTATAGCACTATCGCTCAACAATATCTTCGCTTTCTTGCATTGAGCCTTTTTCTTGCTTGCAACAGGCGTAGATGTAGCGAGCGGGGTAGCACTGGGGTGCGCGGGAGGTTGCACAGAATCGGAAGGTCGGAATTCATGATTTCACTATAACTCGCCATGGCGGGCATGTGGGAACTGATAACGGTAGTAGTTGAGGCATGGTGGCGCTGCGATCGCCCATGCAAAGGAAATTTTCTCCGCGCGGATTTCAAAGCACGCTTTCAAGCATAGGATTTTAAAAGGACACCCGGGCTCCGGCCCATCTGCCGCAGTGTCATTTTAAAATGACACCCGGGCCAGAAGGGTTAAGACCGGCTTAATATTTCCAAGTGTGTGTTGACAACTTTTCGAGACATAATAAATCAGCATGAACAATAGCGATGTGTATAATTTAACTGCTACCTCCTATAGCCAGTTATATTTGCCAACTTTCTCAAATTCTTTGACTATTTAAACTCTACAGTGGAACACATTCTATCCATTTCTCCTTTCTCAGAAATCTCCATCTTAGGAGATTTCAACGTTCACCACCGCCAATGACTCTCCTCTCACACTACTGACCCAGCTGGTGAACAAGCCTACGTCTTTTCTATCCTAAATGACCTAGAACAGTTAGTTCAGCAACCAACCTGTATCCCAGATCGCATCGGAGATCAGCCCAACATTCTGGACTTGTTTCTAACTTCTAACCCTTCTTCTTACTGTTGATCTTTTCTCTCCTTTGGGCTCCTCCGACCGTAAACTTATCTCTGTCACCTGTCCTATCTCTCCAGTACGGCCAACCGATCCTCCTAGCCGACGGCGCTTGTGGCACTTCGGCGCTGCCGACTGGGAGGCTCTCCGGCAGTACTTCTTTGATTTCCCATGGAATGATTTCTGCTTCCGTGGCCGGGACCCTCGGAGAGTGGTGAACGCATTACCGAGGTAATCCTATCGGGCATGGAAGCATATATTCCATTCTCTTTCTCTCAGACTAATGCTAATTTTTTTTGGTTTACTCATGCCTGTTCTACTGCTGTCCGCAATAAGGAGGAAGCATTCAAACGGTACCGACCCCTTAAAACTCAAGACTCTCATTCTTTCTATGTTTCTGCCCGGAATCAAGCCAAATCTGTTCTTCGACTTGCCAAACACTCTTTCATCAATAATAAATGCACTGAACTATCCAACTCTAGCTCTTCCCAAGCTTTCTGGCATCTAGCCAAAAACCTCTCCAACAATTTCTCTTCCTCGTCTTTCCCTCCCATTTTCCACTCTGATGGCACAACCATCACTTCTTCCTCTGACAAAGCTAAACTCTTCGCTCAAACTTTTGCTAGAAACTCCACTTTGGATGATTCCGGTGCTATTCCTCCCTCTCCACCCTCCTCTCTCTTACTTATGCCTAATATCCTAATCTCTTCTAAAGATGTACTTTCTACCCTCTCTGGGCTTAATACTAATAATGCATATGGTCCAGACGGTGTTCCTCCTGTTGCTCTCAAAAACTGTGCTTCCGTGCTGACTCCCTGCCTAGGCAAACTATTTCGTCTCTGTCTATCCTCTAACGTCTTCCCTTCATGCTGGAAATTTGCTCACATTCAACCTGTCTCAAAGAAGGGTGACCGCTCTCAACCCTCCAACTATCGTCCAATTGATCTCATCTCTTGTCTTTCTAAAGTTTTTGAAACTATTCTTGCTTCCAAATTTCTTAAGCATTTCTCTTCTCATAATCTGCTCTCAGATTGCCAGTATGGCGTCCTTAAGGGTCGCTCTACTGGTGATCTTCTTTCATATCTTACTAACTCTTGGTCATCCTCCTTTCGTGAATTCGGTGAGACTTCTTCTATTGCACTAGACATATCGAAAGCCTTCGATAGAGTCTGGCACAAATCTTTAATTTCTAAACTACCCTTCTTCGGTTTCTATCCCTCTAGCTGTGCCTTTGTCTCTAATTTCCTTTCCGGCCGTTCCATAGCCGCGGTTGTGGACAGCCATTGTTCACTTCCTCACCCTATAAACTCCGGTGTTCCTCAGGGCTCTGTCCTATCTCCTATTCTCTTTCTAATTTTTATAAATGATCTCCTCAACTGTACCTCAATTCCCATCCATTCATACGCAGACGACTCAACCTTACACTACTCCATTAGTTTTTCAGAACGCCCCAGCCAGCAATCCCTCTCCGACAAACGTAATGAAGCCATAGAACTCTTAAATTCTGATCTAAATACTATCTCCAATTGAGGCAGAGAAAACCTTGTTACTTTTAATGCTTCCAAAACCCAATTTCTCCATCTATCTACCCGTAAGGAACTCCCAGCGGACGATCCCTTATTCTTCAACAATACAAAAATCAATCCTTCATCTTCTCTCAATATTCTTGGTGTATCCTTTTCTTCTGCTCTCAGTTGGAAGGACCATATTACCAGTCTTGCTAAGGCAGCCTCCCAGAAGCTGTGCTCAACCGCCTTAGGGGGTTCTTTTCCCCTGCACAGCTTCTTGCTCTGTACAGGGGCATAGTGCGTTTTGTATTGAGTATTGTTCACATGTGTGGGAAGGTTTCTCTCATACCGCTCTCCTAGACAAATTTGAAAGGAAGGCCTTTCGTATCATTAACTCCCGTCCACTCACCAACTCTCTGCAATCTCTCTCCGCCGCAATATTGCATCTCTCTCGCTATTCTATCGCTACTATAATAATCAGTGTTCCTCAGAGCTTTCCCAGTGTATACCACCTCCTTTACCTAGGGCACATGGTACCCGTCTTGCAACTCAATCCCACCCCTACTCTGTGCAACTCTCCAACCCAAGAGTGAAACGTTACTCTCAAACTTTCTTCTACTCAACAGCTGAGCTCTGGAACTCTCTCCCAGAATCAGTCTTTCCCTCTTCCTATGACATAAATTGCTTCAAACTCCGTGTGTCCAGGTATTTTGGCTCGAACGTCCCTTGATTTTGGCCCTGTCACTTTTAACTATGGGGGAGGCACTCGCTATAGGCAGTTCTGTCTTTTGCCTCCCTCAATCATATTGAAAAAAAAAAAAAAAAAAATGGTGTTTCGTAAGAATTGATTTTTCGATACTCAATGGAAAAATGGAAAACAAAATATGTAAAGCGGTCTCTGCATCTTGTCCATGCCAAATGTTCATAATTAACAATGTTTTTCGCTACAAAACCTTCATAATAGCCGAGTAATGTAGATGAGGACATGACAATTTACCATCAGCTAAAAGAAAACACAGACTATAGTGGTGACGTAACGTACAGTCGTGGTCAGGAATATCTGGACAATATTTAGAGGCACAATTATGATACACTTGCGAACTATTTTGAGATAACGTTTTGAGGCACAGAGATAAAACTACTGGCATTCACTCGTTAAGGGGGGATGGGCTGGTTTTTCTGACCCCCTTCTCCCTCATGTTTAGCTCCATTAGTTTTCACATTTTATGACGTTCGGTCGATTGTAAGACCTTTCACCCCATTTCGTTGTCATTTTTAGGACCTTTCGTGCCATTCTGGTGTCGATTTTTTCCTGGCGAGCGATTGCGAGCCTGTAATTTTATAAGGAACCGGCCTTTGGCCGGGAAATTTTTCTACCGAAAAATTTGCAAATTGATCTTGAAGGGGGTCTAGGGGGTGATTGTTTAAGCTTGATGGAGGTCTATGGAAGAAATTAAAACAAATAATAAAGAAATATAAAAATCGACCAAATATATACATCCTATGTTCCCTGCCTGGTTTTGATCGTTAATTGGTGTTCAAGTTTTCATGACCACGACTGTAGGTACCCCCCAACTCGTAATACTTCACGCTCCTAAGCCCAAAGCAAACAACATTGTCCTTGTTCTCTGGATATCCACCAACCCTCAACAGCCCAGGACCAATTATCATATCTTTAAAGTGCTTAGATTGCCTTTTCCTTAAATATGTTCCTCTCCCTCTATTTTACTTCCTAATGCGGTACACAATAAGCTGTACCATTATCCTTCCATATCTTATGAAAACATGACTAAGCTTAACGCCAACAAAATGTGATGTGTTATTAGCATGTATAGAAGCCACTCTAAACAAAAGTAATATCATCATCTTTGATTTTGTGTTAAGCCCCAAATCGAGCTATGCAGGTGGGATTTGTCAGACCTAACCCGAAAACGATTAATGAAGGTGCCCATGCATATTGGACATTTTCGAGAGTGGACGCTTGATCAGATAAACTATGTGATTGTAAGATTCGTGAACACTACTTAAGGCACGTCCAGATTTCGTCCAGACGAGCGGGCCTGATCTGCAGGCATGCCCGTCATTGGGCACATTTGACAGGTACACCATCGAAATGCCCGAGCCCCCGTAAAGCGAAATTACCAGTGGGTGCCCGGTAGCAGTTGGCTACATACCTTTAACAACATCTGGCACACATCAACAAATTCAAAGCTAAATTAAAGGGGAGACCTTAATTTTTATTTTGTTTTGTAATTATCTATGTATCTATGTTTTCATAATGTTTTAAAGATTCCTTCCTAGAACTCCACCAAACATAGACAACATACCCCCAAGACCCCCTTCGAAGTAAATTTATGCAATTTAATTACCTGGTTCCTCCTAAATTGCAGACACGTTAACTCTCACCACTAAAAGATCGACACCTAAATGGCACAAAAGGTCTTAAAATCGACAAACTAATGGGGTAAATGTCTTAAAAACTCAAAACTAATGGGGCTAAACATAAGGGAAAAATGGGTCCAGAACAGTAATTTTTATCAGATTTTGAATAATGTGTGCAAAGGTAAATATTTATAGACAATTCCGTAGTAACCCCTTCAGTATACAATATCGAAGTATGAACTACTGTATATATTCTGGGTAACACTGTGAGTATATTACTCCTTGGAAGGATCTCCAATAAAAAAGGTACAGTCGTCAGGATTAATTCGTTTCATTTTCTCTGTTAGTAGCACTGCACGGTAGAGAGGTATCCCCTCTACCCCATTTCCTTGTTGGTTCCATACCCCCACCTAAACCCTCCCATTTTCTCTCCGACCCCAGAACTACACCCACCCTCCCTTCTCTCGCTCTTACCCAGCTAGGAGCTACTTCTGGCAACTCACCGTTTACATTTATTCTGAACACCTGATGAAGGAATGAAGTATTTCTCACACATCTCTCGATCACCATCTCCTGCACATTAAAAATATGAAATAAACGAAACCTAACCTGAAGCTGCTAATTACTACCGTTACTAGTAGGGTTAACATTACTGTATAGTGTTTATGGATATACCAGGTATGAGGGGTAGATATACACACTTTTATAATGATAAGGTATAATGAGATTATTTGGTTATACACGAAACTGTTATACAGAGTGGTATTGTAGTAGAAGAATTATAGATCAGTTCAATATTATAACTCTTGTAGTTAGTCTGGGATATAATAAATGAGCGTTATATAGTTAATAAGTAATTATTCTTAACAGATGTGAATTCCAATTATCTTGAAAGTTATCTCAAGAGAATAAGCTTGAATAGGCGTGAAGCTTTCAATAGTATTATGTGGAGTAGATACTCTACCTCTTGCCATTACTCAGGGAGTATTTACCACAATTTGCTGTTTCAACCCATATTGCTACATAGCCATAGCGGATGCCCTCCTTAACTTGGTTACAACACAAGATACCTGATAACATAGAGTAACCCTATGGCAAGATTTTAAGGGTAAGGTGACAATATGAAAAAGTTCTTCCCTAATGTATGGGTGAACGTAAATGTTGAGGGAAAGGGAACTTTAACATACGACCCACCCTAATGGATAGATGAGCGTAAGAGTACCCTAGGGGTAGTTAGTAAACATTGGGCATATATATTGGTTATCAACCCTTCAGGATTATTTAGCCTGTTTAAATCAAGTAATATTTTCAAAGCTGGAGCCTCTTTTCAAAAACTACAGTACCTTGCCCAAGGGTAGTTCGTGTCCCGTTTATATAGAGTAGTTTTACATTATGGTCAATTAGGAAAGCAATATGGCCTAATGATTGGGTAGATAGCTATGTTAAGAGTGTTGAATTCACGTAATGCAGTCACATGGCCGACTCACGGGGCACATTCTCGGCAATGATTCATAGCATGTATTGGCAAATTGGCTGTTTACACTTAATGAGTCCTGAATTGTCTGGCAGCAGTGAGATTTGTGGAGACAATTATTAAGCAAATGTTTAGTTCTTGTATACGGTGCTAATAAGTAGTTATATTAGTATTAAATAATGTTATACAAAGAAATAATTCAAAATCATTGAATGGTTTATTTTGTGTGTTTATTGATGGGAGAAACTCATGGAGGAATTGACACAGACGGTCCTCGTTGTCTCAAGCTTGTTACGTAGCCGAGCCTGAGCCATTACAACGATGAAAAGGAAATACAACTTCGCGTGGGTTAGTTTGGCAGTTTTATTAGAGTATGATAGTTCAACAGTATTAAACCATCAGTGAATCGGTATGAAACTTTCAGGTTTCAATGGTAGGCATAAATGTATCAGTAGGAATCACTCGAATCATATGTAAGGTTTTCGTCGAACATTCCCCCCCCCCCCCTCTCTCGCTCTCTCTTGCTTTCAAATTTAGTAAAGCTCATACTTAACTCTACCTATGATAGATTGCATTCCTTCATTAGTTGTTCAGAATACATGCAATTGGTGAGGTCTAGAAGTAGCTGGGTGAGAGCGAGAGAAGGGAGGGTGGGTGTAGTTCTGGGGTCGGAGAGAAAAGGGGAGGGTTTTGGTGGGGGTATGGAACCAACAAGGAAAGGGGGTAGAGGGGATACCCCTCCACCGTGCAGTGCTACTAACGCCTAGTCCAGGGGAAATGAAACAAATTAATCCTGACGACTGTACCACATATTCTTATTAGACCATTAATTGGACCAGATCTCACTTATCTACATAAAGTCGTCTAATAATAGCCCATACCAACCACAGAACCTGCTCGTCAGTGCAGATACACAATCTACATTTCAAACATCCGTGGGCTTAACTCAAACCTCCAGAATTTACTTCCACTAAGGGATCAGCAAGCCTTTTCTTGCTGGTTCTCCCTACCCCTTTAAGGAAGTGCGGGTTTGGCTACTGACTGACAATCCCCTAGTATCCTCTTCCTTACCGAAACACAAATTTCTCCCTCAAGATCCTTCCATCTATAACTTTATGGCCACCAATGACAATCATCATTTTAGATATGATGGCGATACTTATCGTTGTGTAAAAGATATTATCCCCTGGCCAACATTGTTTTAATCCACCTCACCTACTGTAACTCTCTTTCATTCTTTATCCTCAAAACTAAATATTAATTTCGCCTCTAAAATTACTGCATTTGGTGATTTTAATGTCCATAATGTTGAATGTCTCACTCATTCAGCCAGAACCGCAGATTCTGGTCTTGAATGTGACTCATTTTATCTCACTCAACTAATAAAGTAACCTACCCGCATTCCAGATAGCCCAGACCATAATACTTGCCTTTTAGACTTATTTATATCTACTAACCCAGACAACTATATAATTGAATGGTGATGGGCTGGTCTATCAGAGTGAGAACTGAGCAATCTCTGCCATACCCATAGCTTACTCTGACTGTTCCTTTTACTTATATTTTTTCTAGATCTCAAGTGACGGCGTCTCTTCCGTGGATTGACCTCCCAATCTACCAAGATTGGAAGCCAAAGAGTCACATTTTTCCTTTGCCCCTCAACTTTCTCTTCATAATTACTGAGGGGCACAAGGCCCTGGGTGGGTCTTTGGTTTCCCGGGCGTTTCCGCTCCCTCCTCAGCTCCCCGCCATGGAGTGGCTTCGGTCACTCCAGGCTTTATTGTGGTCGGCTGGGAGGGTTCTGTGGGGGCGCTCTGTTATGGCCTTGGCCTTGCTCAGGGCCTTGGCGCTGTTCGGCCAGGCAGCTTGGGGAACAACAACAACAACTATATAATTGATGTCATGTAAAACAATATTAGATAACCTATCAGTAGATTAGGCTACAGCTCCTGATGAGATCCCTTTCATAGTCCTAAAATAGTGTTCTTTAAAGCGTGTTTCCATTCTGCCTAAACTCTTACGCATTATGCATTCCCACCTCTTTTGCTACTTCCTGGAAAGAGGCGAACATCCACACAGTTCTTAAATAACCTACCGGTACCACCTCAGATCCATCAAACTTCAGACCAATCACTATCATTGATGTAACCTTAAGCTAAGGACCGTAAATATGGCTTGCTGCACTGACATTTGTATATTAAAATAAGCTTTGTGCCTTGTCATGACCGTTTTCTGTTGAGGTGCAGACCGTACACTGAGCCTGGTGCACTGACCCTCAGCCAAGGTCACTCTTAGTTTCCTCTGTCTGGTGGCCGTTGTTTGTTTTATTCGGATCACGGTGGCGAGGTTCATATGATTAAAGTGGGTGTGTAATTAGTATGTATGTGCGTATGTGTGTGTCTGTGAGTGTGTGTTACGGTGGCAAAGCTGTCATGATTTAAGTGTGTGTGTGTCACGGAGGCAAGGCTGATATGATTCAGGTTATACAGTATACTTTATGTGTGTGGTGAGCATATATTTATGGTTGTTGTACGTACGTGTGTGTGTGTGTGTGTGATCACGTACCGATCCTTTGACTTCAAGGAGAAGGATTACACACACTGTATGTGTATGTATGCGTGTGTGTGATGTCACGATGGCAAGGCTCATATGAATTAGGTGTATGTGTGTGTGGCTCTGAGTAATATAAAAATGTATATTATGCCAGGATAGCCTTGGGAAAGCTGACATTTGTGTGTACATACTGTAGTATTATTTTCCTTGTATACAAGTGCGGTATATTCTCGTACTTAATATAACAATACTTTTTTGTTTTTTGTATTACCCTATTGTGTTCAAAGAGGGGGGAAGGGGGGCTTTTTGCACCTCCCCTGTTTCTCTCCATTAGTTTGGAGATTTTAAGGCGATGCACTCAATTAGTTTAATGATATAAGACGCTTCACCCCATTCAGGTATTGATATTGTTAAGGCGAGCTATAGCAAGCCTGTAACTTAGAAAAAATTGGCCTTCGGCCACTTCTATAGAACAAAAAATACAGATTTAGCTTGAAGAGAAACTGGGTGGGCATTTTTTAGGTTGAACGAAGCCTGGGAAAGCCTTTGTGTTAGCCTTGGGGACAACAAATAATACATTGCTCGAAAACAGCAAAAGCAAGCAGAATCCGCAATAATAATTAAAACAAAATCATATTAATACACAAGGCCTCGGATCAGATAGTGTTAATGTGAAGCTTAACGTTATTGCGGGGCATTATTTATCGAATATGCTAGGACTTCTTCTCTTCGTGACTGAAGCAAGAGTTGAATTGTCGCGCTTCAACAATAGATATGTTGTGTCATGTACAATTCCTTTAATATTAAGGATTGTATTTCTGGACCCTTTCTCTCTAATGCTTAGCCCCATTAGATTTGAAGTTTTAGGACGTTCACCCCCATTAGTTTAGTGATTTTAAGACCTTTTTTTATCATGTGTGTATTTTGAAACCTGTTGTGCCATTAAGGTATTTTTTTCTTCAGGTGAGCGAGAGCGAGCCCGCAGTTTTGGAGGAGCCGGAACATTTTTCTACCGAAAAATATACCGTACAAATATATCTGGAAGGGTGGTCCTGGGGGTAATTATTAAGTTTGATGTATGTCGAGGGAGCAGACTTTAAAAAACAAATATGTAAATACATACAAATAAATAAATATATACATGAGTACATAAATAAAAGTAAATAAAGATAAATAAATAAATATATATAAATATATAAATAATGTATAATTATATAAGACATACAATAAATATACATTAATAAATAAATAACTATATACAGTATAAATATATAAATAATTAAAACACAAATATATAAGAAATACAATAATTATACATTAATAAACAAATAAATATAATAAACATAAAAAATACTCTTTTCAATTTATCCACCAACTTCACATAAGTTGGCAATATTCCACAAACAGCCTTTCTCTGTACTTAAACCCTACCGCTTCTGAACACTAGCCCAGCCGGCGTTTGGGGGTTATCGTGGGGATTGTATAATTTGTATTTATTTTATTTTTTCTCGAGCAATTTATGTTTAGTGATGCCCGTAAACTATAAACAAATGCCTCTGTGGACTCTCTGCAACCTTAACATAAATAATTATATCAAACAAAAAATTCCCCTACTAAGCTAAATTTATACGTCCTTTTTTACAAACATTTCCTCTCTAAGTTGCTGACTCGCTATCTCTCGCCCAGAAAAAATCGACACCTGATGGGATGAAACATATTATAATAAACAAAATAATAGATTGAAATCGCCGAACAAACAAGGTGAAACAATAATGAGCCTAAAAGACCGACCCCTTGCTAAATCGGGTTAAGGGGGAGGTACTCGCTTTTTTCTGGACCCCCTTCTCCCTCATGTTTAGACCCATTAGTTTTGCTATTTTAAGACGTTCGTTCACTAGTTGGGCGATTAAGAGACCTTTTGCCCTATTACTTTGTCAATATTAAGACCTCTCGTGCCGTTTAGGTGTCGATTTTTTCCTGGCGAGCGATAGCGAGCCTGTAATTTTGGAATGAACCGGCCTTCGGCCGGAACATTTTCTACCGAAAAATGTACAGATATATCTTGAAAGGGGGTATAGGGGGGGGATTTTTTAAGCTTGATAGAGGTCTAGCGAAGAAACTCAAAATTAAATATATTCATGAATAAGTAGCCCAAATATACAAGCACTAACCCTTTAAGTTAACATGCCTCCGTGCGTGTAGACATCCGAGTTATCCTGTCACATGCAAATATTTAAAACATGGGAAAACATAATTGAATACTACTTCTATTTGAGGCTCGTGCACTTCGAGTGCTGAGGTTATGATTAAATTACATGTTGCCGTATGTTTAATTAACTGTATTAACCCTTTCAAGCTCCAATACGCGTTTCTGTTCTATTTCTGGCTATTATTAGACGATTTTATACAGATTAGTAACATTATATGGAAGTCAAAGGGTTGATTGAGATAGTATTTACCCTTTTGATACCCAAACACTCTTCCTAAGCTGCATAAAATCGTCTAATGATAGCCAAATATATACTGCTAAAACGCGTCAGAGCTTCAAAGGGTTAAATAATCTACAGTCGTATTCAGGATTTGTTTACGTTTTTTGGTGGAATATTTCTGATACACCGACGAAGCATTTTGAAAACTAACCGGGCCACCATTGACTTATCATAAAATGTCAATATAATCAACGCTTTCGATCTCATGTTTACCGTAAGGTGGTGTTCATGTATTTCTGAACACGACTGTACATACACCCAAAATTGACCAACATAGTCTTGCCTTCTAGGTAGTTAAGGGGGGGGGGGGGGCTTATTTATTTGCTCTTTTATGTATCTTTATATTATTTGTTCTAGTTTCCTCCCTAGACCTCCATCAAACTTAAAAAAACATCCATATTAGATCCCCCTTCTATATTAATTTGTACCTTTTTCGGTAGAAACATTTCCGGGTTAAAGATCGGTTCTTCCCAAATTACAGGCTCACTATCGTTCGCCAGGGAAAAAATCGACACCTACATAACACGAAAGGTCTTAATATTGACAAAGAAATGAGGCGAAAGGTCTTAAAATCGACAAACTAATGGGACAAACATAAAATCTGAAAACTAATTGGGTAAACATGAGGGAGAAGGGGATCTAGAAAAACGACCCCTCTCCCCTTGAAGGTGACGTGTGAGAGATTGTTTATAATATATGATACGTATATACCTGTATATACAGTATACCTTGCTCCAATTGATCAGCCATGACTCGAGCGTGACCAACAAGATTTCCGGGAATTTCCTGTCAAGTCCAGAACCAAGGAAGCAAATATGACATGAATTCAGATTAATATAGTGCATGCTAGAATATATCGTCAGTTAACCTTTTCAAGAACAGATTATTTTTATTTTTATTTTTTTACTAATACTAACGACTTTATGAAGGTTAAGAAGGACCTCAAGCAATCAAAACGATCAACTAGATCTCCACATAAATAATTGTACTTCTACTAATCCCTTCTAAACATGAATAGATCGTTAAATAATAGCCGGAATACAATGAACCAACACCATTTACTTATATTGTCTATCATACCTTCAGGGTTTCTTTGTTTTATAATATTTTATATTTAAACAAAAATGCGTTAGTTATATATTAATCTCCTCTATTAATTTGACTTTATGTTACAAGCTTGACTTATAATTGCTTTATGACGTTACGTCTCAAAATGCAACACAGTATGTATTTTGTTGTACATATTTTGACATGCTCATATATAGACAATTAAATGTCAGTTTTCATTCAATAAGGATACGATAATTTACTTTAGTACACAATTTAGATAATCCTCACCCCTCTATGTAATATACTGTATGCTAATGTATGATGTACAATACGAAATCAAAGTGGATTGATTGATATTGTTGTGTTGGTCCTTGTGTGTGGGTGTTGTGTATTTTGTGCCATACCTCTAATGCATATTCTAGCGTTTTTCTTCTTTACTGCAAAAATGTGTTAACCTTCGAGAAGTCGAAACTGCGCCATGCCAAGAGGAGACAGCCAAGGGCAAGACTATATTTTCTATACTATAGCATTGCCAAATATTTCTTATGGGTTATTTATTTTATTGTATTTTACATTGCTAAAGCGTTATTTCCACAGTGATTTTGATAAGTTTGTTTGTCTTTATATTGTGTCGTCCCTGTTTTGGTGTGTTTATTTTGCAAGTTTTACATTATAATTATTGACATATTTTAGTGTAAAGAAAGGTTGATGACACGAATGGCACCAATATGGCGGAGGTTGGCCAATCTCTGTTACTATAGGGCTACAAGGGCACACGAGTGATTCTTCACGGCATGTCTTTTCGGTGCCATTCCAGTCAACACATTTCTAAACTCAAGCTTTATCTAATTTCAGTTAATTATTACAATTGATATTCATTCTACTTGTCAATACTAATGAATAATAGCCCGATAATGTTATTAGAATGAAGCCGAGTAGACAACCTTATGGGGGGTCACCGGCTTTTTCTATCTTTCTCTCCTTTTCTCCCTTTCCCCTGGCTTGTATCCATTCGGCCCCATTCAGCCAACTGTTTTAAGACGTTTATCCCCATCCAGGTGTCGATTTCTTCCTGGCGAGCGACAGCGAGCCAGCATTGTATGGAGAAATCCGGCTTCGCCGGACACATTATTCTATCGAAAAATGTACAAATTTAGCTCGCTGTCAAAAAATATATATATATATGCTGGCTCGCTACCGCTCGCCAGGAAAATATTAACACCTGGATGGGGATAAAAGTCTTAAAACAGTAGGCTGAATTGGGCCGAATGGATACAAGCCAAAGAGAGAGGGAGAGAAAGAGAAACCAAGTGAGGTGGGCTCCCTGAAGTAGTTACAACGTAGGAAGAGACAACAGACTATAGTAATTATTGTAAAGCTAAGTTCATGCTTACGTTAAATCTTGCCCATAAATAATATACAAGGTAGGTGAAAGTTACTATGCCAAGTCAAGGCAAGTTTTGAGAACCCTGCAAGGAATGCAACATGGCGCACACAACAACCAATATAATAATAAATGACGGATTAAGGAGAGATGGTCTGGTTTTGCTGGCCCCATTTTCCCTCGTGTTTAGCCCCTATGGTTTTTAGAATCTAAGACGTTCGGCCCATTAGTTTGGCGATTTTAAGACTGTACGCCCCATTTTGCTGTCAATATTTAGACCTTTCGTGCCATTTAGGTGTCGATAATTTCCTGGCGAGCGATAGCAAGCCTGTAATATTAAGAGTAAAAAATACAATTTTGTTTTACAAACTTATCTTATATGGGGGTGTAGGGGGTACTAAACAAATAAAATTATATAGATAAAACAATAAACAAATAAATACGCCCATCTCTCGGTAGAGATGCGGATTTGTGCTCTAGGTACGTGATAAGTGGCTTAAAATGAAGCATAGATACTTGCTGAGCTCATTGAAAGGCTCTCATTTGCTCATTGACGCTATCTACAATCAACAGGTAGCATCAGTAAGGATTGTAAAAGTTGAGCCCCGGTAAGATTTTCGATTGTCCGTTATGACCCATCTCTAGACGTCAAATTAACAAGTCGGACAACAAAAAATCAGACGAGACTTTTGTGAACGCACCGGTGCAATTAACCCGTTCAGTACGATGGAGTTATTTTAGCTATCATATACGATTTACCCAGTTTGTGAAGCATCTTTAGGGATCAAATGGCTACGAATTATCTTGAGTAACTCGACAGGTTCATACTAAGTTCAATAAAAGCCACTGAAAGTAGCTAGATTGGAAAGAAATTGACGTCATCTGCTTAAAAGGATTAAGTAAAATGCACAGTCTTTAAGGACTGTTAAGGACTGACGATTTCATTCAGCTTAGGAAAGACCTGAGTATGAAACTCTAACAATCAACCTTCAGAATGCCACAGCGTCCGTCCTAAACTAAACTTAATCGTGTAATGGTAGCCATAATCAAATATGGAAAGGGAAGCAGGTCAAAACGGCCACAGTCTCCGGCACCCTACGTAAGGTGAAGTTATATTAGATTAGGCTTGGGTTAAAATAGATTAGGGTATGGCAGGTCTGGGTAAACTATAGTAAAATTAGTTACAATTAATATGCAAAGGTTAAGAGAGAGAGAGGCAGCCTAGTGTGGCCCATTTTAATTTAAACCTGTAGAAAAGCGTCATTGTACTGAAAGAGTTAAGGAAAATGCTTGTATAAATATAATTGAGACACCCTTGTGTTACGTCCTGGGATATATAAACACTGGGCTCTTTCTATTGGACTAGGTATGCGGCAACAAGCAACAACGGAAAACGCTAGATCCAACCCTTATCTATAAATCCAGGCAACAAACCACCCTAAACCGTCAAGAGTCCTGCCTGGACAACGAGGTATCCTATGACTCGGTTACAGGGTGCACGCACTATAGACTGCTGATAGTCAAGCAGGCTATAATATAAAAGATCACACAATTAAGTTGACTTAAAGCTTCAAGGAAAAGATAGATAACGGAATTAAATTGCAGAAACAATTTAATAACAAACTAGAAGAAAGTACATTTAACGTTACGTTAATTAATACAACTAATCACCCCTGCGTGAAAGAAGGTGAAAGCAAACAGTCCTCAAAACATCGTACAGGTAGGCAAGATGCGGGTTTCTAAACTGCATGCGGCTACTGTAGGATCTGATGCTTAGCAAAGAAAGTACGTTACGGATTTAGAGAACTCTTAACTCATAAGCAGGAATAAATACTAGTGATAGGCCACACAGTGTATAATGGCATAGGTATAATTAAATAACGGCAGCAACTCGCAACATAACCACATACAGGTGTGCTTCTCACTCTTAGTCAGGCAAGCCTGCTCGGACAGTCTCTAAGCCACACCCTGACTCACAATGCTCACAAAAACGGTAAACTGTGGCACAATAACAAGCATACAGAGATGATAAACCCCTAGCTGTTAATCTGCCAGGTGGCAGAGGTCTAGCCGGAAGGATATAGGCTTCGGATACCCGGGCTGAGCCACCTGCTCTAGCCTAGGGACGTTCCCAAGTCTGTGCGCCAAATTACTCTAATTGAAAGGGTGCTTTCTTGAGAGACTCAGATCGCAAGTATCTGACTCTCTCCTGGCGACCCTAAAACAAAAGCAAGACGTGCTAGCGCAGTGCTGAGTGGACTAGGCAAGGGCCCTCACACAACACATCACTAGACACACAGGGACACAGACAAGAAAATGCCCCCAGACTCCCACGGGTATCCTAGTAAAGTCGTGCGGGTCTACGGGACTCACACCAGCAGACTTAACTTAAAGGATCGCAAATAGCCCCCCCCCCCCCCCCTCCGGTCTAGCCCCTGCTAACCTGACACAAGAACACACTAGCAAGCATGAAACCACCAAATATGAGACAACAAAAAAGCTTCCTAGGTCTCATTAACAATTACATCCCTGCATAAGGCCCAAAATCCTATCTAGTTATCTGAGAGCTCGTCGTTAATACAATAATAGATATAAGGTCTATCAAGGGGATGGGATAATTAAATAGATTGGTGAAGTAGTGGAAAGAAGGTATACAAAGTAAGAGAGAACGTTTCTAAGTGGGGTTGAGAGGGATAGATATCAAGGGGGTCCGAAGGGTACGACAATGAGGGGAGCTCTGAGTCTTGAATCTGTCTGGACCCCGCCCTAGGCATGCAGAATACATCCCAGGCTCGGCAACACTCAACACAGTTGCCGGGTCAAAATCCTCTACCCCGTGCGTGAGTCGAAACTAAGCCTAACGTTGCAATCAAATGCATATGGCAGCGCTTCAGGCTCGTCCCAAGCTAAGCAAGCGAAGCAGCGTCCCAAGCCGGTCTCTCTCTCCCGCTCGTCTCTTCCCGCTCTCACTAGACTTACATCTTATATATTATAATGAAACAATCAACTATCGAGAATAAAATATACTAAGATGCGTTGGTTAAGAATAAGGGCAGCTTCAAGCTGTGAAACAACATAAGAATATCCCAGACATTAGTTACATTGTCGTAGGATATATACTAAGGGAGAGCCTGCCGGCTGGCTACCACCAGCCGGTTTCTAAACGGATGGGCAGCCGACGCGCGCGCATGCCCGCACGTGGTTACTATGCAGAAGCGTCACACCTCCCCCAAGATATAAGACCCTTGACTAAGTTCTTCATATCTAACAGAAAGCTTCTCATAGTACCACACACTGTTGCGACACAAGGCACCATATATAAAAAATAATAAAGACTGTTGCGCTCCACCGAGCAAGTTCAACTAACTCAACGACAATAAGCGAAAACATTCAACTTAGATACTGCTACAACATCTTATACAAAATTCTACACGTTATAAAAAATAGAGTTTTTATAAGGTTTTTGCTTTTTTAATTTGTTTTTTTTCGGCTGAACTACAGTGACAGCCTATTTTCCTCCACACTCAACCCTCAATCCTGTGGCAGTCTAACCAACATCATCCACGCTTGATAGAAAATCCGCTATCACGTTATCAGAACCGGCAATATGGTGTATGTCCAGATTATACTCCTGAAGCATGAGTGACCACCTGGTCAGCCTCATATTCCGGTTATGAAACTGATTCAAGAATTTCAGAGGGTGATGATCGGTATAAACCACTACGACTGGTCCGAAAGCAGGAACATATACATCAAAGTGTCTGAGCGCCAGCACTATCGCCAGAAGTTCTTTTTCAATTACAGAGTAATTCCTTTGTGCACTATTGAATTTTTTACTGTAAAAACTCACTGGATGTTCGATACCTTCATCATCTGTCTGTAACAAGACAGCCCCAGCCCCTACACCACTGGCATCAGTCGCCAGCTGAAAAGGTCTGCTGAAGTCCGGGGCCCTGAGTATGGGGTGGGTACATAACAGGTGTTTCACCAAGGAAAACGCCTCTGCACACTCAGGAACCCACTGGAACTTCTTGTCCTTAGATAATAAGTCAGTTAAAGGTGCAAGTACAGTCGAATAGCCTTTGATGAAGCGACGATAATAGCCTATCATACCTAGAAACCGCATGATTTGTTTCTTAGTTGTAGGCTGGGGAAACTGATCGATGGCTTTGATCTTTGTCTGTGGAGGGCACACCTGACCCATCCCTACCTCGAACCCCAGGTACAAAACTGTGGCTTTGACAAAATCGCACTTACCCAGGTTTACCACCAAACCTGCTTCATTCAGTTTATTAAAAAGCTGTCCGATGTGAGCACAGTGACTGTTAAAATCATCGTCGTATATTATGACATCATCTAGGTACACCGTACAGTTGGGAATGTCGGCTACAATGTCGTTCATTAATTTCTAAAACGTTGCAGGGGCATTTTTCAGCCCGTATGGCATAACATGGCAACGATATGTGGCACCGTCCACCACAAACCCACACACCTCTCGCGCTCGCTCAGACAAGGGCACTTGCCAATAACCCTTAACAAGGTCTATCTTAGTGAGGAACTTGGCTTTTCCTATCTTATCCACACTGTCATCCACGCGAGGGAGAGGGTAGGCATTTGTGGGGGTTAAACCATTCAACCTGCGGAAATCTATACAAAACCGCACCTTGCCATCTGGTTTGGGCTGCAGTGTGACTGGGGAAGTCCACCTTACTGCACCCTCAGAAATCAGCCCACGTTTCAGCATATAATCCAGCTCTTCCCTAAGTGCTGGTAATTTAATAGGGGGAACACGATATGGCACTGATTTAAAGGGCGGGTGGTCCCCAACATCGACATCGTGCACGGCTTGAGTAGTGAGGCCAGGATGCTCCGCGAAAACAGCTGGGTTTGAATCAAACAAGTGCTGCACAGCTACACGCTGTTGCTCAGGCAGGTGCAATATCAACTCGTGAGCCACTTGTCTAGAATTCCCCGCCCACTGATCATCCGCGGAAACATGACAATCCCAATTATCCTCCCCCGCAGCTTGACTGTCCCTTCCTCCTTCTCCACCACGATCGCTGGAGATCAACACCGGGACAGTGAGAGGCTCGGAGGGGTGCCTCACATACTCTTTCATCAGATTTACATGGCAAAGTTGGTTCTTTTTCTTACGATCAGGAGTAGCTACTAAATAGTCGAGATCAGAAACCTTCCTTACAACCCGATACGGACCAGAATACTTGGCAGACAAGGGGTGTCCCACCAGAGGCAGTAGTATCAGTACCTCCTGATCTACTTCAAACTCCCTCAGCTTCACCTTCTGGTCGTATCTGTCCATCTGAGCTTGTGAACTCTCAAGGTTCCGACCCGCTACCTCCAGGCTCTTTAGCATTCTCTCACGGCTTTCAAAAACATACTTTAGAAGCGAGCATGGCTTTGTGACTCCCTCCCAGATCTCCTTGACTATGTGGAGGGGCCCCCTGACCCTGTGTCCAAAAACCAACTCGTTCGGGCTAAATCCCAAGCTCTCCCCAGGTACTTCTCTCGCAGCAAATAAAACGTATGGGAGACCTAGATCCCAGTCCTTCCCATTTTCCATGCAATAACACCTCAACATACTCTTGAGAGTCGAGTGCCACCTTTCCAAAACTCCCGGACTCTCGGGATGGTAGGCAGATGACACCACAGACACTATCCCATGTTGCTGCATGGTCTGCTTAAACAGAGCAGAAGTAAAATTGGATCCCTGATCAGACTGGATCTCCTGAGGGTAGCCATAACGAGAGAAATAGACAAGTAGGTTTTTGACAACAGTCTTAGCCATCCCGTTGCGCATGGGGTAAGCATCTGGATACCGTGTTGCTACATCCATTACAGTTAGTAAACATTTATTGCCGGCACTAGTGGGGGGCAATGGGCCAACCATATCGATAACTACTTTGCTGAAGGGCAGCCCAATGACAGGGATGGGTTGTAACGGGGCTCTCGGGATGACCTGATTGGGTTTCCCAACAACTTGACAAGTGTGACACTGTGACACCCATGACACGACACTCGCCTTTAACCCAGGCCACCAGAAAAGCTTGCTCAGAGCTGCCTCCGTCTTACGTGCCCCAGGTGCCCTGCCAAAGGCACATCATGAGCTAATCTCAATAAGCTCTCACGGCACACCCTCGGTACTACTAACTGGTCCACTAATCCTGACCCGCCATCCCACTTTTTCTTGGGATCTGATGTCTCCGATACAAGATCCCCTCGGACAAGAAAAAATCACCAGGCTGCGCATCCCCATCGCTCTCCAGTTCGACAGCACCATTACCACACGCCCTGACTTCAGGATCTTCCAGCTGCAAGGAACATATATCAGCAGGTGCGAGATTATCCAAGTTCATCTTAAATAATTTATTTCCACCTCCAATGTCCCGCTGAGCCATCCTTTCCTCATGCTGCGCATAACGATGCTGTCGCAGAGTCTCTTCCTGCCCTGCACCTGCACTAGCGGTGACAGGCCCCGGGGCCTCTCCAGACTCTAACATAGGTGCCAATAATGAGTCACCAAGAAACACTGCCGGCTCAAAACTCTCCAATTGACCAACACTTCCCGTTTTCTTGTGACCTTTCCTCCGCGGATTGATAGACTGAGGTGGTGGCTACAAGGCTCCGGATGTCTGAGAACGCGTCACAACACACGCCATGGTTTGTACGCTACACTTCTCAACCCACTCCTGTTCCTCCCTACTAACGTCGGCCGCCTTCTAGGCAACGACCAAGGGTGAAACCTTAGAAGCAGGCACCGCAAAGTCGTTGCCGAGGAGGAGGTCGACGCCCCCAACAGGCAAGTTCTCTACAATTCCGACATCCAGCTCCTTCGCCACACCACCCACCTCCAGCTCCATCCGCACCAGCGGGTAGGACTTCGTAGCATTGATCCCCTGAACTACCACCACCCGAGCAGCGTTAATCGGTCTACCAGTAAAGTTCCTTAACAAGGTCTGAGAAGCCCCAGTATCACGCAATAGCTTAACTCCTCACCTTTCGCCAGCCCACCTCACAAAACCATGCCCTCTATGATCCCCAAAGACGTCGCGGACAGGGTTCGAGCCTTCTGAACTCTTGAACACAGGCTGTGTCCCACCCTCTGACGAACTACCCTTGGCAAACTCAGAAGATATAGGCGACACCCCTATGCTGCAGGCCAATGAAACAACTTTGTTTGGTGGCTTGTTCGGACAAGCATTTGCAAAGTGACCCTCCTTGTGACATGCAAAGCACTCTTTACTCTTTGGTTTCCCTTGGGAGTGGGAGGTACCATTAGACTTCTTATACGGGACGGTATTTGGTTTATGTTCACTTTTATTGTCAGTGCTAGATGGTTTTGTGTATTTATGTGTATCAAAATTCTTGGGAGGGGGAGGGGTACGATCCTTTGCACCCGACTCACTCCTAGCTGCTGCTGCTCCGCACCCTCAAATTAATGACAGTCGGCGGTCAGCCATTTCTGCTGCCTCCTGGAGAGTTCTAGGATTTTTTTCCTTTATATTTAATGTTAAGTCCCCGCCTGTGCACTTAAAGAACTGCTCCAAGAGAACCAGCTCACTCAACTCCTCAAAAGTAGCTGCCCTCTCAGAATGCAGCCAATGTCGTAGTGCATCAGACAAGTCCCGGGCGTGTTCTAGGAAGGTACTATCCTTGGCCTTAGTAACACCCCGAAACTTCAAGCGGTAAGTTTCTGGTTGTAACTCATAGGCCCGTAGCACAGCCTTCTTTAGCTCATCATAAACTACACAGGACTCTAAAGGTAGTGCATCATACGCTTTTAGCCCCTTTCCTAGGAGTCTTGATGAAACTAATGCTGCCCACTTTTCCTGAGGCCACTGGTGTTCCTGACACTTCTTCTCAAATCGCATAAAAAACTCAGCCACACCTAATTCATCGAACACAGGAACTAGTTTAAGCAGGTGCGACAATGATTGGTCCCGATGTCTGTTACCTCCCCCAATATTTCGCCCTGTTACCTCCACTCGAGATCTCTCCAGCTCCCTGTCAGCCCGATACCTAGTAGACTTTGCCTGCAGTTCAGCCTTTCGTATAGCCTGTCTCTCGGCAGCCTCAACCTTGGCCATCTCAAGCCGAAACAACAAATCTGGAGTCAACCCTTGAGGAGGGGAAGGTGCATTTAATGGAGAGGGTCCCTGTGATTGAATTCCACGCTGCCATTGACCATCAACTTGGGGGTATGTACTAAATTAAGGCACCCTGACGTTTGATACGGGGGTAGAGTGGAGGGGGGGCTGGGGACCGGGGCCCCCAGTCGCCTCTCCACCCAGGTCTCTCCCTTTTAAACCCAATATCAAAGTCCTCAGCTGATCTTTCCTCATGCCACTTAAACCCTGGTGACCCTGAAGACCTGCCACACACTTTAAGCCATACTTATTCAGCTTCAACACCCTGGCAGCGGTAAGGGGCACCTCTAAAAATCTTCTAGCACCCTCCTCGCTATCGACTAGCCACTCCACAGGTCTTTCTCCCTCCGAGCCCGTATCGTGACCTGACCCATCACTGTGTTCTGATGTATTAGACATGTTTGTGTACTGCAGTAATTATCACGGTTATAGAATGTGCCTTATCTCCTATGCAATTATGTATATACTAATGTTATTTAAAGTCTTTAATGTGTTATATTGGTTGCTCCAAAAAAAAACTATGTCCACTGTATTCCTCTAATCATAAGGAATCTCAAAACAAATTACCACTATATTCCTCTGTTCAGTAAATCATATGCAAGGTCGCCATTTGTTACGTCCTGGGATATATAAACACTGGGCTCTTTCTATTGGACTAGGTATGCGGCAACAAACAACAACGGAAAACGCTAGATCCAACCCTTATCTATAAACCCAGGCAACAAACCACCCTAAACCGTCAAGAGTCCTGCCTGGACAACGAGGTATCCTATGACTCGGTTACAGGGTGCACGCACTATAGACTGCTGATAGTCAAGCAGGCTATAATATTATTATGTTCCTTCCAACAACCAACCATACTCCTAATATAAAAGATCACACAATTAAGTTGACTTAAAGCTTCAAGGAAAAGATAGATAACGGAATTAAATTGCAGAAACAATTTAATAACAAACTAGAAGAAAGTACATTTAACGTTACGTTAATTAATACAACTAATCACCCCTGCATGAAAGAAGGTGAAAGCAAACAGTCCTCAAAACATCGTACAGGTAGGCAAGATGCGGGTTTCTAAACTGCATGCGGCTACTGTAGGATCTGATGCTTAGCAAAGAAAGTACGTTACGGATTTAGAGAACTCTTAACTCATAAGCAGGAATAAATACTAGTGATAGGCCACACAGTGTATAATGGCATAGGTATAATTAAATAACGGCAGCAACTCGCAACATAACCACATACAGGTGTGCTTCTCACTCTTAGTCAGGCAAGCCTGCTCGGACAGAGTCTCTAAGCCACACCCTGACTCACAATGCTCACAAAAACGGTAAACTGTGGCACAATAACAAGCATACAGAGATGATAAACCCCTAGCTGTTAATCTGCCAGGTGGCAGAGGTCTAGCGGGAAGGATATAGGCTTCAGATACCCGGGGTGAGCCACCTGCTCTAGCCTAGGGACGTTCCCAAGTCTGTGCACCAAATTACTCTAATTGAAAGGGTGCTCTCTTGAGAGACTCAGATCGCAAGTATCTGACTCTCTCCTGGCGACCCTAAAACAAAAGCAAGACGTGCTAGCACAGTGCTGAGTGGACTAGGCAAGGGCCCTCACACAACACAACACTAGACACACAGGGACACAGACAAGAAAATGCCCCCAGACTCCCACGGGTATCCTAGTAAAGTCGTGCGGGTCCACGGGACTCACACCAGCCGACTTTACTTAAAGGATCGCAAAAAGCCCCCCCCTCCGGTCTAGCCCCTGCTAACCTGACACAAGAACACACTAGCAAGCATGAAACCACCAAATATGAGACAACAAAAAAGCTTCCTAGGTCTCATTAACAATTACATCCCTGCATAAGGCCCAAAATCCTATCTAGTTATCTGAGAGTTCGTCGTTAATACAATAATAGATATAAGGTCTATCAAGGGGATGGGATAATTAAATAGATTGGTGAAGTAGTGGAAAGAAGGTATACAAAGTAAGAGAGAATGTTTCTAAGTGGGGTTGAGAGGGATAGATATCAAGGGGGTCCGAAGGGTACGACAATGAGGTGAGCTCTGAGTCTTGAATCTGTCTGGACCACGCCCTAGGCATGCAGAATACATCCCAGGCTCGGCAACACTCAACACAGTTGCCGGGTCAAAATCCTCTACCCCGTGCGTGAGTCGAAACTAAGCCTAACGTTGCAATCAAATGCATGTGGCAGCGCTTCAGGCTCGTCCCAAGCTAAGCAAGCGAAGCAACGTCCCAAGCCGGTCTCTCTCTCCCGCTCGTCTCTTCCCGCTCTCACTAGACTTACATCTTATATATTATAATGAAACAATCAACTATCGAGAATAAAATATACTAAGATGCGTTGGTTAAGAATAAGGGCAGCTTCAAGCTGTGAAACAACATAAGAATATCCCAGACATTAGTTACACTGTCGTAGGATATATACTAAGGGAGAGCCTGCCGGCTGGCTACCACCAGCCGGTTTCTAAACGGCTGGGCAGCCGACGCGCGCGCATGCCCGCACGTGGTTACTATGCAGGAGCGTCACACTTGACCCAGCTTGGCCTTCACAGCGAGTAGACATTAAGTTGAGAGCTTTGGTTTAATACATCATTATCAGCAGTAATAGTAGTATCATCAGCAAAAGCAGCTTATTATTAAAATAAGAACATGTAGTAGTTTTAGTAGTAGTACTCTATATTATTTTATTACAAGATGTAAGTGTGTGTATGTGGGAGGGGGGGGGGGGGTTGAGGATGAAATATATTAATCAATTGACCACTTAATGAATCCTCTATAGTTTGACGGTCCTTCTTAACCCATCCGAGATACGTTGGCCCTTAGGGAATCGTAGTCTTAGGAGGAACAAAATTACCAGTGAGGCAACGAACAACATGTATATTTTCACACTAGACGTTTCGACATACCGGTACTGGTTGAATTAAATTTTGTATATGTAGCCAGAATAAAGTAATAACTGGCGTCACGTGATCGAAAGGGATAACAGGGCTCCCACATAATCTAAAACAATTTCACAGGTGTGCTAACCTATCCCAGAAGGAGGGCATACCCTGGTTAAGCATGTATTAAACGAAAACAAAATGGTCTTTCTGCATCCCCCAGCTTACATCAGTTTGACGACCTTACGACCTAATGACGCTTCGACACATACAGGTGTCAATATATTGTATACACAAATTTCCCTTAAACGGTCTGGAGGGTCATGTTTTTAGCATGAAGGGGATTCTGAGGAGATAATGTGTTAGCTTGAAGGGGGCTTAGGGGGTACAAAATAAACATAATATTCCTCGAAATCGTAAACACAATGAAAATTATATATATAATAATTTAACAATACAAACAACCCAATAACTTCCCAAAGCGTTGGATCTTCAATAGTTAAAAGGAATTGGAGTTTATGACATCGGATGAGGGAAAAACAGATTGAGGGAGAGAGTTTAAAAAATTACTCCTAGAGTAGAAGAAACACTGGGAAAATTGGTTCAGTCTTGGGTTAGAGAGTTGGACAGAATAGGGGTGGGAGTGTGTAGATAGGTGGGTGCCCCCCACTCTCCCTAAGGAAGGAGGCATACACTGAGAACACTCTGAAGAACACAGATTATTGTAATACCGGTAGAAGACTGAGAGAAACAACATTGTGATGTGTATAAAGAGATTGTAGGGAACTAGTATGAGGAAGGGAGTTCAGACGAAATGCTTTTGACTCTACCCTTTCGAGAATTGCAGTACGGGTGAAACCTTCCCACACATGCGAACAGTACTCGATATATGGGCACACTGTGCCCTTATACTGTAAAGACCAAGAAGCTGTGCGGGGGTGTAGAACCCACGGAGATGGTTGAACACACCTAAAATCTGGGAAGCTGTTTCAGTAAGTGATATGATCTTTCCAAAAAAGTTATGAAAAAGTTATGAAAAAGAAACGCCAAGAATACAAGATGAAGGGTTAAATTTGTGTATTGTTGAAGTATAAGAGATAGTCGTGTGGAAGATTGTGACCGGTATATAGATGGAAAATTTGGGTTTTGGAAGCACTGAAAATAACAAGATTTTCTCTGCCCCAAACGGAAAAAGTTAGATCAGAAGATAGGCGTACTACGACCTTATCACATGAATGTATTAGTGATTGCATGCCGGGTCGTTGTGGATAGCAAGTTGCATAGAATAAGGTAGAGTCATCAGTAGATGCGTGGGTAGGACTAGAGGTACAGTTGAGGAGATCATTAATGAATATTAGAAAGAGAACCAGAGACAGGACAGAACCCTGAGGAACACCGGAGTTGATAGGTTGAGGAAGTGAGCGATGGCCTTCGACAACCGCAACTATTGAACGGCCAAAAGGGAAATTAGAGTAAACGGCACAGATGGAGGGATAAAAATCGAAGGAGGGAGGTTTAGAAATTAGAGATTTGTGCCTATCAAAGACTTTCAATATGTCTTGCACAAAAGGTTAGAAAAGGTCTCACCAAAGTCCCGAAAGGAGGATGACCAAGAGTTAGTAAGATAATAAAGAAGATCACCAATAGAACGGCCCTTAACCTCTCGGCTGCGCATGAGGGGTATGAGACACCACACGCCTGTGCGCACGTATTTGAGCTGTTCCCATCACTAACATCGTTATTTTACCATAAATATCGTTAATACTTATTCATATGCGTCTATTTTACCATTAATATGAAGATATTAACCAGTTACAACAATAAAACAAGTGGAAACAGTGTTTGGCTGGTCAAAATCGCGAAATGAAAGCGAGAGTGTGTGTGAGCCAACCTTCCACTCACGAAGCTTTGAGAGACACTGGAGGTACCTCTCAATTCTCTTCCTGACTTCTCCCCTAATTTCCACGCTTGGTAACACTGATGACAACGCCCTGCTAGCAACTCGCTAATGTTAGCACGAAAATAGACCACAGAATAAGGGAATAACAGGGAAAATAGGTGATAATTGAAGGAGGGCGGGGGAAGTGGGAAGGAGTGATATTTGGCATGGCCCAGGGGCAAAGAAAAAAAAAAAAAAAAAAGGGTTTAAGTTTTTTTGGGGTGTTTTAAATGGATTTTTTTAGGCCCAGGATCTTAAGAGTCTTCCCGCAGTCGCCCGGGGAAACTCTTAAGAGTCTTCCCGCAGCTCCTGGGTTAAGAAAATCATACTGGCGATCTGAAAATAGATTATAGGAAGACAACAGCTAAAGAAATTAAATATTAAGAATAGTTTCAAAGGTTTAGAGATGCAAGAAATTAAAGCAATTGGACAATAATTGGAGGGTTGAGAGCGGTTACCCTCCTTTGGGACAGGTTGAATGAGGGCAAACTTCCAACAAGAAGGAAAGACGTTAGAGGAGAGACAGATGAAAGAGCTTGCCTCAGCAGGAAGTCCGCATGGAAGAACAGTTTTTTAGTACAACAGGAGGAACACCATCCGGTCCATATGCCTTCTTAGTATTAAGCCCAGAGAGGGCAGAAAATACATACATTGAAGAAATTATGATATTAGGCATTAGTTGTTGTTGTTGTTGTTGTTGTTGTTCCCCAAGCTGCCTGGCCAAACAGCCCCAAGGCCCCGAGCAATTCCAAGGCCATAACCGAGCGCCCCCACAGAACCCTCCCTGCCGACCACAATAAAGCCTGGGTGACCAAAGCCACTCCATGGCGGGGAGCTGAACAGGGTGCGGAAACGCCCGGGAAACCAAAGCCCCACCCAGGGCCCTGTGCCCCTCAGCAATTATGAAGAGAAACTTGAGGGGCAAGGGAAAAATGTGACGCTTTAAGGCTTCCAATCTTGGTAGATTGGGAGGTCAATCCACGGAAGAGACGCCGTCACTTGAGATCTAGAAAATATATAAGTTAAAGGAAGTCAGAGTAAGCTATGGGTATGGCAGAGATTGCTCAGCTCTCACTCTGATGGACCAGCCCATCACCATTAGGCATTAGTAAGAGGGAGGGGGTGGAGAGGGACGATTAGCACCTTAATAATGCAAGGGTAAGCTTATAGCAAATGTTTGAGCAAAGAGTTCAGCTTTGTCAGAGGTGGTGCCATCAGAGAAGAGAAAGACAAAGTGAACTTGTTGGAGACATTGGCTAGATGCCACAAAACATGGGAAGAATTAGAGTTGGAAAATTCAGAGCATTTGTTATTGATGTAAGAGTTTTTGGCTAGTCGAAGAACAGATTTGGCTGGATTACGGGCAGAAACATAAAAAGACCGAGATTATTAATTTTGAAGACGACGGTACTGTTTGAATACTTCCTTCTTATTGCGAACAAGTGTGAGTAAACCAAGAGTTTTTTGCAATATGCTGAGAGAATGAAAATGGAAAGTATGCCTCTATGCCCGAAAGTATTAGGCCTACTTCGGTAATGGTGTTCAGCACACTCTGAGGGTCCCCGGCCACAGAAGCAAAAATATTTCCATAGGAAATCAATGAAGTACTACCGAAGAGCCTCCCAATTGGCAGTGCAGAATTGCCACAAGCGCTGCTGGCTGGGACGATTGGAAGGCTGTGCTGGAGAGATAGGAGAGATAACAGAGATAAAGCTGTGATCAGAGGAGCCCAGAAGAGAGAAAACGTTTACAGCGTAAGCAGAAGGATTAGAGGCCAGAAAAAAGTAAAGAATGTTGAACCAATATCCAAGGCTGTAAGAAATACGACTAGGGTGCTGGACTATCTGCTCTAGGTCATTTAGGATAGAACAGATGTAGGCTTGTTCACCAGGTTGGTCAGTGAAATGAGAGGAGAAACATTAGCAGTGGTGAACATTGAAAATTCCTAAGATGGAGATTTCTGTGAAAGAAGAGATGTATAGATTTTTATAATAGTATTGGTTCTTAAAATATATTCTTAAAATAGTGTGGGTCTTGCTCTATCATTGAATTATATTGCAAGTAGAGGAGATTATTGTGGATTTAAACAGAACGATAAAATACATGAGTCATCTCGTGGTAGTGCAAATAGTACTTAACCCGGCAAGCGCGATAGGCCTCACGGAAGGCTTCCTATAGGGAACGCGATAGGCCTCACGGAAGCAGGACCATAAAAAAAGCCTTCCATAAAAAAAAGGGCCTATCAAAATAAAGGAATTTGTCTCTAGGTGAGATAATTCCCCTCCAGTACTCATCCATGTAAATCTCACCCACCCCCCTCCCCTCCTTCCCCACCTTATTCCCCCCTCCCTCCCCTCCTCAATTATCACCTATTTTTCCTCTTATTATCATCATTTATCGGTTATTTTTCTCTCCCGCGATAATGTAGCACAAGTGGGTTGCATAAAAGATCGTTATGCAACACCCAGACACCGGCACACACCGCCCCGCTCGTCTCAGTTGACTCCCAGACAGCGAGAGGGGAGGGCTGCCTGTCTCTCTCTCTCGCCTGAGATTATGACCGGGTGGCCAATATCTTCGTTTTTCACCACCCAAATGCTTTTCCCACTTATTTTAGCACTCTTGAAGGTTCATATATACATCATATATGTAAAATAAAAGCATACCGAAAACAAATAATGGTTTATATTGTAAATATAACGAATTCTGTCAGAATCCAGGGCTAGAAATGCACAAATAACTACCCTAGCACCTAGGTCTATATCGCGCTTGTCAGGTTAAGAGTGAACAGTAGTGGTAATAAGTTCCGAGAAACTTAATTGAGAGGGTTAAATAGCAATAGTCAAGTGTCTAATGGTGGTACCTAATACGGTAGTCCAAGCTAGTGGGTACTGGCTTTCCCTATTTATATAACCACATGAAATCAATAGGGTCTTAAGATCACAGTCTATTACTTGTTGACACTTTGAGACAGGAGGTAGCTCTTCTTTTCAATGCACACATCCCTTGGACGTTGTATTAAATCGTGAACAATAGGTGAGATGGGATACTACATATTCTAGGACAACCCAAGTCAAGAGAATCATTTTTACTATTAGATATACACAGGGACTGGATTAGGTACACAGCTGAGTATCCTCAATGTAATATATTGAATATAGATCGTGGGGATGTTCAGGCAATTGACGTAAACTCAAGGGTTCTTACAATTCCATAACACAAATAAGGGAGTGGCCACATGTGGGCCCCCAGGTTAACTCAATGGCGGAATATGCAATAATATGATTCATACTATTGTTCACAGTAGTCATTATCTATACAATCACAGTAATCAGAGCTATGGTAGCTAAACACAATAGTTGATTCATTTTGTTTTACCACTGGACATCGTGGTCACTTCCTATCCCTATCTCGATAACATATTTGTATACACTCGTTATGGACAATAATCACCTGATAATAATGACACACTGGCGAGAGCAGCGAACCGCACGCACACTCCATTGCTCGGCCCTTAGCACTACCAAACCCTAGATTCGATGCCTGGTCAATGGGTTATTAGCAATAAGCAAACACTGGTTTGGCAAGAATTGTAATACAGGGTTTGCAAGATCTAGCAAGAAAGGTGGAGTGTCAGGAAAATGAGAATTAGTTTTTTTTTTTCGATAAGCTTTCTCTTAGGACAAAAGTGGGACAAAAGAGGGACATTCGGGGAAGGGGAACACAGGTATATCACATGAGGTGACTGAAAGGCAAGGGAGAGCGGGTATCACTACCGACGTGCAGATCACACAATTAAGACTCTTTGTTAAGGTTGCACAAATACTGTTTCAACTTAAGGACAATTGGGTGTGGGGATGCGTGCAATACGACTGAGAAAGTTATGCAACAGTTAACACAGTTGCCAGGAAAGAGCTTCACACTTTGCAATTTGGAACACACAGGGGAGCTACAAGTTAGATGCGCACAAGGATTGCTTGGGTTTGATGTTTTTCTGGTAGTCGGCTGAACAATCATCTTGCTCCTTCCGGACAGTGTCTCTCAGAGTCTTCGCTACCTGGACGATAAAGTAATGTAATGTCATCAGTTGTGCCAGTGAGCTTAAATGGAACTGGATGTAGAAAATCTCTTTAGGTATCAGCCCAAGTGGAGCACTTATCTTGGTCTAGTGGCCAATGTTTGACTCACAAGCATGGGGACCTGGATTTGAGCCCTGAGCCAGCCCAGTGGTAGCCTTTCAAAAACATTTTGGGGGGCGACTTCTGCATCTACAGAAGTTTAGGTGTGTTGGTTAAATTGTAAACAGTCCAGTAATGTAGTAGTAAAGTTGGCAAAAACAGCACTAACAATATGAGGTATCACATTCATGGAACCTGTAAAGTGTTATCTGAGAGGCTTAGTTAGAGTTTTGTAAATATAGGCTACATAAAATCCCATGGTGTATTGGCTTGCCTTAACTGGTCAGCTACAGCAATTGCTAAAGCTAGAGCTCTTAGAAATTCTCAGGGATGTCGTTGACCCAATAATCCCGGTTCGTTGGGGGTGTTTGGATATGGAATGTGTGATTTCTGCACTGCCTCCTCGTCATGGTCGAGATGGCACCTGACTAAGGACGGCAATTGACGGAAATAAGGGATATCGCTGGTTGATCGTCATCTCTGAGCCTCGTTGTAGTTGACATGCCTTGTGACTTGTGCCTCGCTCAGAGTCTTCACTACCTGGATGATAAAGTGATGTAATGCAGGCAGTTGTAGCTAGTGCTTAAACGAAAGTGAGTGTAGAAAATCACTTGAGCTATTAGCCCAAGTGGAGTAGTTCTCTTGGTCTAGTGGTGAGTGTTTGCCTCCCAAGCGTGGGGACCCGGGCTGGAGCCCGGGGGGAGATTTCTGCATCTAATGAAGTTTGGGCGTATTGGTAAAATTGTAAATAGTCATGTAAAGGAATTGTATAGTCTGAGGTGGTTATGGATATGGTGAATGATACGGTGGTGGTGGGAGATATGGTGTTGTTTTTTGTTTTTTTGTTTTTTGTTTTTTTTTTCCTATGTGATTGAGGGAGGCAAAAGGCATAACTGCCTATAGCGAGTGCCTAGCCCATAGTTGAAAGAGTGACAGGGCCAAAATCAAGGGATGTTCGAGCCAAAATGCCTGGACACACGGAGTTTGAAGCAATTTAAGTCATAGGAAGAGGGAAAGACTGATTCTGGGAGAGAGTTCCAGAGCTCAGCTGTTGAGTAGAAGAAAGTTTGAGAGTAATGTTTCACTCTTGGGTTGGAGAGTTACACAGAGTACGGGTGGGATTGAGTTGCAAGACGGGTACCACGTGCCCTACGTAAAGGAGGTGGTATTCACTGGGAAAGCTCTGAGGAACACTGATTATTATAGTAGCGATAGAATAGCGAGAGAGATGCAACATTGCGGTGGAGAGAGAGAGATTGCAGATAGTTGGTGAGTGGACGGGAGTTAATGATACGAAAGGCCTTCCTTTCAACTTTGTCTAGAAGAGCGGTGTGAGAGGAACCTCCCCACACATGTGAACAATACTCAATACAAGGACGCACTATGCCCCTGTACAGATCAAGAAGCAGTCTAGTGGAAAAAAAACCCTAAGGCGGTTGAGCACACCCAGCTTCTGGGAGGCTGCCTTAGCAAGACTGGTAATATGGTCCTTCCAACTGAGAGCAGAAGAAAAAGAGACACCAAGAATATTGAGAGAAGATGAAGGATTGATTTTTGTATTGTTGAAGAATAAGGGACAGTCCGCTGGGAGTTCCTTACGGGTAGATAGATGGAGAAATTGGGTTTTGGAAGCATTAAAGGTAACAAGGTTTTCTCTTTCCCAATTGGAGATAGTATTTAGATCAGAATTTAAGAGTTCTATGGCTTCATTACGTTTGTCGTTGAGGGATTGCTGGCTGGGGCATTCTGAAAAACTAATGGAGTAGTGTAAGGTTGAGTCGTCTACGTATGAATGGATGGGAATTGAGGTACAGTTGAGGAGATCATTTATAAAAATTAGAAAGAGAATAGGAGATAGGACAGAGCCCTGAGGAACACCGGAGTTTATAGGGTGAAGAAGTGAACAATGGCCGTCCAAAACCGCGGCTATGGAACGGCCGGAAAGGAAATTAGAGACAACGGCACAGATGGAGGGTAGTTTAGAAATTAAAGATTTGTGCCAGACTCTATCGAAGGCTTTCGATATGTCTAGTGCAATAGAAAAAGTCTCACCGAATTCCCAAAAGGAGGATGACCAAGAGTTAGTAAGATATGAAAGAAGATCACCAGTAGAGCGACCCTTAAGGAAGCCATACTGGTGATCTGAAAGCAGATTATGAGAAGAGAAATGCTTAAGAAATTTGGAAGCAAGAATAGTTTCAAAAACTTTACAAAGAAAAGAGATGAGAGCAATTGGACGATAGTTGGAGGGTTGAGAGCGGTCACCCTTCTTTGGGACAGGTTGAATGTGAGCAAACTTCCAGCATGAAGGGAAGACGTTAGAGGATAGACAGAGACGAAAGAGTTTGCCTAGGCAGGGAGTCCGCACGGAAGCACAGTTTTTGAGAACAACAGGAGGAACACCGTCCGAACCGTACGCCTTATTAGTGTTGAGCCCAGAGAGGGTAGAAAGTACATCTTTAGAAGAGATTAGGATATTAGGCATAAGTAAGAGAGAGGAGGGTGGAGAGGGAGGAATAGCACCGGAATCATCCAAGGTGGAGTTTCTAGCAAAAGTTTGAGCGAAGAGTTTAGCTTTGTCAGAGGAAGAAGTGATGGTTGTGCCATCAGTGTGGAAAATTGGAGGGAAAGACGAGGAAGAGAAATTGTTGGAGAAGTTTTTGGCTAGATGCCAGAAAGCTTGGGAAGAGCTAGAGTTGGATAGTTCAGTGCATTTATTATTGATGAAAGAGTGTTTGGCAAGTCGAAGAACAGATTTGGCTTGATTCCGGGCAGAAACATAGGAAGAATGAGAGTCTTGAGTTTTAAGGTGTCGGTACCGTTTGAATGCTTCCTCCTTATTGCGGACAGCAGTAGAACAGGCGTGAGTAAACCAAGATTTTTTAGCATTAGTCTGAGAGAAAGAGAATGCAATGTATGCTTCCATGCCTGATAGGATTACCTCGGTAATGCGTTCACCACTCGCCGAGGGTCCCCGGCCACGGAAGCAGAAATCATTCCATGGGAAATCAAAGAAGTACTGCCGGAGAGCCTCCAGTCAGCAGCGCCGAAGTGCCACAAGCGCCGCCGGCTAGGAGGATCGGGGGGCCATACTGGAGAGATAGGACAGGTGACCGAGATAAGTTTATGGTCGGAGGAGCCCAAAGGAGAGAAAAGATTGACAGTATAAAAAGAAGGGTTAGAAGTTAGAAATAGGTCAAGAATGTTGGGCCGATCTCCGATGCGATCCGGGATACGGGTGGGTTGCTGAACTAACTGCTCTAGGTCATTTAGGATAGAAAAGACGTAGGCTTGTTCACCAGCTGGGTGTGAGAGGAGAGCCATTGGCGGTGGTGAACGTTGAAATCTCCTAAGATGGAGATTTCTGAGAAATGGATAGAATGTGTTCCACTATAGAGTTTAAATAGTCAAAGAATTTGAGAAAGTTGGTAGAGTTAGGGGAAAGATAGACAGCACAGAAATATTTAGTAAGAGAATGACAGGAAAGTTTGAGCCATATAGTTGAGAATTCAGAGGAGTCGAAATCGGGAACACGAGAGCAAGTGAGTTTGTTGTGCACGTATGCACAACATCCGCCTCTGGCTTTGAAACTAGGATAGAGAAAGTAGGAGGATACAGAGAAGGGGCTGCTGGATGTTGCTACAGACACCTGAGTTTCGGTGAGGAAGAGAAGATCAGGTTTGTAGGAGAGATGGTGTTCAACAGAGTGAAAGTTAGAGGAAAGTCCGCGAATTTTGCAGAAATCAATAGAAAGGGTAACAGCCGAGGTCCAGGTAATTTTGTGGGGTCGTCAGGGGATGGTCGGTCGGTCGGGGGGGGGGGGGATAAATGCCCCCCCCCCCCCATGGGGACTCAAGAGGCTGGGCTAAAATTAATATTTTTTTATAAATGTTGGTGTGGAGGAATGAAGTGTGGTGTGCATGTTTAGTGTAGTGAAGTCGATAGGAAGAGAAGGTGTTTGTGAGAGATAGCTGGATTGCTCTCAGTGTAAATGAGGCACAAAGAAAATCAGTAAGAGAGGCCAAGCAAATTAAACAGGAGTTCCAGCGACTCTTTATCACATGCCTATAACCTCACCTGGGTCTAGCCCTGATCGATTGATGCCTACAATTAATGGAAGAGGGGGAGGCTATGAGGGAAACAGAAGATGTGGAGTGGCCACAGCCGTCATGGGTGGAGGTTCAGGGGACCCAGGTGGATTTGGTGGAAGTTGGACTGCTGATTTTTATGGTGGCGGTGGAGGTGGCAGTGGAGATAGTTATGGTGGCAGCTCTGGTGTTATGGCAGATGGTGTTGGTGGTGGAGGGTTTGGTTTACGAAGATAAGTCTCCCGCAATACCCGTTCCTCCAACAGCAAAAGTGGTCATGCTAGTGGTGGTGATGGTGGTTGTCTTGTTGGCAGGGATGGAGATGTTGGAGATCTTGGTGAGAAAGACGGTGCTGGTGACATTGGTGGTGATAACAGTGGTCGTGGTGGTGATAGTATTGGTAGGTTGGGTGATAGACTAGGTGCTGTTGAAAATGGTGGTCGTGGTGGTACGTTTGGTTGCAGAAGAGGTGCTAGTGGAGGAAGAGGTGAAAGCAGTGGTGGTGGAGATGGCTTTGGTGGTATTATAAGATATTTAATGAGGTTAATATGTTGAATATGGTACTGGAGCTGGTTTTCGAGCAGGTGGAGGTCAGTATCTCATTGATATAATATATGGGTCTAGTTTCCAGCTTGAATGTATTCCAGATGTGCAGATAAGTAAAACAGTCAGATGCAATGTTAGTCATAATTAACATTCAATCATAATTTCGAGCTATGCATACAATAATGACAAAAAGTTGCACTTATGACTTAAATACATTAGAACTCGGCTAAAAATTAAATTGCAATTTTGACTTCTGTAAAGATATAAACAAAAGTCAAATACAATTTCATCCTGTTTTCTGATAAATATAAAAAATTTAAAATTCCCAAGAAGCCTTTTGCCAACCATATTACACATATGGGGGCAGGGGGCTAAGAATCGTCCTCCCCTTGTATAATTATCCTACTCAACGAGACAGAGAAAGGGGCAAGGGAACACGAAGGTGGTCCCGGAACCTGAGAAGAGGAATTTTTAATATTGTTTCTGATCGGGTTCTGTCTCGTGTAGGCCAACCCCATCAATGGGGTATGTGCCTGAGTATATGCATACATACATATACAGTATAAAATTATATACCTTAACGAACCCTAACGAACGCATAATATTTGCGCTCTTAGTATAGCCGAGCAAGGCTATGGTCTTCGAAAGGGGTTAAGCTACATAGTATGAGGTAAGTTGAATGGTCAGGCTATGGATATTGTCAGTTCATTTAACCCGTGGAGTTTTTGGCTAGTTTTGTAATGTTTGTTCACCAGAACCCGGCCGGTTTTCAAAAAATGGTTTTATTCCAGAAACAATAGCGAATGAGTCAGGAATGATGGAAAAACCACGAAAAACCGCTCAAAAAGCTTAAAGAATGGTCCTACAGAGCCCCCGAAAATGTATTTTACAAGAGTATAAAATTGAAGGCAATTACCCCAAAAAACCAGGTTATTGCGCACTCACGCGCACGCACGTGGACTTTGAGAGTTTTCAACCATCGGCACGGTTGCGTGGGATACGTACACAGTTCCCATACAAATCTGAGCCCTCTTGAGTGGCTACACCTGAGGTTACGGTCGGCGCAATTAGGGTGACGCGCCAGACGCGTCTCTGGGGCTGTGCGTTACATACATCGCCGACGCGTCAGACGCGTCACTGGGGCTGTACGGGTTAAGTATATGAGCAGTGTGCCGAGTAAAGATAGGAGTAAGGATGAAGAGGGGCGAGAGAGGGTGCAACTGAGGAAGAGGGTTGTAGGAATGCTGAAAGCAGTAACAAGAAATAAGGTGGTCAGCATGGAAGTGAAGAAGTCCTTGCATGCCAGAGTGATAATCCCGACATTGACTTACGGAAGGGAAGCATGGACGTAGGTGGAGAGACTGAGTGAGAGGGGTGAAAATGAGTTACTTGAGAAGTGCGTGCGGAGTTACATGGAGGGATAGACAGACGAATGAGGAAGTAAGAGGGAGGTGTGGTGTGGATGTAGATGTGCTGGAAAGTGTGAACAGAAACACCTTGAGATGGTTTGGCCATATGGAACGTATGGGAAGCGAGAGAATGACTAAGAGGGTGTACGAAAGCAGCGAGGTGGAAGGACAAAGAGGGATAGGTAAATCCAGAGAGAGGTGGAAAGATGGAGTGAAGAAGTATATGAGTGAAGGAAATGCTGGATGGGAGGAGGGGAGTCGACGGATCAGGGACAGAGGTGCATGTGGGCGTTTCGTTCATGGCCACCCCTTCGAAGATCACGGCTTCTGGCAATAGATAGATAGATTCTAAAGGGAACATAATTTGTTCAAGTTATTTCGCCCATTAACGGCACTGCGAAGGGAAAGAATTGTTTAGGGATACAAGCGCTATAGTCTTGTATCTCAGGGAGGGTTGGAGCAAATAAAGTTACAATAGGCAAGGGGTTATCATTCCTAAACTGCCATAATGGATAGGAAGTGGATATTAACTACTTCTCGAGCAATAAATATCCATGTACTGTCTGTTGTTGTTGTTGTTGTTGTTGTTGTTGTTGTTCCCTAAGCTGCCTGGCCGAACAGCCCCGAGTCCCTGAGGAAGGCCATGGCCACGATCGGGCTTTCCCACAGAGCTCTCATTGAGTGTAGATTGTGTTGTTGGCGTAAGTGGTTGTGTGAAATGCAGTCTTCTATGATGTGTTTAATGGTATGTGGTGCTGTGTTACATCCCGGGCAGACGTCGACGACGGAGTCATCCAGTCTCTTCTGATAGCTCAGAACTGTCAGTTGCACCTCTTGGTAATAGATCGTAATAAATAATAAACATAGACAATAATAATGCATTCGAAATCTTTACCAGTGTGCATATAGCAGAAAGAAACTTCTTAGGGTATACAGTATATTTATAATATTTCTAGTTAAATATATTTCACTATATGTCACGCAGAAAAAATAAAATTCTCGGTCTCTCATTCCAGATAAGTCAAGCAAGTTTGTCTATGTCCAAGTTTATTTCGAATGTACTTTCCATGGCTTATTAATGAATGCCTTGAGCCATAACACCTTTACCATACCAACATATCACCCCCAGCAACCCACCAAGCTCTATGACTCCATGCAATACTTCCTGTAATCATCATTCTCCCCTAGGGGTAAGGGAGTAGAATATGCCCCACGTGCCTCCTGCGTGTCATAAAAGGCGACTAAAGAGGCTAAGTCGGTGGGCTTGCGACCCTCCACCCATAAACAAATCTACAGCAACGAATAACGAACAAACGGCCTCGGAACCGGACGGACCTAATGTTGACGAACTTTGACCAACCATGGATAGTCTAAGGATTGCGACTTGGAATGTATGGGACATGAATGAGCACACAAAAGAGAGAGAGGTCCTGGAAGTGTTCGCGAATGATAGGCTGGATGTATGTGGAATGACTGACTCCAAATGGAGGGGTCCATGTATGAGAGAGTGGGAGTGTGGAATGGGTGTGTGTGCTGGAGTGGGTGAGAATGAGGGAGCAAAAGTAGGGGCGTGTTTGTTTGTATGTAACAAATGGAAGGAGCGTGTGAGAGACTATGGTTCTGTGGGTGCAAGGATTGTGTGGGTGAGAATGAAAGGAAGAATACAAACGTGGGTGGTTGTGTGTGTGTATGCTCAGACAGAGGATAAACCTGTAAGAGAGAAAGAGGAGTTCTGGGTGAATGTTGAGGCGCGCATGGATAAATTTGGCAGGAGCGAAAGAATATTTCTGATTGGGGATATGAATGGGAAGGTAGTTGATGAAATGGTGGGAGGGTGGGGTGTACCATCAGAGGTGAATGGGAATGGTAGTGCACTTGTGGACATACAGTGTATGTGTGGGGAAGAGCAGATGAGGAATTTGGAAGGAATCTAAGTGTAAAATGGAGGGAGTGTAAGAAACTATTCAGGAAAGAGGTCAAGAAAGTTAGGAAGGGGAGCAAGGGAAACAATAAGGGTGTGAAAGTTAAGAATGAGCGAGTGATAGCAGCGAAGCAAAAGAGAGTCGAGAGATGGAGGGATTACTTCAACTAATTGTTAAACGTAAGGAATGAAACGCCAGTAAACCTAGTTGAATAAGGTATGGGAGGGAGAAGTAGTGGAGGAGGAGGTGGGGATCAGGAGGTCAGAAGTGTGTGTAGCCATGAATAGAGTGAAGATGGGGAAAGCATCAGGAATAGATAGTGTGTGTGGGGAAATGCTGAGGTATGGTGGTGAAACAGTGATCGAATGGGTATGGAATATGTGTAAACTAGCATGGGAGAAGGGGAATGCACCTGATGACTGGAAGACAGGCATAATAGTCCCCCTGTATAAGGGTAAAGGGGAAAGAGGAGTGTGTGGTAACCACAGTAGTAGGGAAGTGTAGTAGGGAAGTGTAGTAGGGAAGCGTAGTGGGGAATGTGTACAGGGTAGTGCTTGAGAGAGTGAGAGCGAGTACGGAAAATGGATAGGTGACGAACAGGGCGGGATTAGGAAGGGAAGAAGATGTGTAGATCAGATTTTTGCCCTGAAATATGTTGTGGAGAAATATCTGCAGAAGCGACAAAAGGTGTATGCTGCCTTTATGGACTTGGAGAAGGCCTATGACAGAGTTGATAAAGAAGGTATGTGGAAAGTACTGAGAATATACGGGATATATGGCTGTGGATAGCCAACACCACCTTTCAACACAGAATGATACACAGATATACATGGAAAGTGGTGTGGAGGAGGAAGGATGAGACTGGTGGAACGAAAGGCACTGATTGGATAATATATGTGTGGATGAACGAATGAAGAATTATGTGCTGGATGCTTGAGTGTATAGGGTTATTACCATTATGTAAAAGTAGCTAAAATTAGGATACAAAAGAAGTGGGTGAAGAGAGCTGGAGGGAGGCGAGAGGAAGGTGGAGTGGCGAAGAGGGTGGAGAGGTTGCAGGAGGAGGAGATCAGGGAAGAGTTCAAGAGAGAAGTAGAGAGACAACTAGGTAGTTTTGACCTGGAGGATAAGGAGGAAGTGGAGGAGGTGAGGAAAGTGTTTAAGGAAGAAATGTGTATGTGGAGTAAGGATAAGAGGCAGGGGAGTGAAGGGTACAGTATGGTGGACTGAAGAGGTAAAAATAGCTATTGAAGACAAGAAGAAAACGTGTCGAGAGTGGTTAGGTAGTAGAGGGAATGAAGATTTGGAGAGGCAGAAAAGAGAGAGGTACTTGGAGAAAAAGAGAGTGATGAAGAGAGTAGTGAAGGAAAGTAAGAGAAGAGTAGATGAGGAATTTGGAAGGAATCGAAGTGTAAAATGGAGGGAGTGTAAGAAACTGTTCTGGAAAGAGGTCAAGAAAGTTAGGGAAGGTAGCAAGGGAAACAATAAGGGTGTGCAAGATAAGAATGGGCGAGTGATAGTCGAGAAGCAAAAGAGTGTCGAGAGATGGAGGGAGTACATCAACGAATTGTTAAACGTAAGGAATGAAACGCCAACAAACATACTTGAATGGGGTATGGGAGGGAGAAGAAGAGAAGTAGTGGAGGAGGAGGTGGGGATCAGGAGGTCAGAAGTGCGTGAAGCCATGAAATAGATGGGGAAAGCATCAGGAATAGTTGAAGTGTGTGGGATAATGCTGAGGTATGGCAGTTAGATATTGATCGAATGGGTATGGAAAATGTGTAAACTAGCATGGGAGAAGGGGAGTGCACCTGATGACCTGGAAGACAGGCATAATAGTCCCCCTGTATAAGGGTAAAGGGGAAAGAGGAGTGTGTGGTAACCACCGTAGTAGGGAAGGTAGTAGGGAATGTGTACAGTAGGTTAGTGATTGAGAGAGTGAGAATGAGAACGGAGAAATGGATAGGTGACGAGCAGGGTGGGTTTAGGAAGGGAAGAGGATGTGTAGATCAGGTCTTTGCCCTGAAATATATTGTGTAGAATTATCTGGAGAAGCAACAAAAGGTGTATGCTGCCTTTATGGACTTGGAGAAGGCCTATGACAGAGTTGATAAAGAAGGTATGTGGAAAGAACCGAGAATATACGGAGTAGATGCCAAGTTACTGAAAGCAGTGAAGAGCATGTATGAGGGTGCAAAAGCGTCAGTACGTGTGGAGAATGAGCAGAGCGAGTGCTTTCATCTAAATGTTAGGTTAAAGCAATGTGTGATATCTCCAAGATTGTTCAATATATATATATGGATGGAGTCATGAAAGAAATACAAGGAAGAGCAGTGGATGTGGGTGTAACACTTATAAGGGAGGAACACGAGTGGAAGTTGCCTGTACTGCTGTTTGCCGATGATGCAGTCATGATGAGCGATAGTGAATGGGAGTTGCAGTGTCTGGTATATATGTTTGGAACAGTGTGTAAAAAATGGAATCTGAAAATAAATGCAAGAAAGAGCAAGGTTATGGTCTTTGAAAGGAATGCAGCCACAGAGTGTGAGGTTAGGTTGAACGGTCAGGCTATGGAGAGTGTCAGCTCAGTTAATGATTTGGGCAGTGTGTTGAGTAAAGATGGGAGTATGGATGAAGAAGTGCGGGAGAGGGTGCAACAGGGGAAGAGGGTTGTAGGATCGACAAAAGCAGTAACAAGAAATAGGGTGGTCAGCATGGAAGTAAAGAAATCCTTGCATGTCAGTGTGGTAATCCCGACATTGACTTACGGGAGCGAAGCATGGATGTTGGTGGAGAGACTCAAATCAAGAGTGAGAGAGGTGGAACAGAGTTACTTGAGAAGTGCGTGCGGAGTTACATGGAGGGATAGACAGACGAATGAGGAAGTACGAGAGAGATGTGGTGTGGATGTAGATGTGCTGGAAAGTGTGAAAAGGAATACCTTGAGATGGTTCGGCCATGTGGAACGTATGGGAAGCGAGAGAATGGCTAAGAGTGTACGAGAGTGAGGTGGAAGGACAGAGAGGGAGACGTAGACCGAGTGAGAGGTGGAAGGATGAAGTGAAGGAGTATATGAACGAAAGCAGTGCTGGATGGTAGGAGGGGCGTCGACTGACTGGGGACAGACGTGCATGGGGGTGTTTCGTTCGTGGCCACAACGCGGCATCTGGCAATAGATTGATAGATCACTCAGCCAATCCTTGTCTACTTCCCTGCTCCACCACGCAATTGAAGGCTTCACACGCCCTGATCCACCGAGCCGAGGCTTCATAAGCTCTGATCCAATGAGATGAGGCATTACTTATATTCTGTGAAAGAAAGGCGCATTAAATATGGAACAGGCAATACTTTTCAGTACCGGTACATCCTATAGCTAGCTAGGCCCTAACAGAAAGAGATAGACAATGATATAGGGGGAAAGAAGAGTAATGCCCGAATAAGAGACAGGGGGTGAATAAGAGTTTTCCCACCTGGACACAGCGCGACTATAGCATCTGTGGTTGTGATCAAAGCGGTAGTGGAGTTTCTTGCAGCTGTAGGAGTCTAGTAGCAGTGGAGTCTAGTGTTGTAGTGGTGTCCAAAGAAGTATCCTTAGGCGGAGTCCCAGCGGCGAATCATGAGGTTATATGAATGGCCACGATAATTCTACGGTTTCTCAACAAGCAATTTTAAGGGGTCTTCCCAGTGAACGCTTTAAAATTTCAAGCATGAGAAAGAACAGTCATAGGGGTAATAATTCGTTATTGCTTATCGCAAAGTAAACACCCCTCGACTGCTCTTTTATGAACCTAAATAGTTTGGGTAAAAATCGCATAACAATATACGCTTATAACCAGTACCTCTATACGCATTCAGAGATAATTATGCAATTCCCGTAAACTCCCCCCTTCCAAAATGTACCTTAAGAATATTTACAATACATAATAATCAGGGCGGGCTAACCTGGTAAATTGGCGCATGTAAAAAAATTGCAAATTAAGTTTTGATTAGCGGCATTCAATTACGATTTATTACAAAGTGAAATAAATTTTATATATTCTTAAAAGGGCGCCCGCTCTGATTTTAGTGTCCACTGTGAAAACCAAAATTATAATTTAATAAATTTAACTCGAGAAACTTGGATTATCGTAAACCGTTCATTCCTCCCTACCTGTAGAAAACAAAGAAATATAATTAATACAAACACTTCTTACAGTTTCTTACAGTTTCTTACAGTAGATCCTCTGAAAAAAGGCAAACTATGCCTGTGTATCCAGCTCAGTACCAGTACTTGCACTGCTGCGGTCGTTCACGGTGTTGGCGGCGGCGGTAGCAGACGCAACATTTTTACTATTCTGTAATTTTGTTTTATAATCAAACTTCAAATCTTGTCTTCCCCATGCTTTATCAAGATTACTTTCAAACTCCCTTATTGATTCGGAATCGACTACATACTGGGGCAGTGCGTTCCACTCATTTACCACTGTATCACAAAATGAGTTCTTTGCCTTCTCAAGCCTATTTCTTTCTTTGTAAATTTTCTTAGAGTGTCCTCTCGTTCTTGTTCCCTCCCGCATCAAGAAGATACCTTCACACACATCCTCATCGTACTTTCCTGACACTATCTTAAAAGTCTCTATCATATCCCCTCTCTTTCTCCTATATGCCAGTGTCGGAAGCCCCAGTGTCCTCAACCTCTGCTCATAGCCCGCGTTCTTCAACGTTGGTACCAGCTTGCTAGCTCTCCTCTGCACTTTCTCCACTGCTTCTATATCCTTTACCATATATGGAGCCCACACCTGGTTCGCATATTCCAGGTGCGGCCTAACCAGCGCTGTATAGAGATTCCTGAAGATTTCTTCATCAAGTGACACAAATGTCCTCCTTATCAGCCCTACAATTCTATTGGCTTTGTTTATCTTTTCCGCTAAATGTTCTGAGAAATTTAACTTATTGTCTATCACTACTCCTATATCCTTTTCTGCATTCACTTCCTCCATCGCTTCATACATACTGTATCCTACCTTGTCTATCTTGCTGGTCCCAATCCGCATGTACTTGCCTTTTTTTTGGATGAAAAGGCATACTCAGACCATCCCTTCATGCCCTCCACATCTCCTTGAAGCAAACCCATATCTTCCTTACTCCTCACTCTTCTATACAGCTTAGTGTCATCCGCATACAGGTATACCTCACTTCCATTAGTTATAACTTCAGGCAAGTCGTTGATAAATATAACGAACAGCAGTGGTCCCAACACAGATCCCTGAGGTACCCCACTTGTAATTTCCCTCCACCCCGAGCCTATTCCATTCACCAGTACCCTCTGTCTCCGATCTTTCAGGAAAGCTTCTATCCATTTCACACATTTCTCCCCTATATTATAGCTTCTAACTTTCTCTATTAACCTTTTATGTGGGACCTTATCGAAGGCCTTCATAAAATCGCAATATACCACGTCTATTACATCACCATCGTCTAGAATTTGCATCCAATCATCTACCACCTTAGTTAGCTGTAGTACCGTCGATCTCCCCGGCAAGAATCCGAACTGTCTCCCACTGAAAAGTTGGTTTGACTTCATATGATCCATTATTCCTTCTCTAATTACCGTTTCCATTAGTTTACACACAACACTTGTCAAACTTACTGGTCTATAATTCCCTGGGCCATTTCTCTTTCCCTTCTTAAATATAGCTGTTATGTTCGCCTCTCTCCAGTCCATCGGGATTTGTCCTGTATTAAACGATACCTCAAATAACATTTTCAATGGCTCTACTAACATCTCCTCTCCTTCCTTTATGATTCTTGGGTGTATCCCATCCGGTCCCGGTGACTTACTTCTGTTCATATTTTTCTATAGCCCTTTTTATTCTAGCATGGGAAAACTCTATTAGTTCTAGTGCCGGTGCCTGTTTGATGGGAATAGTAGGCATTGCATCCTCCGACTCCACTGTTAGTACCCCCCCAAAGTACTTGAAAACACTTGAGGCCACCAAGAACAAAATATTAATTTGCATACCTTTTCACTACATAGAAAAATCAGTAAAAATTAATTCAATCCAGACTTCCCAACAATAGCCAAGTGAACCGTGCCAATCCATGAATCTTCCAACTCCAGTTCCCAAAACAACCCTACTGCAGTAGAGGTAAAAAATACTTCAAGAGAGGATGGGCGTATTCATTTGGTAATGTGTTAATATTTTATTATTTTATTAGTTTCCTCCCTAGACCTCCATCAAGCTGAAAAAAAAACGAGACCGTCCCCTTCAAGATAAATGTGTACATTTTTCGATAGAAAAATATCCCTGCGGCTCGCTATCGCTCGCCAGGAAGGAAAGGACACTTAAATGGCACGAAAGGTCTTAATACTTGCAAATAGATTGGACGAAAGGTCTTAAAATCGACAAACTAATGGGACGAATTTCTAAAACTAATGGGGTTAAACATGAGTGAGAAGGGGGGCCAGAAATGTCAACTATCCCCCCTTAACACATTGCGATAAAAACACAAAATTAAGCACCGACTAATAAAAACTTCTATGAAGATTATTGTGTTTCTATCAACCATCCAAAAATGCTTCAATATCGAAACATTTCTATATATTGTTGAGAATATCTTGACCACAACTGTACATAGGTTGTGCAGGAGGTGACAGACTTCAATGTTCTCACTAGTTTATCGTCAAGTACATTTCCGCCCATCCTTGTGATATTTTGCTATAAGTGGGTATGGCCAATTACAATAAAACGATACTTTAATATGTTGTACTTAAATCTTGGCTACCCTCAAGATAATATACCAGTCATGTCTTTGCAACCAACCTTACTAGGATAAAATCAGAAATACAATTTTAAGTATGCATTTTAAGTTGGGTAAAATAATTCAGCACTTTGATTGCCCTATAATAAACAAGACAGATCCAATTATAGACACAAAAATCGGTTTAGAATCAAAACTGCAATAATTTCCTATTAACTGGAGATTCCGAAGTTTGAAATATTATTTCTCAATAAAACTTTCAGTTGAAACTTGCAGGCCCTAATTTGAGTTACATTAAAGTAACAATTACTTGTAATAGTCTAGAAGACCCTACCGGACCTATAGCTTATTTTTAACCTAAACTTACTGTATATTGTACACACTTATATTACTGGTACATAATGCTGTGGGGGAAAAATATTTGAATTTTCAAAACTAGTTTTTATATTTTCTAGCTTTAGAAGAATCTAAATACATGACCTAATCTTTCCTTTATATACTGATAGATTTAGAGAATATTTAGGGAAGGTTAAGTTAAGTGTTCCCGTTTACGTTGAGGGACCCGCAGAGAGCCACTCTCGGGCGGCATGATATGCGGGGGTTGTGCTTTTAGGAATAATGGTTAGGGACAGGATCAGGATTAGGGATGTAATGATTGGTGATCCTAGTTCTAAATTAATCAAGGGTGGGGCTATTAACTACATGAGATGGGAGGTGATTCCACTCTTGGATGCTGCGGGAAAAAAAAAAATTGTCTAAATATGTCCGTGCTTGCCTGATACGTGTGGTATTTTAGGTTGTGACTGCGTCTTGTAAATCGTATACCTGTAGGGTGTAAATAAATATCTTTGTCTGTCTACTAAGTTGTTAGTGATTTTATATAACATCTGTTGTCTGTGCATTTGTCTTCTTGTTGCAAGTGGGTCGAGTTTAATGTCTTGTTTGAGCAAAGTGACAGATGTAGTGTGTCTGTAATCACGTCTGATCCATCTTGCAGCTTTGTTTTGTATGGCCTCTAGTTTATTTATATTGTTGTGAGTGTGTGGATCCCAGATATAATCAGGTTATTATAAGGCTAAGACAATATTTATATTTGAAAATCATTTTAAAGCTTCTCCTGCACAGCATTTTCATGCATTATATGTAATCAGAAAGTTAGGACTGAACAATAAATCTGAAATATCACTGAGTGACTCAATGAATATCACCCACTTTGTTTAATGTATTCCTGGACCACGGCACACAAGTAAGTTTGTAGTGGATTACTCACGTTAACCCTATTTGATCCGAGGAGTCTTTATGTGCCTCACTTGCTTCGCTCAATTAGTTTGGAGATTAAGAAGTTTACTCCCATTAGTTAAGCGATAAAAAGATACTGCACCCTAGTTTTCTGGGTGAGCGACAGGGACATTTGTCTATCGAAAAAAAATACAAATTTAGCTATAAAGGGGTCTGAGGGTTTTATTTACGGAGGTTCTTTTAAAACTGAATTAATTCGTCTATTAGTAGCCAGAATAATATTAAAAGGACGTCGCCGGTACAGAAGGGGCTAAGATCGTACTAATTAAGTAGCCAAATATTTACTTCAGTATAGACTATAACTGCCCCAAATCATATTGAGGGGGGATGAGTCGTTGTTCTGCCCCCCTCCCCCCTCCCACCCCCCTTATTCCTCATGTTCAGCCCCATTAGTTTTGAAATGTTAAGACGTTCGGCCCATTAGTTTGGCAATTTTAACACCTTTACCTCCATTTCGTTGTCAATTTTAAAACCTATCGTGTCATATAGGTGTTGATATTTTCCTGGCGAGCGATAGCGAGCCTATAATTATGAGAAACCGACCTTCGGGCGGGACATTTTTCTACCGAAAAAACAGCCCCTTAACCTAGTCAGTATACGTATATTTGGTAAGGGCCTTTGCTAGAAGTAATGGTTTTAGGCAGAATGTCAACGGTTCAGAGTTTATTTCCTCCAGCTTACTAGGTTTATAAGCGTCTTAGTTACCGCAAAATATGTCAAAAACAATCCTTCTAGTTAAGCACATTTACCGATTATTTAAGTTTGGCTATTTAACGATATAATGCACTTTGATATAAACCTCTATGAATCAAATGAGAAAAACTATGGACCCTTTGCTTTCCATTGATCGGTCTTATACATATTATAGTGTTAAGAACATTTGACTGCAATCTATTAACATTCGTACAGTAAGAGCACGATGCCAATAAAATAACCTCTCTTGTAACTTGTGTTCGTATTTTGGTACAATTTAAGAAAATGTAAGTAGTTTCGGAAAATATAACCGAAACTACCACTAATTCCCATGGTTTTTCTTTTTGGTTTTAGGTAGTTTTCATCATTATACAGTAGTTGAAATTAGTTACAATCCCCGGAAAATGTTATTTCTCCCATTATTCAACAATCTTCAAACACTCGGAGGCAAGTCATTTTCAGAGTAAACATACATTTGTTTTTGCCTTTGGTTACAGGATGGGTTCAAAGCCCCCCCCCCCCCCTCCCCTCCCCATGACTTATTAAAATCAGCATCTATTTTAACAGTAAGGGGCTTAAGAGTTTCACTGCCGTCTATAGGGAGACTTGTTTTTACAGTACTTTATATAGTGCACATAAAATGTATCTCCGGAGGTTGAAACACATTTTAATATGATCTTTGCAACATCATTATTCTATAATAGTCTTCATATATTGAGAAATAATTAGTGGTAGTTTCGGTAATAAGTACCCTATATTCAAACCGTTTCTAGATTTAATTAATTTAAATTATTTCAACCATGTGATACATTAGCAATAAAAACAGCTAACCATAGCAAAAACTTACACATAAGAGTTAACCTAAATAATTAAATTTACCTGACCTAACCAAACAACCTAACCTAACCCAGCATATTATGTGGAGGCTGCAGATCCCACACCCCTGTGAACAAAGAAGTGCTTACCCATGCTAACTATAAACGCCTCACCCTTCCGTTATCTGTTTACCAATTTTTTACGTCGCGCATTCTCGGCTATGTGTTGTCACTCCAATTATGTTTAGTAATGATAAGTTTTCAGGGGTACATGGGGGGGGGGGGGAAGGCCCCACCTAATATACTAAATTAGGTGGAATGAGTTGTGTTACCGGGCGTAGTTCGTGTAAACACGTGAGTTGGATGTCAAACAGCGGGGATGTGGGGGCGGCAGCCCCCACCCATAATATTAGGATAGGTTAGGTAAGGTTGTTAGGTTAGGCTAATGTCCTTCCAAATAGGTATAGTAAACACTAGGATATACCCGGTCAGAGGTAGGTGATACGCCCGATAACATCTCTTGCCGATTAGGTTAATGAAAATATACGTGGCTAAAGGTAAATCTACTGTTTTACAACCCCTATATTTTCATTGGTTTCCTTTCGAAACCGAGTTTTTGTTTTAGGGTAAATATTTTCTATAATTGCACCTATACGAGCTAAACAAAATATTATTGCATTTAACAGGAAGGTACGACGAGGTAAGTGATGTGCTATAGGTGGCAATATGCGGAAATGGATTATAAGGACATTCCGCCCCCTCTGACAAAAATCTATTAATCTAGATGTGATACAATTTTTCAGAGAGACATTAGCCTAACCTGCAAGAATGTACTGTAGTTACCAGGTGTACCGCCCGTCTTGTTTACACTACGCGGACGCTCACCATCATGTTCCCGTCTATTTTGACTGCCTTTGGATACAAAAATTCATTACCCTAACCTAACCTAACCTAACCTAACCTAGTATTATAGATTTATAAGTATTTATTTTATTTTTTGATAATTTCATTTGACTTTATATTGTCCTTGTCCCAATTTTGGTTTGTTTAGTTTGCAAGTTTTACATTTTAAATTATAAGTATTTATAGATGATTTATGTTGTATGTCCGTAGTGGTACACCCGGTAACTACATCCATCCCGCCTTGCCTAACCTATCCTAGTATTATGGGTGGGGGCTGCCGCCCCCATACCCCCGCTGGTTGGGTAAAACGGTAGAAATCCAGTTGGGGTGGAGTGAGTAACCGTAGATTTTCGTAAGGGGGTCAGAGGGGGCGGAATGCCCTTATAATCCATTTCCGCATATTACCACCTATACCACATCACTTACCTATTCGTACCTTACTGTTAAATACATTAATAATGTGTTTAGCTCGTATAAGTGCAATTATAGAATAATTCCTAAGTGAGGTTGTCATGTTAGATCAATGTTTCCATTGAAAATGAGAGTCGGCGAGGCAGACACTCGCGGACGCCGTGTAACGTAAACAAACCAATCACCCGCCTCCTCTGATGACAATATTGGCATTAACCTAACCTAACAACCTAGCCTAACCCCAGACCCCTGCTGCTCTAAATAATGGTGTAGAAAGAACACATAAAATCAATAAAAACGTACTGCGGGAGAGCGAAAAAAACTTCGAGATCGTGCGTCGTAAGAAAATGGGTCAACAGAAAACGGGAGTTTCGGGGGTACAGTCGTCAAATCGCGGCGGACGAGTTTCACTTTAGTGAAGAGTTTTAACATTTTAATGTATCTATTTCAAGTCAAATATAAATTTCCGAGCATCATTGAACCATACTATGTCTACTACGAATAATATTAACTTATTAGGAGCAACAGATTAGCGACAAATCAAGGGTTGTGAAGTTGTAGAATTATCGTTCAATATTTACGAGACGCAACAATATAGGTAACAAATTTCTAATATCAGTGTTGGGTTCCTATCATCATATGCTTCATTGCTATATAATTTTTGATAATCTTCAAGGACACTACATCCGCCTTATTAGAAACAATTTATCAGGGAAAATAGGCACCAATAGATTCGCCATATTTTTCTCCATATAAGCCGCATGAAGGATTTTCGTTATCAACAAATTGAAAAATACCCACTTCACAGACAAATACACCAAACATCGGTAACCTTCAAGGAGACTACAGCAGGACTCTTCTTCTTCTTCTTCTTCTTCTTCTTACCTCTGACCAAGTATAGGCTATCCTAGTGTTTACTAGCCTATACCCCTTTGAAAGGACATTAGCCTAACCTAACAACCTTACCTAACCTATCCTAGTATTATGGGTGGAGGCTGCCGCCCCCACACCCCCGCTATTTGACATCTTTGACAGATTTTTGGGTTAATATACAGGAGACGCAACAGGTAGCAAATTTATAATGGTAGTTTTGGGTTCCTATCATCATATGCTTCATTTCTATATATGTTTTATCCCTGGGGGGGGGGGGGGGGAAACAAATCTTGGGATTTTTTTTTTTTTTTTTTTTTATTAACCTAACCAAAAAATCTAACCTAACCAAAAAATCTAACCTAACCTAACCTATATGCATTGGAGGCTATTAGGTTAGGTTAGGTTAGTTTTTTGGGGTTAGGTTAATGACCAAAACAAAAAATCCCAAGAACAAAATTGAAAAATCCCAACATTTTTTGTTTTGTTTTTTTCCCGGGGATAAAGAGTATATAGAAATGAAGCATATGATAATAGGAACCCAAAACTACCATTATAAATTTGCTACCTATATTGTAGCGTCTCCTGTATATTGACCGATTTTTGGTGTATTTTTCTGTGAAATCGGGTTTTTTCAAGTGTCGATAATGAAATTCGGAAAAACTCCATTTTTATGTAACGAATTTTCCCATGGATTTTTTTTATTTTTCCCTGTTAGTTTTCATCAATATATAGTGTTTGGAAATAATTACAACCCTCGGCGAAACCGTTTTCCCCATTATACAACGATCTTAAGACACGCCGCCCAATTGTGGGGAGGGCTATGAAGTACAGGGAAAATGAGGGGTTAAATGCGTAAAACGGCGATACAAAATTATTTTAGCAAAACTTAGCTCGGGTTTTAAGGTATTTCAAAAGGCCTAAAACCAAATATTTCGAAAACCCGAGCCAAGTTTCGGCCAAAGCTGGCTCGGATTTTGCGAGTTTGTAGACAACAAAATTATAGAGTATAACTAAATAAGTTGGTCACCAATTATTTTGCAAAATTTGAATACAAATATGGATTTGATATGCTCTAAACATAATATGAAAATGTTTTTTAAGCCTAGGCAAAACCTAATAAAAATATATGGTACTAACATGGAATTTTGTCGTAACATGGTTGTCAATACCTTCCTATAGACAGCACCGATTCGTACACACGCCATTTTCACCTGTCTCCCGAGGTCTGTCCCCCAGCTTTTTAGTCAACACTAACTCCACCTGCCCATAGGTTGGGTTAGGTTAAGTTAGGTTAGGTTAGGTTAGGTTAGGTTAGGTTAATTAGGTTAGATTGTGCATCCGCTTGATCAGGAATTCGCTCGAAGTGACTCGCATTCGTATTTACAGATACGGCCGAATACCGGTAGGCTACTAAATGGGCGCCGGCCCAACCGCCATGTTGTATCCCACGTAGGCCTACTAGGTACTACGGACACATTGTAGGCGTTAGGTGTGGAATAGGCTTGTATCCAATGTACTAGGTCTATGTTACTGGATATTTATGATTTAAATAAGTGCTACGTTTTCGATAATCTGGTTATATGTCTTTGCAATTAGGGAAATCATGAGCCGATTTCCGACATTTAGTTAGTCTTTTTCGATTCTCAAAATACGATCCAAGTTTTGCCAAAAATTGACTCGGGGTTTCCAAAATTATGCTTTTTTTGGTTTGCAATTTATGGAAACATGAGCCAAAATTCTAAATTAGGTTACTGTAATTGGTTTACTCTTAAAACTCGCAAAATCCGAGCCAAGTTTTGCCAAAACTTGGCTCGGGTTTTCCAAAATTCGGGTTTTCCAAAATTCGGGTTTTATGGCTTTGCAATTTCGGGAAACCTGAGCCAAATTTCTAAATGAGGTTACTTTAATTTCGTTGTCTACAAACTCTCAAAATCCGAGCCAGCTTTGGCCAAAACTTGGCTCGGGTTTCCGAAATATTGGGTTTTAGGCCTTTGAAATACCTTAAAACCCGAGCCAAGTTTGGTAAAATACGTTTTAATCGCCGTTTTACGCATTTAACCCCTCATTTTCCCTGTACTTCATAGCCCTCCCCACTATAGGGCGGCGTGTCTTAAGATCGTTGTATAAAGGGGAAAACGGTTTCGCTGAGGGTTGTAATTATTTCCAAACACTATATATTGATGAAAACTAACAGGGAAAAATAAAAAAAAAACATGGGAAAATTGGTGACCATCTTATTTAGTTTTTCCAATTATAGTAACCTCATTTAGAAATTTGGCTCAGGTTTCCCAAAATTGCAAAGCCATAAAATCCGAATTTTGGAAAACCCGAGCCAAGTTTTGGCAAAACTTGGCTCGTATTTTGCGAGTTTTAAAAGTAAACAAATTACAGTAACCTAATTTAGAATTTTGGCTCATGTTTCCCTAAATTGCAAACCCCAACAAGCATAATTTTGGAAAACCCGAGCCAATTTTTGGCAAAACTTGGATCGTGTTTTGAGAATCGAAAAAGACTAACGAAATGTCGGAAATCGGCTCATGATTTCCCTAATTGCAAAGCCAAATAACCAGATTTATCGAAAACGTAGCACTTATTTAAATCATAAATATCCAGTAACAGACTAGTACATTGGATACAAGCCTAATCCCCACCTAACGCCTACAATGTGTCCGTAGTACCTACTAGGCCTACGTGGGATACAACACGAACCCTTACCGCCGCCCATTTAGTATTCGGGCGTATCTGTAAATACTACCGCAACTACGAATCTTGTTTCTGAGACCTAGTATATTAACCTAACCAAACAACCCAACCTAACCTAACCTAGACCCAGTACGTGGGATACTAAACTAGCCCTTGCATGCCAGCAACAGCGGATTCATAGTACCCAGTACGTGGCATACTAAACTAGCCCTTGCATGCCAGGTAGAGCGGATTCATAGTACTCGGTACGTGGCATACTAAACTAGCCCTTGCATGTCAGGTAGAGCGGATTCATAGTACTCGGTACGTGGCATACTAAACTAGCCCTTGCATGTCAGGTAGAGCGGATTCATAGTACTCAGTACGTGGTATTTATTACCCATTAATTTCCGGAAGTTTAAACCTATGCGTAAAAATATTACCTCTTACATGTCACATCAGTAGTCAAGCACCCATGTTCTAAATGGCGTGTGTACGAATCGGTGCCATCTATAGGAAAGTTTGGACAACCATGTTACGAAAAAATTATATTTTAGTACCATATATGTTTATTAGGTTTTGCTGAGGGTTGAAACTAATTTTAATATGATGCTTAGAGCATATAGATTCCATATCTGTCTTCAAATATGTCAAAATAATTGGTGACAAATAAATGGAGTTATACTCGAAATTCCTCCATGTGGACTATAATGAGAAAAATATGGCGAGTCTATTGGTCCCTATTTTCCCTAATAAATTGTTTCTAATAAGGCGGATGTAGTGTCCTTGAAGAATATCAAAAGGCTGTCCGGGTCTCTTCATTTTTACCAAATACTGAAAGGGTTTTCAAAAAAGTGTTCGTACCTTGCCAGAAGAGAAGACTGGTATTGTCCCTGTCGTAGAACCCAGCGAGGTATAGGCAAGCCAGGGCGCACTGCTCCTTGGGCACCTGCCAAGACGAATTTGTATGTTATAAGCATTCGTACCATCCTTTCTAGAGTAGTTATTTACATTTCATTAGGGTATAGCAAACGCCACACTAAATTCCATTAATTCCCAAAGAAAAGTATATAAATATCAAATCCCAGTGAACATGCATACATATATAGCATATTGTTAGGAGTAATTTCCTAAATAAAAAAGAAAAATACCGAAAAAATGAACATACCTTCTCCCAAACTACGTTAGTCTAGTCCCCAGGTCGGAATCGCACAGAATGGCGGCCGCTTCCAACAGACCACACATCGTTGTTTCGGAAACCAAACAGGCTCCTTTGTTTTCGTTTAATTTTATTTTGTTTCGGTTCTAGTCGATCGTCTATAAAAATCTGAAGCCTCATAGGGGTATTCCCTCGGCACCTGAAGCTCTGGTAGTATATATCCAAAGTTTGAGCTAGTTCAGAGCGATGTTTTTACCCGGACGTACACAGTACAGTCGTGAGCAATAAGAAGGGTTATCTTTATAGCTAAGTACAGTACTGAAGAGTTTGGAATGAAATAATGTATTGTACTGTCTCGTTTTTGTTCGAAGCTGATTCAAATGGGTGTGAAGCTATTACTGTTCACAATTGATCACGGTAATTATCCTAGCCTAAGCTCACCTCATTGTCAGGTTAGGTTACCCAAGGAGAATTTAAGCTGCACCAGAGCATAAACCCAAATAAACTTAGGGAATATGTAGCCTCGAGATCTTATATTACCAGAGATTGACGAACCTCTGCCATATTAGTGCCATTTATGTCATTAACCCCCCTTTATACTCCAATATATCCATACCCATTGTTAACATTCGGCAATTCTAATTGAGGAATATGTAGTTTCGTCTTTGGATAAAGATTTATACATAAGTATAAATATACTATCATCCTAATGAATGGTACTTAGGCTACAGCCCCGAAATGGAGTCCAAGCAAACTTTAAGCCGCTCGTTCTCACTATACGATCTCCAATGAAGCCACCGTAAACTTGGAGATATGCGGCCCTTTTTCTGGTCCCCTTTCTTATTCATGCTACTAAATCTCCATTAGTTTTGAGATTTTAAGACGTTTACCCCATTAGTTTGTCGACTTTAATACCTTAAATCCCATTTAGTTGTCAATATTAAGATCTTTTGTGCACTTTAGGTGTCTATTGTTTTCCTGACGAGCGATAGCGAGCCTGTAATTGTGGAGGAACCGGCCTTCGGCACGTGACAATTTTCTACCGAAAACAATGTACAAATTAATCTTGTAGGGGGATCTAATGGATGTTTTTTTTAAGCTTGATTAAGGTCTAGGGAGGGAACTAAAATAAATAATTAAAAGATCCATAAATGAGCAAATAAATACGCCCATCTCCCCTTAACTTGGGGATATGCGGCCCTCTCTCAGGTTCCCATGTGTATGAAGCTCCGAAACAATTTGGGGGTCTATTCTACGTACCCGAAGCTCCGATCGTTATGTTTGTTTGTATACCATCATTTCAGTTTTGATCTGGCTAATTCAAGGCGGTGTTATTAACTTTAAAAGGCTTTCTTAGTATGAAAAGAGTAAAAATTACCTCATTTATCCCATCTATTCCCATTTATCATGCTCAATATTTACACAATCGTTTAAGGTTCGGATATATATTGTTCTGCTTTGTTCGGGGCAGTTCTGGTGCGGTAGTTTCAAGTTTAAAGTGTTATAAGAATTCCACCTCTTAATAATAACCCATCTTCAACTACAGCTGCTGATACCGAACCAAATAAGCCGCATTATATGGCCAGAATAATGTGTTCTGCCAAATCCTCATTAGTGTTCATGACTGTACGGTACTGTGCACTCTAAACACCAATGCTGCTCTTAGTATGTCAATGCTATCTCGGACGTAATCGAATATTTGTATCAATTATTTACCTTGCAGGTGCATTTTGGAGCTTCATGGGGCGTTCTTGTGATATCTTACTCTAGTTAAACAACATTACCCAAACATCAAGCTGCTTACTAGTATAATGTCAAATTGAGGCGGTTAATATTGATGCAATTTAAGATAATGTTCCTAAATATATCAACATCGTGTCAGAATTGTTAAGAAAAGCTATAACACATTATTGCAGGTGATTATGCTTTATAGTTGCCTGCTAAAATAAGCATAACATCTCTTCAGTGAATATTTCTCACACGTTCATGTAAGATTCCGATGTATTTCTTTGAGCCACATTCATCAAGTCAGTGCTTATCCTATAGTAAATCTATAGTCTCTGTTTCAGGTTTATCGAATAGTGTACAGTCACCTGCATATGTAGCTGGTACACTGATATATGATAAACTTGAAACAGTGGCCATTTAATGAAGAACAACTCAGACTCGACCATATGTTCAAAAATGTTGTTTAGTTCCAGATATATGTGGTTCGGGATATACAGTATGTGAATGTTAAAAAGAAGTTCTGCAATTTCGAGGACTTATTGATAAAATATGGGTGCTAACAATTATGCCCTTGTACAGTACCATTGGGAGAGATGTAAAGAAGTGGCATAATTGATTAATGTATATATTACGTCATCTGAATTGTACAGTACAGGTTGAACTTTATATTACAGTAATTGGCCTTTATGTTATCAACTCAATCAGTGAGCATTTATCTTTCACTCCCAAAGATTAAGTGCACTGTAGTTAGTAAGATAAAGAGAGATGATAAGTAGATACACTTTTGCCTGAACCCTATCGAAAAGAGCTCTATGCGTGGCACTTCATACATATAAACAGCCGTCAACACATGCACATCCCATACCCCTACGTTCCTCAATACGGCATTGAGCTTAAAACGTGTTGCATATGGTTCTTCTGTTAATCATTACATATCTCAGTTAAATTAGTCATCATTGATAAAATACATAAGAGTCACAATGGCTCTTGATTGCTTATTAACAAACGATTTAAATATGCTACAGACATACTACATGGAAGTTGAGTGATATACAAACAGGTGGAATTACATTGCACATATTTTATTGTTCACTATATTTACAAATGAAAGCCCATGCACAGCAACGTGATATTAATTTTTTAATGGCCGTATCCACCAGAGGAACCTCCACGTCCAACACTGAAAGAGCTGCCACCACCGCGACCACCGCCTCCAGAAAATCCACCAAAGGAGCTAGAACCACCATATCCACCACTGCTGCGACCACCACCGAAGCCACTGCCACCACTATGCCCACCACCGCTACCACCTCCAGAAAATCCACCAAAGGAGCTGGAACCACCATAACCACCACTGCTGCGACCACCGCCGAAGCCACTGCCACCACTATGCCCACCACCGCTACCACCTCCAGAAAATCCACCAAAGGAGCTGGAACCACCATATCCACCACTGCTGCGACCACCGCCGAAGCCACTGCCAACACTATGCCCACCACCGCTACCACCTCCAGAAAATCCACCAAAGGAGCTGGAACCACCATAACCACCACTGCTGCGACCACCGCCGACGGAACCACCAAACCCACTACCACCACCATAGCGGCCACCCAAGCCGTTACCACCACCAAAGCCACTACCACCATGGCTGCCACCAAAGCTGCTACCACCACCAAGACCACCTCCAGATAATCCACCGAAGGAGCTTGAGCCACCATATCCACCACCTCGACCACCTCCAAGGGAGCCTCCAAAGCTGCTACCACCACCATATCCACCACCACCACCACCACCACCACCTCCACCACCACTCACAACCACGGTGGACACACGGCCACCAGAACCATATCCACCACCACCTCCTCCACCGATGAAGCCACCACCACCACCACCTCCTCCTCCACTGCTGAAGCTACTGCTAGAGCCTCCATGTCCACCACCATGGCCGCCTCCGTGTCCACCAGCAACCTCACAGGCAGCCAGCAGGAGAGCAGCGCAGAGTGTGGTCACGAACACTTTCTGGAAAAGAAATTAAAACAAGTTCACGATAGTTATGTAAGTTCAATGTTTATAAAACAAAATGTCTGCAATGTTCCAAACAATTGGTCCCCCGTGCCACAGGTAGTCAGGGGCCAAATATTAGACTTAAGGGGGCCTTATTGCCAGCCATGATATGAGGCAAGAGAAGAGCTAAAAATTATAATTTCATAAGAATTATAGCATAATTGGATTTACTAACTGCGAGTAAGTCAAATATTATTTAATAAACTACTCGTGCCTAGTTTAGATTTGTAAATGGTATTAGTGAAGCATTTGTATTTAAATGCCCTTTACTAACGGCTAGTAACAAGCCTCGTCTTAACGCACCTGCTATAAGTTGGTGGTTGGCATAATACCAGTAGCTTCAAGAAAATTATAATAGGCTTACTCCCAAACTAACGGACTGTCATACTAGACCTTAGGATTTGTGAGTATGCCACAGATATAAAGATATATACAATATGATTCACATAATCAGCTCAAACACGAGAGAGACTCTGACCATATTGGTGGTTTGGTAAAGGCACAGGACTGACTTGCCACTCACTGAAACTCACCGTTTTTATATACTGCACCATTGTTGCTGCCATGGTCAAGGTGTATTCTGCACTTCAGAAGTGACAGACAAACATGACTTGGTGTATTCAGGGTCGGAGTTAGTTTTCCTTCTGGTGGGACGCTGATGATCATATATGTCACCATGATTTGATTATAACTAGAGTAATGTTAAGTTATTTTTGTAGGAAGTATCTGCAACACATACTGTTGTTACAGGTACAGGCGTGGACAGGAATGTTTGGACTTTTTTTTCGAGGTAGCCTACACATATTACAATGGTGAACTATATTCATAAACTGTTTGCGGCACAAAAATCCAATTGCTGGGATTCACTATATAGCGCTCACTGTCTTGTTTATTATCATAGGAGGTGTTCAACAATTCTTGACCACCATCGTTCAAGTTGTACTTTTATAAAACCCTTGAATTACGAGACGTTTTTCCTAAATTGCACAGAATCACAGAGAGAGCCAGGCTTAGATTAAAATGATTATATTGTGCTGAAAGAATTAATCGAGAATATGCGTTTCAAATTATTATTAACAGTATTATAAAACAGGCAGAATGCAATAATAAAATACACACAGACACGTATTAAATATGTGCATCCCATTAGCTTAATAACAATAATATTATTATATATTATATATGATATATATATATTCATACCAAGGGAACACATATTGTATGTATGCAAATATTAGCTTAGTGTCCCCAATATTACGTTTTACAGAAATGAGTGACCTAACAAAGAACACATGTCTGCAATTATTGTTCTGATCCGTTTGATTGACAACTATATGTGGATCATAGCAGACACTCCAAAGATCTTGCCAGGGACCATTAATGTAATTTATATTCCTTCTTATTTCTACCTGTTGATCTTGTATGACGTCATTGAGCGAACGTAAGCTTTTGAATGAAGTCAACAAAAATCTGTCACACGATTCAAACACAAGATCCGCCTGGGTGTGGTCGCCCATTGGAAATAATATTGCACACGAAACCATTAATATTTCTTTCTTCAAAACTTTATTGCATAGGTTATAATTATGGAGACGAATATCTCAGGAGCTGATATTTTAAAATACGATTAATCAGGTGTGCATATTAAGCTCATTCAATCTTCCTACATTAATTTTCTGTATTAAACTCATGTTATCATAAGAACAATCATAATTCCTATTAACTAGTTAATATTTTAGTTATTATATAACATTTAGTTTGTTTAATGCTGTTTAGTTTAGTAATCCATAGAGTTAATGTTTCTTGTAATATATAAGCAAAGTGCTATTTGTTTCCTTCTTGTTTATTTATGTAATTGTCAATATCTATATATTTGCTTATAATTACCATCCTCTCTAAATGTAGTCGTTTTCATAACTTTAGGTCACGTCAGTTATGCCTCTCTTCTAAGCTAAATAAAAGATCTTCATAGTACCCACAATACATACACAGGAATATACAAAGGAATACAAACAGCAACAAATTAATTAGTCCTACCCGGCCTCTTCGTTTTTTTAAGGAAAATGAAACAAAACACAGGTCAGTGCATGCCTCGCTTGACTTGAATACATTAGTGAAATTAACTAGGTGAGGTTTTGATTGCATGATTCCGGTGCTATTCCTCCCTCTCCACCCTCCTCTCTCTTACTTATGCATAATATCCTAATCTCTTCTTAAGATGTACTTTCTACCCTCTCTGGGCTTAACACTAATAAGGCGTACCGGTACGTCCGGACGGTATTCCTCCTGTTGTTCTCAAACACTGTGCTTCCGTGCTGACTCCCTGCCTAGGCAAACTCTTTCGTCTCTGTTTATCCTCTAACGTCTTCCCTTCATGCTGGAAGTTTGCTCACATTCAACCTGTCCCAAAGAAGGGTGACCGCTCTCAACCCTCCAACTATCGTCCAATTGCTCTCATCTCTTGTCTTTCTAAAGTTTTTGAAACTATTCTTGCTTCCAAATTTCTTAAGCATTTCTCTTCTCACAATCTGCTCTCAGATCGCCAGTATGGCTTCCTTAAGTGGAGATATCCACTTGAGGGACTTTTTTCTTGACCCCTTTCTCTCTCATGTCTAGCCCCATTGCTTTTGAGATTTTAAGATGTTTGCCCCATTAGTTTGGCGATTTTAAGAACTTTCACCCCATTTTAAGACCTTTCGTGCCATTCAGGTGTCGATTTTATCCTGGCGAGCGATAGCGAGCCTGTAACTTAAGGGGAGGTTTTTAGTTGATTCCCTAGACTTCCATCAAGCTTAAAATTACTCCCCCTAGACCCCCCCTTTCAAGATAAATGTGTACATTTTTCGGTAGAAAAATGTCCCGGCCGTCGGCCGGTTCCCCTTAAATTACAGGCTCGCTATCGCTCGCCAAGAAAAAATCGACACCTAAATGGCACGAATGGTCTTAAAATTGACTTAAATGGGGCGAGGGTTCTTAAAATCGTCAAACTAATGGGGCGAACGTCTTAAAATCTCAAAAGCAACGGTGCTAAACATGAGTGAGAAAGGGGTCCAGAAAAAAATCCTCCAGGTGGATATCTCCCCTTAAGAGGAAACGGCCTTCGGCCGGGACATTTTTCTACCGAAAAATGTACAAATTAATCTTGAAAGGGACTCAAGGGAGTGTAATTTTAAACTTGCTGGAGGTCTAGGGAACAAACTAAATACCTCCCCTTAAGGGTCGCTCTACTGCTGATCTTCTTTCATATCTTACTAACTCTTGGTCATCCTCCTTTCGGGAATTCGGTGAGACTTTTTCTATTGCACTAGACATATCGAAAGCTTTCGATAGAGTCTGGCACAAATCTTTAATTTCTAAACTACCCTCCTTCGGTTTCTATCCCTCTATATGTGCCTTTGTCTCTAATTCCTTTCCGGCCGTTCCATAGCCGCGGTTGTGGATGGCCATTGTTCACTTCCTCACCCTATAAACTCTGGTGTTCCTCAGGGCTCTGTCCTGCCTCCTATTCTCTTTCTAATTTTGATAAATGATCTCCTTAACTGTACCTTAATTCCCATCCATTCATATGCAGACGACTCAACCTTACACTACTCCATTAGTTTTTCAGAACGCCCCAGCCAGCAATCCCTTAACGACAAACGTAATGAAGCCACAGAACTCTATTATTCTGATCTAAATACTATCTCCCATTGGGGCAGAGAAAACCTTGTTACCTTTAATGCTTCCAAAACCCAATTTCTCCATCTATCTACCCGTCAGGATCTCCCAGCGGACTATCCCGTATTCTTCAACAATACAAAAATCAACCCTTCATCTTCTCTCAATATTCTTGATGTCTCTTTTTTGCTGCTCTCATTTGGAAGGACCATATTACCAGTCTTGCTAAGGCAGCCTCCCAGAAGCTGGGTGTGCTCAACCGCCTTAGGGGGTTCTTTTCCCCAACACAGCTTCTTGCTCTGTACAGGGGCATAGTGCGTCCTTGTATTGAGTATTGTTCACATGTGTGTGGAGGTTCCTCTCACACCGCTCTCCTAGACAAAGTTGAAAGGAAGGCCTTTCGTATCATTAACTCCCGTCCACTCACCAACTCTCTGCAATCTCTCTCTCTCGGCCGCAATGTTGCATCTCTCTCGCTATTCTATCGCTACTATAATAATCAGTGTTCCTCAGAGCTTTCCCAGTGCATACCACTTCCTTTACGTAGGGCACGTGGTACCCGTCTTGCAACTCAATCCCACCCCTATTCTGTGCAACTCTCTAACCCAACAGTGAAACGTTACTCTCAAACTTTCTTCTACTCAACAGCTGAGCTCTGGAACTCTCCGAGAATCAGTCTTTCCCTCTTCCTATGACTTAAATTGCTTCAAACTCCGTGTGTCCAGGCATTTTGGCTCGATCGTCCATTGATTTTGGCCCTGTCACTCTTTCAACTATGGGGAAGGCGCTCGCTATAGGCAATTCTGCCTTTTGCCTCCCTCAATCACATAGAAAAAAAAAAATATATATATATATATATATATATATATTCAGTATATTTAAGCGTAGCTTGACAGTCGATAGTTTCACAATTAACTAGCCCTCTTCCAGAAATGACTCCTAATAATGTATGTAATTTCTGTTTTTATATCTATGAACTGTAGGGTGAATTCAAACAGACAGACATATACACAGATTCAGATCAATAGATAGATTGACTTGAGTTTGATCCATTTTGACAAGTGGATATATTGGGCGGGAGAGAAACACAGACAAAATAACCTGATTTTCTTTTTTCTCAAATATTTCGGGTTTCGGACAACCCATCATCAGAGAGACGGAATAAGAAGGATTAATAGGAGACTTTTATACCTCACTAACAATTTCTACCTCTTTGCCTATCGTGTTCTGATTGGCTCCCTCTTGGTTTACTTTACTAATACTGTCAGCTTAAACTGCTTCCAATCATGATCATTTGGCTTTACTAGCCGCATATTTAGATGGAAACAGACCACAATGTTTACATTCCTAAACGGTCATAATCCTAAACAGTGTAAGCTTGATTATGTTAAATACGATTAAGCTTGGTTAAATAAAGTTAGCTAAGGTTAGGCTAGGATATGTTCGTGTTAAGGTCAGCTTAAGATAGATTACACTTCGTTTGGTTAAATTTAATAATGCTATCGTTCTAGTTGTGGCCATTTAGAAATGGGACGAATATTTATTTGAAATTATTTGGATAGAAATAATACCCATTTAATTCATTCGTTTCACTGTCATAAATCTATGCGCTGCTTCCAACACTTATTTATTTCTTTACTTTTGTGTTTTCCCTTCAATTATTTCAGCTTCCTTCCATTTAAGCAAATGTGTGTTCTGGTCTATGTGCAAGAGCTTGGGCGGGTGCCCAACCCCGCAAGGGGTTGAAATAGGAGAGCTATCCCCCCCCCCCCCCCCCCCCGCTAAAGGCGGCTTTCTAGGGCCTTTCCTAGCTGATGCTGAGAGGATTGGGTTCTAGTCATGTGGTGATGGGCTGGTCTATCAGAGTTAGAACTGAGCGATCTCTGCCATACCCACAGCTTACTCTGACTGTTCCTTTTACTTAAATATTTTCTAGATCTCAAGTGACGGCGTCTCTTCCGTTGATTGACCTCCCAATCTACCAAGATTGGAAGCCAAAGCGTCACATTTTTTCCTTTGCCCCTAAACTTTCTCTTCATAATTGCTGAGGGCACAGGGCCCTGGGTGGGGCTTTGGTTTCCCGGGCGTTTCCGCACCCTCCTCAGCTCCTCGCCATGGAGTGGCTTCGGTCACCCAGGCTTTATTGTGGTCGGCATGGAGGGTTCTGTGGGGGCGCTCGGTTATGGCCTTGGCCTTGCTCGGGGCCTTGGGGCTGTTCGGCCAGGCAGCTTAGGGAACAACAACAACAACAACAACCCGATAACTTTTACTTGCTTATATCAATGTTGTGTTTGGTATTCGTTTGTCTGTAGCTCGTCCTGTTTTCTCTATATGCTTATTATTAGCGTCCATCACACCGTATGTTTGAGGCATATCAGTCGACTCATGTGTCATTTCACGTTGTTTACCTATTCCTTCTTGGTCTATTTTGTTAATATATAAGTGTTAAAGATTGAGACCAAATTAGAGACAAATCTATAATTACCTCCGCCAACGAAGTTATAGGCGATTATGTGTTTGCTTCCATGTGTCTGTTTGCTTGTCCGTTTGTCTGTAAACAAGAAATCTCCAAAAGTTACGAACCGATGTTCAGGAGCTTTAGTGGGCCATATAGAATATGCACCAAGTAAGTAGTGAATCAACTTAGCAGACACTCAGTAGAGCACATACCTCTGCCAGGGTGGGCAGCTCACAAATTTAATAACCGATGTTCAAGAAATTTAGTGGGCAGATAGGATATGCACCAAGCAAGAATGTATTCAATTTAGGAGACAATTGGTAGAGCGCATATCTCCGCCAGCTTAGGCAAAGGTATGTGCTCTCCTGAGTCCCTCTCTAGTTTTAACTGTCATCATTTGATAGACTATGTGTATGTTGTTTATTATTATTACAATTTATTCCGCTTATATTGTAATTTTAATTCCTTTTTATTGCATTTATTAACATTAATCAATATCATATTACTTATGTGCAACTGACAAACAGTGTTATGAGTTATAGGCGCTAAATAGATGAATCAATTTCCTTATGTACTACATGATGTGGTTCCCATTCTATCGTGGGACTGTTTACTGAATTAGATAGTGTTAAATCTTGTCACAGTTCGGTATTCATGTTTGAACGAAACACATTATTTGGCTTCCAAAAGTCATAAGTACATATGAAATTGGGAGTCTTCAGAAAGCCGATTGGCCCATACTAGGCAGATCCCTCTCACACCCAACTCATCTCGTTTCAAACTTGAAACAGTGGCCATTTAATGAAGAACAATTCAGACTCGGGCATATGTTTATAGATGTTGTTTAGTTCCAGATAGATGTGGTTCGGGATATACAGTATGTGAATGTTATAAAGATGTTCTGCAATTTGGAAGAGTTATTGATAAGATATGGGTGTTAACAGATTCCCTTGTACCATTGGGATAGATGTAAAGAAGTGGCATAATTGATTAATGTATAAATGATATATGAATTGTACAGTACAGGGTTTGAACTTTATATTACAGTAATTGATCGTTATGTTATCAACTCAATCAGTGAGCAATATTCTTTCACTTCCACATATTAAGTGCACTGTAGTTAGTAATATATAGAGAGATGATAAGTAGAAGCACGTTTTGCCTTGAAACCTATCGAAAAAGAGCTGTATGCGTGGCAGTTCACTCTCAAACAACCGTCAACACATGCATATACCATACCCCTATAGGTTCCTCAATAAGGCATTGAGCTCATGACTTGTTGCATATTGTTCTCCTCAATTATTACATTTCTCAGTTAAATTATTCATCGATAACAAAATGTTTAAGAGCCACTATGTCTCTTAATTGTTCATTAACAAACTAATTCAATATGCTACAGACATATGATAAGCAAGTTGAGTGATATACAAACAAGTGGCATTACATTGCAGATATTTTATTGTTCACTATATTTACACATGAAAGCCCAAGCACAGGAACGTGATATTAGTTTTTTAATGGCCGTATCCACCAGAGGAACCTCCACGTCCAACACTGAAAGAGCTACCACCACCACGACCACCGCCTCCAGAAAATCCACCAAAGGAGCTAGAACCACCATATCCACCACTGCTGCGACCACCACCGAAGCCACTGCCATCACCATACCCACCACCGCTACCACCTCCAGAAAATCCACCAAAGGAGCTGGAACCACCATATCCACCACTGCTGCGACCACCGCCGAAGCCACTGCCACCACTATGCCCACCACCGCTACCACCTCCAGAAAATCCACCAAAGGAGCTGGAACCACTATAACCACCACTGCTGCGACCACCGCCGAAGGAACCACCAAAGCCGCTACCACCACCATAGCCGCCACCCAAGCCGTTACCACCACCAAATCCACTACCACCATGGCTGCCACCATAGCCGCCACCAAGACCACCTCCAGATAATCCACCGAAGGAGCTTGAGCCACCATGTCCACCACCTCGACCACCTCCAAGGGAGCCTCCAAAGCTGCTACCACCCCATATCCACCACCACCACCTCCACCACACTCACAACCACGGTGGACACAAGGCCACCAGAACCATATCCACCACCACCTCCTCCACCGATGAAGCCACCACCAGAGCCTCCATATCCACCACCACCAACCCCTCCTCCACTGCTGAAGCTACTGCTAGAGCCTCCATGTCCACCACCATGGCCGCCTCTGTGTCCACCAGCAGCCTCACAGGCAGCCAGCAGGAGAGCAGCGCAGAGTGTGGTCACGAACACTTTCTGGAAAATAAATTAAAACAAGTTCACGATAGTTATGTAAGTTCAATGTTCAAGATGGTCCCCCGTGCCACAGGAAGCGAGGGGCCTAGTCTTAGGCTTAAGGGCGGTTGTATACAAGGCATGTTACGAGGCAAGACAAGAGCTAGAAATTAAAATTTAATTTGTTTTTTGCATAATTGATTTCACCAACTGCGGGTATGTGCCTGAGTATATTCATATATACATACATACTTAACACTGCGAGTAAGTCAATAACACATCTTAACAAGTTACTCGTGCTTAGCTTAGATTTATATGTGACATTAGTGAAGAGTTAGCTTTAAGGTTACCACTACTACGGCTAGTAACACCCTACTAAATGTTAGTGGTTACCAAGTACCAGTAGCTTCTAGAATTGCAATAGGGTTACTCCTTAACTATCTCATTGTTATGGCTACGCCTAGGGATTAATCGTAAGACAAAATACAATACAATGTGATAATTGGCATGCATGTATCAGCTCAAACACGAGAGAGACTCTGACCATATTGGTTTGGTGAAGGCACAGGACTGACTTGCCACTCACTGAAACTCACCGTCTTTATATACTGCACCCATTGTTGCTGCCATGGTCAAGGTGCATCTGCTCTTCAGAAGTGACAGACAAACATGACTTGGTGTATTCAGGGTTGGAGTCAGTGTTTCCTTGGGTGTGACGCTGATGATCATATATGTCACCTTGATTTGATAATAACTAGAGTAATGCGGGTTATTATGGCAGGAAATAGCTGCAACACATACCGTATACAGGTAAAAAGAACAATCTTCGTTGATCCCTTGACTACAAGGTTTTCCTTAACTGAATAAATCCTATAAAGAACAGTTGATGTCCATAACATTGGTGGAATAAATGAAACACAACTTTAGTCTATTATATGCGAGTAAGAAATTATAATTGGATTACAAATATATTAATTAGTCAGAATACGTTAGTATTATATATCAGACTCCTATTGAATGTGTTAATCTCATTAGTTTAATACCAATTATATTATTATTCTTAAATTGTATTCTCATGCCATTAGGCAAGGGAAAAATATGTATGCAAATTAAAGCTTCGTGTGCCCATGTTTAACCCATTAAGGATGTACGAGGCTATTTCACTTTATATTCTAGTTATCATAAATCGATTATATGCAGTTTTAGGAATCTTTAGGTATCAAAGGGTTAAAAGCTATCTGCATTAACCCTCTAGCCCACACACTATATTCCTAAGCTAAATTATTAATCATCTAATGATAACCAAAATAGCCGAAGTAATGCATCCTCATATACTGAAAGTTAAGCTTCACTTTGATTGAAAAATATAACTCTACAAGAAACTATTAATATGACTTTCTCCAAAACTATATAACATAAGGTATTTAGAGGCGAGTAACACACGAGCTGATATTATATAAATGTGATTACTCAGTTATGTATATTAAGCTAATTCAAGCCTTCTATTTTAGCTTTCTGCACTAAGGTCCACATTATCATAAAAACAATCATTATTCCTATTAAATATGGTCTATGTCTCCATGCAGTATAAGTAGGCTAGACAATATTACTTCTGTCCTCCTGTAGCTCTATTCGGGCTAGATCGATCGCGCTGATATGTCTGCCATTTAGGAGGAGTCAACCAAGAAATAGGTGCGGAAATTTAGAACCCATTGGCCCTAGCCGTTTTTTGGAGTTATAAGAGCTTAGGGGTCATTATATTTCCTTAAATATGATAATTACTTTCTGCTTTTTATCTATATGTCATAATCTTTAATTCCGGTTATCATTACCACCTTCTGTAAACATGCTTCTTTTCTAAGCTAAATAAACCACCTCACAGTACCCAGATTACATGTAGATCTCACCTTCCAGCAGAAATAACTCGTAATAATATATGAAATATAAAACAATATATCAATTGTAAACCAAATACGAACAGACAAACAACACATTTTGACACGGAATAATAGATAGATTGACTTGTATATGGTCCATTTTCACAAATTGATAAATTTAGTGGAAGGCAAACACAGGAAAGAACTGTATTTCTGTGTATATCTCTAACATTTCGGTCAACGGAGAACACCTCTTCAAACAGACGGAATAAGAAGGATTACATCCAAAACATTTCTACTTCACTGGAAATTCCTCGCTCCTTCTTTGCCTATGGTGTTCTGATTGGCTCCCTCTTTAGTCCGGGAGCAATGGCCGCAAATTGTATCTAGATAAAATCAACCTCATCCATACCATTGTGGAAAACATTTGTAAAGTTATATACAAAGAGTATAACTTTTAGACATATAATGCTAAAACGTTAACTTCGAAATCTATTGTATTTAAGAGATATATTGAAAAACAGATTTTGAATATTTTAGTTACCCTTCAACCGTTGTCTTCGATTTAAATCACTGATTACTTGTGAATGTTGTTTTTATGTATTACAGTTTTGTAGATACTATTTTAGCATAACTAATTAGTTACATTTGAAGACGCTATTTTGAATGTTTTAAGATATTAGTGAAATTAAATATAGAAGAAAACTGTTTGTTATTGCTTATTATGGGTGACTGAAGCATTTTTAGTGCAGTATAAAACTAGTCTCCAGGCACGCGGCTTACGGACACGTCCGCACGTATGGCAGTGCTTCATCTGGAATTTTCGTAGCCAAAACAGTGGTAACACAATTATTTAATTATCACAAAGTTATTTGCATATAGGTTAATTGTAAACTACAAGACAATTATTATGATACACAGTTTATTTGGTCAAACAATGCAGAACTTTAAAAATCAACTAATGTAGAAATTATAATTGTTACGAATTATAAGGGCAAACGAATTTGCTCAAATGGCAACAGTCTAAAAATCAATATGTTTTTAATGTGAATGCACCAATATATTTAGTTAACGAACATATATTTCGAACTTGTCTATTTTTCTAATTAGTAATTTGATACTTTTGTGTCCGGCCACTTACATGGACGACGAAAATTAACAATTTGGTAGGGTTGCTCCCGGACTACTTGGTGTACTCTACTAATCCTGTCAGCTTAGTCTGGACCATTTCTCCCTCTTTCCCTATGGTGTTCTGATTGGCTCCCTCTTGGTGTACTCTACTAATCCTGTCAGCTTAGTCTGGACCATTTCTCCCTCTTGCTCTATGGTGCTCTGATTGGCTCCCTCTTGGTGTACTCTACTAATCCTGTCAGCTTAGTCTGCACCATTTCTCCCTCTTTCTCTATGGTGTTCTGATTGGCTCCCTCTTGGTGTATTCTACTAATCATGTCCGCTTAGTTGGCACCCTGTCATGATAATAGAGGTTTACTCGCCACACGTTTAGGTGGAAACAGAACAAAATAGCTGCAATTCAAAACGGCCATAAGCCTAAACAGTCTAGCTTATGTTAAATACGATTATGCTTGGTTAGTTTAAGGTAGTTAAGGTTAGGCTAGGATATGTTCGAGTTGAGGTCAGGTTAGGTTAGAATACACCTACTATGGGTTTCAGAGGCCGTGTGGCATCGTTTTTCGGGAATAACTTATTAACAAACAGTTGGATCAGTATGATAGTTTGCCAGAGTTTATATCATGCCGTCCCCTAATTTTCGTCAATATTGTGCATTACCAAAATTGGAGAATTAAGCCACTTGCCACGTAGTCATTAGCTTAAAGTCACACCTGAATGACAAGGAAACGGACAAGGCTACTGTGGCGTACCTGTATATACTACCAAACCATTATTGCTCTTCCATCAAACACGGTCGTTATCAGCCACCACCCAACCCTAATATCGCTTTTACATTTATGTTATATGTCACTATCAAATAAAAATGTTATATTTTTGTATATTTGTTATTCAATCTTCAGGATTAGGTTAGAACAAATATTCTAGGCATAAAATGTTCTATAAGCAACATTCCAAATATTACTTCTTACAGATATATTAACTGTTGAAAATTACATTGTATTAAGTACTTCCACTTAAGGCTGGCCTAGTTGTTCTAGATCCTCCCACACCCACAGCTAACTGCAATTATTATACCATGTTAATATTAAGATATTATAATTATGTAAGTTGCAAAATGAGTATATAAATGTCATTGCTATGTAGTGGGTAATTACTGTGTCTGTAATACTATAACCAAATAGAGGTATATTGGCAGCAATTACCTTATAAACCTATAAAGATAAACACGTAAATCATTATCAGTACATTCAATAATATTATATTCCATTTGCATACTCTGTATATACTCCTGATCATTTACAATATGCAGTACTATACTTGTCTTCATCGAGGAGACTAAAGTCGGTATCCCACGAACACTTTCTTCCTAAACATGTACCACCTTCAACACTGGAAAGCTATGAGGTAAAATTTCGACATAATATTGCCATCTAAATCCATCTATATCCACTCTAGTTATTGATACCAGTGCAAAAGATCCCAGAAATGTCGGTAAAATGTTGACCAAGGGAAACTGACGATAAATGTTCTTGTGTGATACCCCCTTAACCCCCCTCTGCCATTGACGTATATAATATGCGTCACGCAGGTTTTACACTACCAATGGAAACGCCTATTCGAACATCGCAGATTCAACAATTCATAAATCCGGTCAAAATGTGATTTCGTCAATACCAAATTGGCAGCATTGGGCACACCTCTGGGCAATAGTGCACAAAGTAGGAGTTACTTCTGGCCCACCATGCTTGCATCACAGCTAATATCATTAGTCTAGTTTGATAGATAATAGTGATAGGGGGATAACATACTTTAATAATATTAACAAATAATACAGGTATGAACAAACAAATAACAAGTATCTTCCTACTTACTCATTATAACCTCATTCATATGGTAGGTATAGTGTAAGAGTGTAAGTGCAATTTTTGGGCTAAAGACGATCATAAAACATTCTCAGTAAACACAGAACTTCATTAATTATAACAAATATATAAACTACGGGTCTTAAACAAAGTCTACAGTCTTCACGCGCCAAGTTTCGGGCACCAAAATATGTATTTGGAATCCCAAAAATCAATTTCAAATGTATAGCAGACAGCGAGTTAAGAGAGTTATATTTGTGGAATGGAATATAAATGTTGAAGTTGGTATGTAAAGGTATGTAATGAGAGAACTCCATGGACAGTCGTGGTCATGAAAACTCTAATAATAAGAACAAGACAGCAAAATGTTACTAGAGAATCTCAGTAATTTGATATTTTTTGGCTCAAACAGATAATCAAAATACTTCAACAGTGCATAATATTTGTGTCTCCATAATTTGTCTAGAAATTCCTATCCACACCAATGCGTAAAATTAAGTTATTTACGGAATTCTGAATATATATTCCACATTTTGTTGCTAATATACATAATACTTTTTATGGTAATCTATTTTTATTAACTTCACTCCAACACACACAAGTTGGTAAACATGATGTGAAAATGGGGGAAATATGATTTATTGGAAGATTATGAAGGAAACCACATTGTATAGGTAATTAAGGAATTGAAGGCTTGACAAAATTGAATAATTTCGTTGGCTTAGCGCCAAGTACCTGAGACAGGATTAAAGTTATTACCACAGCCATTATTGATCAATGATCAAAATAAATGTAAGGTATATAATTATGTACAAATAGACTCTATTCATAATAGTTAGGCCAGAAAACGTGACCCCTAACCTCTGTCAATAAAAAAGGGTTAGATCAAACGGCTGTAAATATCCTCGCCTATTCCTGGGCTGACCCTTTCAAAATGGTAGAAATATTAGCTTGATATTGGGTGTCGGCCCAGGTAGAGCAGTGCGTGAGGGCTCTCCTAACATAGGCGGAGATGGAGGATAGAAGATAACGGCGGGGGCATTCACTATCGCCGTTGAGGCATTGTCCTGTGTTAGTTGGTTTAATGTAGACGGTGGTTTTGAACCCATGGTCGTTCAGAGCTACGAGGATGTCGAGGAAGGGGAGTTGTCCATTGTTAGATTTTTCAAAGGTGAAGTGCCTCAACGGCGATAGTGAATGCCCCCGCCGTTATCTTCTATCCTCCATCTCCGCCTATGTTAGGAGAGCCCTCACGCACTGCTCTACCTGGGCCGACACCCACCAGGAACTAGAAAGACTATCCCAAGTTTTAGTAAATAACGGATACTCCAACTCCGACATCTCCAGCATCATCAACCACCATCGTGAAAAATGGTACACCCAAAGCCCTCCTAACATTGACCCCCCCAATGAAATTAAGATCTTCTACCGCAATTACATGTCCTCTGAACACAAAAATGACGAGGCCGTCTTAAAAGAAATAATCTCCAAGCATGTCCACCCAACCAACCCGGAAAACAAAATCAAATTAATAATTTATTACAAATCCCCCAAGACCTCCAACCTCGTTCTCCGCAACAAACCAACCTCCACCAAGATAAAGAGCCCGATGACCGACGATCACGTCATTTACCAACATACCTGTAATTATGAGGACTGTGGACCTCATTCCTATATTGGTATGACGCAGACTCGTCTTTCACGTCGGTTAACTCTTCACCTTCAGGCTGGAGCCATCAAAGACCACTATCTCACCCCTAACCACCCTCACCTCACACGCAACGAGTTAGAGAAACACACCACCATACTCAATAAAGAAAGTGACCCAAGGAGATTACCTATACTCGGAGCTTTATATATCCAAGCCTTACATCCCAACATCAACAACCAAACTCTGGACCTTCAGATCCTTCCTTCTGCCAAAAGGCACTACCCTAAAGGACCTAACACCCCTCCTCGCCCCCCGGTGCCCTTGACGCAGCCCCCCGCGCTACCTCCTTCAGCTTCGTCTTCCGCAGGCGCCACACAACTTAGGCCACGCCCCTCGACACACAGCCAATCAGCTTCGACCCCACCTACCGACCACCATCCCGCATCCAGTGCGCATGCGTGAAGCGGTTACCCCCTTTCTCTCTCCTAGATTACCCCTCCACCAATAGAAGACTTTTGCCCGCTGTTTTCCGCCTCCTCTGATCCTCCACCCTCTATATATATACCCTTCTGTTTACCTTTTATTTCATTCCTTCCTTACTTGATAATGCTGGTTGTCCAGTGAAACGCGTCGTATATCCTGTATCTTCATGTACTTTAATGTAACCCTGTACCACCATGAATTTTGCTCATCTCCTTCATCTACTTCCTGCCACCCAGCTAAAACTCATCAGCGACCTGGAAACTTTGAATAATAACATTTCCAACGCAGAAATTGCCATTTCTTTCAACCTCGTATGTATTAAAGAATATATATATATATATATATATATATATATATATATATATATATATATATATATACATTGTCCCGAAATAGACGGACCAGTCTTAGACAAAATATTCTAGGCATAAAATGTTCTATAAGCAACATTCCAAATATTACTCTTTACAGAGATATTGCCTGTTTATAGAAATTCCATTGCTATGTAGTGGGTAATTACCGTGTCTGTAATACTATAACCAAATACAGGTATATTGGCTGTAATTAACATATAAACCCATACGGATAATCACGTAAATCATTACCAGCACATTCAATGGTATTATATAACATTTGCATACTCTGTATATACTCTTGATCGTTTACAATATACTATACTTGTCGTCATCGAGGAGACTAAAGTCGGTATCGCACGAACACTTTCTTCCTCATCATGAACCACCTTCAACATTGGAAAGTAATGAGCTAAATTTTCGAAGTAATATTGCCATCTAAGTCCATCTATATCCATTCTTGTTATTGATACAAGTGCAAAAGATCCCAGAAATGTCGGTAAAATGTTAACCAAGGGATACTGACGATAAATGTTCTTGTGTGATACCCCCTTAACACCCATCTATCAATGACGTATACAGTACATATGTCACGCAGGTTGTACACAACCAATGGAAACGATTATTCGAACATCATAGATTCAACAATTCATAAATCCGGTCAAAATGGGATTTCGTCAAAACCAAATTGACAGCATCTTGGCACACCTCTGGCCAATAGTGCACACAGTTTGACTCATTTCTAGCCTGCCATGCTTGCATCACAGATAATATCATTAGTCTAGCTTGATCCCTATGTATGACTCCCTGCTTCACCTATTACCACATCTGCCACGGTTTCTAGTATATAAGAGATGAAACATTGTCTATGGAAGAGTGTGAATATGTGTTTTTAGATATATAATAGTGATAGGGGGATAACATACTTATAATAAAATGTAAACATAATAAAAGTATGAACAAACAAATAACAAGTATCTTCCTACTTACTCATTACAACCTCATGCATATGGTATAGTGTAAGAGTGCAAGTGCAATCTTTGGGCTAAAGACGATCATAAAACATTCTCAGTAAACACAAAACTTCATTAATTAAAACAAATATATAAACTAGGGTCTTAAACAAAGTTTACAGTCTTCACGCGCCAAGTTTCGGGCACCAAAATATGTGTTTGGAACCCCATAAATCAATTTCAAATGTATAGCAGACAGCGAGTTAAGAGAGTTATATTTGTGGAATGGAATATAAATGTTGAAGTTGGTATGTAAAGGTATGTAATGAGAGAACTCCATGGACAGTCGTGGTCATGAACTCTAATAATAAGAACAAGACAGCAAAATGTTACTAGAGAATCTCAGTAATTTGATATTTTTTGGCTCAAACAGATAATCAAAATACTTCAACAGTGCATAATATTTGTGTCTCCATAATTTGTCTAGAAATTCCTATCCACACCAATGCGTAAAATTAAGTTATTTACGGAATTCTGAATATATATTCCACATTTTGTTCCCATATACATATTACTTTTTATGGTAATCTATTTTTATTAACTTCACTCCAACACACACACAAGTTGGTAAACATGATGTGAAAATGGGGGAAATATGATTTATTGGAAGATGATGAAGGAAACCACATTTATAGGTAATTAAGGAATTGAAGGCTTGAAAGCATTGAATAATTCGTTGGCTTAGCGCCAAGTACCTGAGACAGGATTAAAGTTATTACCACAGCCATTATTGATCAATGATCAAAATAAATGTAAGGTATATACTTATGTACAAAATACTCTATTCATAATAGTTAGGCCAGAAAACGTGACCCCTAACCTCTGTAAATAAAAAAGGGTTAGATCAAATGGGCTGTAAATATCCTCGCCTGTTCCTGGGCTGACCCTTTCAAAAGGTAGAAATATTAGCTTGATTACTCTAGCCGGGTTTTTTTGATAGGGGTTAATGATAAGAGATTTTAGCCTACCGATAGATTAATGATTGGAAAGTAGTTCGTTTTTAGAAAACTACCAGGAATAATTAATCACATGATATTGATTTACCTTCCATCTTTCGTATTCCTGTGGCTTAGTGGAACTACTTGGTAAACCAATGTTTGAGAGTCATTATATTTGCCATATGTTTGCTACCTAACACATTCTAAAAAGGTACTGCAGACACATACATGTTAAGGACAAATAATCATTTTTAATGTAGTTGCATATATTTAATTTGTTAATACATTTGCACATGGTAAACAGAGGTTAGGAACCGGACATGTAATGTTCAGTAGTTTAATGGCCGTATCCACCGGAGGAACCTCCACGTCCACCACTGAAAGAGCTGCCGCCACCACGACCACCGCCTCCAGAAAATCCACCAAAGGAACTGGAACCACCATATCCACCACTGCTGCGACCACCACCGAAGCCGCTACCACCTCCAGAAAATCCACCAAAGGAGCTAGAACCACCATAACCACCACTGCTGCGACCACCACCTAAGGAACCACCGAAGCCGCTACCATCACCATAGCCGCCACCCAAACCGCTACCACCACCAAATCCACTACCACCAAAGCTGCTACCACCACCATAGCTGCCACCAAGACCACCTCCAGATAGTCCAACGAAGGAGCTTGAGCCACCATATCCACCACTTCGACCACCTCCAAGGGAGCCTCCAAAGCTGCTACCACCATGGCTGCCACCAAAGCTGCTGCCACCACCATATCCACCACCACCACGACCACCAAAGGAACTTCCAAAGCCACTACCACCATGACATGACTGCCACCACCATATCCACCACCACTTCCCACCACTCACAATGACGGATGAGACACGGCCCCCAGAACCATAACCACCACCTCCTCCACTGCTGGAGCTCCTGCTAGACCCTCCATGTCCACCTCCGTGTCCACCAGAAGCCTCACAGGCAACCAGCAAGAGAGCAGCGCAGAGTGTGGTCACGAATACTTTCTGGAAAGATATACAAGGAATGCAAATATTAACCATCGAGATATTATAGCAAAGTTCATAACTATTACTTGGTTAGCTTATACAGAAGATGGTAGCACTGCCCGATTGACAGTTGTTCTATGACAACTGTGGGTCCAATTGCCCCATAGACTGCTGCCCCTCGTCATAAGGCCATAAATACTGCACTAGAATTGGAGTATAGATAGGAAATTAATTATTGTTTTATATTACATTGATAGTGTAGCCACCTGCGAACCAGCAGGTCGACACTTTGGATCTTCGTCTATCGCCAGGGTATTTTCTGAGATGATCTGAACGTTCTCGTAGTTTTATTGAATCCTGACTGCACTGGTAGGTCAAAAAATACAGGCCCCCAACAGGCCATCAACTCGAAGCAAGAAGTTGCCTTGTCATATATGAAGATGCTGTGACGAAAATATGGCTATTATCATCCAAATCACAAGATGATGAAGCATTCCACACCTTGAAGTTTTATTCAGTAATGTCGGGAGGGGAGCAACCAACTCCTCGATGCTTCATTCGATAATATTTTGTTACAGAACATCCTACAGTACAGTCCCGAGGTTGAAACAAAATACAAATATGAATAAAAACGTTAGATTATTCGAGGGGAAACGAAGTAAAACTCATGCTTGGTTAAGGTATAAGAGGGTAGGATATTATAGACATTACTACAGTAGGTTCATTTAAGATGATGATTGTTTAAATTACGATAGATTAGGCCATGATAGGGTGGAAGCGGCTATGTTAAGTTCAGTAAGGTTGGATGGGATTGAATACGCTAAGCTATGCTAGGTTAAGCCTTTCGCATACAAGGAGATGATTTGCGCCCTTTCTGGGATACTTAAAAGCCTTTGTGGCCATTAGGGGTATTTCGAAACATTTAGTTTATTTACGTCAACCTCTGCAGTTGTCTTTGAGCAAGCTGTGGGAGGAATATTAATTTTGGAGAGGTAATTATGAGATTAAGATAATTCTATTTCTGAATATTAAACGGCAAACCCTGATGCATGAAATGGTTAAGGGGGGTCACCGGCTTGTTTTATCTTTCTCTCTTTTTCTCTCTTTTCCTGGCTTGTATCCATTTGGCCCCAGTCAGCCAACTGTTTTAAGACGTTTATCCCCATCCAGGTGTCGATTTCTTTCTGGCGAGCCATAGCGAGTCAGCATTGTATGGAGAAATCCGGCTTCGCCGGAGAAATTTTTCTATCGAAAAATGTACAAATTTACCTTGCTGTCAAAACAAAAATATATATATGGTGGCTCGCTACCACTCGCCAGGAAAATATTGACACCTGGATGGGGGTAAACGTCTTAAAACAGTATGCTGAATGGAGCCAAATGGATAGAAGCCAAAGAGAGAAAGAGAGAAACAAAACTGTGACCCCCCTTAAGTTAGGTGAGGCTTGGTTAGACTAGGTTATGGTGTGGAACTATTATCATCTACTTAGTACATAATATATTAGGAATTACTCAATATTGTGAACAAAATACATAATAAGAACCAAAGAATTCAACAATATACTAAACAAAATGTGGACAACTTTAAAACAAATGATTAAATACAGAACTGATGATATATGCAAATCATGTATCCCTCCACGATTTGTCCCGCTAGAAGATAAAACAATGTTGATACAGAAAGAGGGTGATCCAAATATATTGTTAAATGATACTGCCGAAAACGTTTATAACTTGAACAAAATAGAAACCAGAATATATAAAGAAACTGCCTGAAATTTGAGAAACTATTATTTGATACAGCAAATGGGTGATGAAAATATATTGTTAATGATACCGCCGAAAACGTTTATAACAACTTGAACAAAAGAGAAACCAGAATATATAAAGAAACTGCATGAATTTTGAGAAAACTATAAAAACAGAATATATAAGAAACTGTATGAGTTTTGAGAAACTCTAAGAGGATCGAACTGACCATGTTGCTATAGGATTGAAGACACCGAACTGACTTGCTACATACCGGATCATACTGACTTTATATATACACACACCCCGGGGGCCTCACCACGGCCAAGGGGCGTGCATTCTGCTTTTCACGAGAGAAAGACAAACATTGATTACCTTAAGGGGGTACTACTCGTTTTTCCTGCCCTCCTTCTCCCTCGTGTTTAACATAATAGTTTTGAGATTTTAAGACGTTCCTTCCATTAGTTTGTCTTTTTTAATACCTTTCGCTCCATTTCTTTGTCACTATTAAGACCTTTCGTGCCATTTAGGTGTGGATTTTTCTTAGCGAACGATAGCGAACCTGTAATTTTAAGAGTAACTGGCCTTCGGCCGGGAAATTTTTCGGTACAAATTTATCTTGAAGGGGGGTCTAGGGGGTATATTTCCAAGATTGATGGAGGTGTAGCGAGGAAACTAAAAAATTAATTAATAAATGAATTAATAAGTAAAACAAAAACGGCCACTGGCCCCTTAAAGCGTTCAAGGCCACGGCAATTACCTTCAGATGGTTATACATGAGAGTTGCTCCGCCAACTTTGATCCGCATGTCCAGGACAAATATGTTACGAGCATTTTTTTACGAGGGCTTTCCCGACTATACTTTTGATTCGTAACTATATGTGTAATCGACCAAATCTACCTAAAAGTGAAAATAATACATAATACAAAATAGGCCTACATAATAATACATAATACATAATACATAATACATAATATATAATACAAAATAATAATACACAAAAAAACAAAATACACAATAAGAATAAATACGTTAGATTATCCGAGGTCTATTTTGTATATATTTATTTAATATGTTTCTAGTTTCCTCCCTAGACCTCCATCAAACTTTAAAAAAAAAAAAAAAAAAAAAAACATCCATTAGATCCCCTTTCTAAATACATTTGTACGTTTTTCGGTATAAAAAAGTTCCGGCCCAAGGGCGGTTCTTCCAAAATTTCAGGATCACTATCGTTCGCCACGAAAAAATCGACAGCTAAATAGGACAAAAGGTCTTAATATTGATATCGAAATGGGGCGAAAGGTCTTAAAATCGACAATCTAATGGCGCAAACGTCTTAAAATCTCAAAACTAATATGGCTAAACATGCGGGAGAAGGGGACCACATAAACCGGCCCATATATCCCCCCATAAAGCTATATTTTGCTCTGTTACTGGCAAACAGAGTGAAGCTAGATGAGTAGATGTGGTACAATGCAAATAAAACAATCCATCAGAACCTGCCAGATGAGAGTTTCTGAGAAAAGGTTGCAAGGGGGGAAAAGCAGTGGTGTAAATCGTGTTTTAATTTATGTATTACATTTTTTAGTTTAGCTTCCTCACATTTAGGAAAATGTTTGGTTTGGTGTATGTTCAAAAACCCTTAGGGAACAAGATACATTTTCCTTGCTTATGTAAATGTTGTTTTCAGAACTTTTGGTCGCGTCAAACAGGCTTCTTTTCTAAGCTAAATATAACCACCTCCAGTACCCAGATTACATATAGATCTCGCCTTCCTGCAGAAATAACTCTTAATAATGTATGGAATATAAGAAAAATCTATAATTTTTGTGTTCTTATTTTGTTATTCGTTTGTCTGTAGCTCCTCCTGTTTCCTCTGTGTACTTGTATTCAGCTTCCATTACACCGTATATTAGAGTCACCGTGTCAACTCATTTGTAACTTCACGTTGTTTACCTTTCACTACTTGGTCTTTGGATATTGCTTGTAAATATGTGTTAAGAATCAAAGACAGATATATCATTTTAATTATCACTATTTTATTGGGAAGGTTATATGTATTTTTTCATTATCATTTTTATTACAGTATAATCCGATTGAGTTTTAATTTTAGTTCATGTTCATTGCGTGTATTAACTTTAATCCATATATCATTACATTCTGTGTATGCAACTGACAGTCAGTTATATTAGATAAAGACGCTAGAGAGATAAATCAATGTCCTTATGTAGTACATGAGTTGGTTCCGATTCAATCGTGGGACTTTTAATGAATTATATAGCGTTAAGTCTTGTCACAGTAGTATTCATGTTGTTGGAACGAAACACAATATATACCGGCAGAATCTCTCTCTCTCTCTCTATATATATATATATATATATATATATGCATGCATATATATATATATATATATATATATATATATATATATAGATATATATATATATATATATATATATATATATATATATATATATATATATATATATATATATATATATATATATATACAGAGTGTCCCGAAATAGACGGACCAGTCTTAGACAAAATATTCTAGGCATAAAATGTTCTATAAGCAAACATTCCAAATATTACTCTTTACAGAGATATTGCCTGTTTATAGAAATTCCATTGCTATGTAGTGGGTAATTACCGTGTCTGTAATACTATAACCAAATACAAGTATATTGGCTGTAATTAACATATAAACCCATACGGATAATCACGTAAATCATTACCAGCACATTCAATGGTATTAAATAACATTTGCATGCTCTCTATATACTCTTGATCGTTTACAATATACTATACTTGTCGTCATCGAGGAGACTAAAGTCGGTATCGCACGAACACTTTCTTCCTCATCATGAACCACCTTCAACATTGGAAAGTAATGAGCTAAATTTTCGAAGTAATATTGCCATCTAAGTCCATCTATATCCATTCTTGTTATTGATACAAGTGCAAAAGATCCCAGAAATGTCGGTAAAATGTTGACCAAGGGACACTGACGATCAATGTTCTTGTGTGATACCCCCTTAACACCCATCTATCAATGACGTATACAGTACATACGTCACGCAGGTTGTACACAACCAATGGAAACGATTTTTCGAACATCATAGATTCAACAATTCATAAATCCGGTCAAAATGGGATTTCGTCAAAACCTAATTGGCAGCCTCGTGGCACACCTCTGGCCAATAGTGCACACAGTTTGAGTCATTTCTAGCCTGCCATGCTTGCATCACAGATAATATCATTAGTCTAGCTTGATCCCTATGTATGACTCCCTGCTTCACCTATTACCACATCTGCCACGGTTTCTAGTATATAAGAGATGAAACATTGTCTATGGAAGAGTGTGAATATGTGTTTTATAATAGTGATAGGGGGATAACATACTTATAATAAAATTTAAAAATAATAAAAGTATGAACAAACAAATAATAAGTATCTTCCTACTTACTCATTACAACCTCATGCATATGGTATAGTGTAAGAGTGCAAGTGCAATCTTTGGGCTAAAGACGATCATAAAACATTCTCAGTAAACACAAAACTTCATTAATTATAACAAATATATAAACTACGGGTCTTAAACAAAGTTTACAGTCTTCACGCGCCGAGTTTCGGGCACCAAAATATGTGTTTGGAACCCCATAAATCAATTTCAAATGTATAGCAGACAGCGAGTTAAGAGAGTTATATTTGTGGAATGGAATATAAATGTTGAAGTTGGTATGTAAAGGTATGTAATGAGAGAACTCCATGGACAGTCGTGGTCATGAACTCTAATAATAAGAACAAGACAGCAAAATGTTACTAGAGAGTCTCAGTAATTTGATATTTTTTGGCTCAAACAGATAATCAAAATACTTCAACAGTGCATAATATTTGTGTCTCCATAATTTGTCTAGAAATTCCTATCCACACCAATGCGTAAAATTAAGTTATTTACGGAATTCTGAATATATATTCCACATTTTGTTCCCATATACATATTACTTTTTATGGTAATCTATTTTTATTAACTTCACTCCAACACACACAACAAGTTGGTAAACATGATGTGAAAATGGGGGAAATATGATTTATTGGAAGATTATGAAGGAAACCACATATTATAGGTAAATAAGGAATTGAAGGCTTGAAAACATTGAATAATTTCGTTGGCTTAGCGCCAAGTACCTGAGACAGGATTAAAGTTATTACCACAGCCATTATTGATCAATGATCAAAATAAATGTAAGGTATATAATTATGTACAAATATACTCTATTCATAATAGTTAGGCCAGAAAACGTGACCCCTAACCTCTGTAAATAAAAAAGGGTTAGATCAAATGGGCTGTAAATATCCTCGCCTATTCCTGGGCTGACCCTTTCAAAATGGTAAAAATATTAGCTTGATTACTCTAGCCGGGTTTTTTTGATAGGGGTTAATGATAAGAGATTTTAGCCTACCGATAGATTAATGATTGGAAAATAGTTCGTTTTTAGAAAACTAACAGGAATAATTAATCACATGATATTGATTTACCTTCCATCTTTCGTATTCCTGTGGCTTAGTAGAACTACTTGGTAAACCAATGTTTGAGAGTCATTATGTTTTGCCATATGTTTGCTACCTAACACATTATAAAAAGGTACTGCAGACACATACATGTTAAGGACAAATAATAAATTTTAATGTAGTTGCATATATTTAATTTGTTAATTCATTTGCACATGGTAAACAGAGGTTAGGAACCGGACATGTAATGTCCAGTAGTTTAATGGCCGTATCCACCGGAGGAACCTCCACGTCCACCACTGAAAGAGCTGCCACCACGACCACCGCCTCCAGAAAATCCACCAAAGGAACTGGAACCACCATATCCACCACTGCTGCGACCACCACCGAAGCCGCTACCACCTCCAGAAAATCCACCAAAGGCGCTAGAACCACCATAACCACCACTGCTGCGACCACCACCACCACCGAAGGAACCACCGAAGCCGCTACCACCACCATAGCCGCCACCCAAGCCGCTACCACCACCAAATCCACTACCACCAAAGCTGCTACCACCACCATAGCCGCCACCAAGACCACCTCCAGATAGTCCACCGAAGGAGCTTGAGCCACCATATCCACCACTTCGACCACCTCCAAGGGAGCCTCCAAAGCTGCTACCACCATGGCTACCACCAAAGCTGCTGCCACCACCATATCCACCACCACCACGACTACCAAAGGAACTTCCAAAGCCACTACCACCATGACTGCCACCACCATATCCACCACCACTACCACCACTCACAATGACGGATGAGACACGGCCCCCAGAACCATAGCCACCACCTCCTCCACTGCTTAACCCTCTCCGACATATGACGCAATTTTGAGCCTATTAGGGATACTTTAAAGCCTTTATTACCATCAGGGTTTTTTACAAACCTTTATTTTAGTTACTTCAACCTCTGCAGTTGTCTTTGAGTTAGATGTGGGCAGAAAACTAATTTTGGAGAGGTAATTATAAGAGTGAGAGAACTCTATTTCTTATTGCTAATCTGGCAACCTCTGCGTCATATATGTCTGAAGGGGTTAAGCTCCTGCTAGAGCCTCCATGTCCACCACCAGGGCCGCCTCCATGGCCACCACCATATCCACCTCCGTGTCCACCAGAAGCCTCACAGGCAACCAGCAGGAGAGCAGCGCAGAGTGTGGTCACGAATACTTTCTGGAAAGATATACATGGAATGCAAATATTAACCATCAAGATATTATAGCAAAGTTCATAACTATTACTTGGTTAGCTTATACAGAAGATGATAGCACTGCCCGATTGACAGTTGTTCTATGACAACTGTGGGTCCAATTGTCCGATAGACTACTGCCCCTCGTCATAAGGCCATCAATACTGCACTAGAATTGGAGTATAGATAGGAAATTCATTATTGTTTTATATTATATTGATAGTGTAGCCACCTGCGAACCAGCAGGTCGACAGTTGGGATCTTCGTCTATCGCCAGGGTATTTTCTGAGATGATCTGAACGTTCTCGTAGTTTTATTGAACCCTGACTGCACTGGTAGGTCAAATAAATACAGGCCCCCAACAGGCCATCAACTCGAAGCAAGGAAGTTGCCTTGTCATATATGAAGATGCTGTGACGAAAATATGGCTATTATCATCCAAATCACAAGATGATGAAGCTTTCCACACCTTGAAGTTTTATTCAGTAATTTCGGGAGGGGAGCATCCACTCCTCGATGCTTCATTCGATAATCTTGTGTTACAGAACATCCTACAGTACAGTCCCGAGGTTGAAACATATACAAATATGAATAAAAACGTTTGATTATTCGAGGGGAAACGAAGTAAAACTCATGCTTGGTTAAGGTATAAGAGGGTAGGATATTATAGACATTATATACTACAGCAGGTTAATTTAAGATGATGATTGTTTAAATTACGATAGATTAGGCAATGATAGGGTGGAAGCGGCTATGTTAAGTTCAGTAAGGTTAGGATAGGATTGAATACGCTAAGCTATGCTAGGTTAAGCCTTTCGCATACAAGGAGACGATTTGCGCCCTTTCTGGGATACTTAAAAGCCTTTGTGGCCATTAGGGGTATTTCGAAACCTTTAGTTTATTTACGTCAACCTCTGCAGTTGTCTTTGAGCAAGCTGTGGGCGGAATATTAATTTTGGAAAGGTAATTATGAGATTAAGATAATTCTATTTCTGAATATTAAACGGCAAACCCCGATGCATGAAATGGTTAAGGGGGGTCACCGTTTTTTTTTTTTTTTATCTTTCTCTCCTTTTCTCTCTTTTCCATGCTTGTATCCATTTGGCCCCATTCAGCCAACTGTTTTAAGACGTTTATCCCCATCCAGGTGTCGATTTCTTCCTGGCGAGCGAGTCAGCATTGTATGGAGAAATCCGGCTTCGCCGGAGACATTTTTCTATCGAAAAATGTACAAATGTCAAAACAAATGTAAAAATGTACAAATGTCAAAACAAAAATATATAATTATATGCTGGCTCGCTACCACTCGACAGGAAAATATTGACACCTGGATGGGGGTAAACGTCTTAAAACAGTATGCTGAATGGGGCCAAATGGATAGAAGCCAAAGAGAGAGGGAGAGAAAGAGAAAAAAAAGCCTGTGACCCCCCTTAAGTTTAGGTGAGGCTTGGTTAGACTAGGTTATGGTGTGGAACTATTATCATCTACTTAGTACATAATATATTAGGAATTACTAAATATTGTGAACAACATACATAATAAGAACCAAAGAATTCAACAATATACTAAACAAAATGTGGACAACTTTAAAAAAAAATGATTAAATACAGAACTGATAATATATGCAAAACATGTATCCCTCCACGATTTGTCCCGCTAGAAGATAAAACAATGTTGATACAGAAAATGGGTGATCCAAATATATTGTTAAATGATACTGCCGAAAAACGTTTATAACTTGAACAAAATAGAAACCAGAATATATAAAGAAACTGCCTGAATTTTGAGAAACTATTATTTGATACAGAAAATGGGTGATGAAAATATATTGTTAATGATTACCGCCGAAAACGTTTATAACAATTTGAACAAAAGAGAAACCAGAATATATAAAGAAACTGCATGAATTTTGAGAAACTATAAAAAACAGAATATATAAAGAAACTGCATGAGTTTTGAGAAACTCTAAGAGGATCGAACTGACCATGTTGCTATAGGATTGAAGACACCGAACTGACTTGCTACATACCGGATCATACTGCCTTTATATACACACACACACCCCGGGGGCATATTTCCGAAGTCGAGACTAGTATATATCATAGGGGAAATTAGGACCAATCAGAGGCCGCAGTGGCAGTGACGTCACCCACAAGGGGAGGAGCCAGTCCTGTCTGTCTCTCTCTCTCTCTCTCTATCTCTGGGTGAGGAGCCTGCCTGCCTCTCGTTTGTTTATCTCTCTCTCTGGTAAATAGAAGAAGTAAGTCACCTAGTATAACAAGTTATCAATATTTATTCGCATAGTATCTGTCTAGATTAAATAAGCATCCAGAGTACAATATGTTATTCCCATTAATTATGGTTTTACTTGAAAAGCAATGAGTAAACAATGAAAATTTTGCCGATTCTGGCATCTTTCGTCCAAGATTTGAGGAAGAGGGTGTTGCCAGTTTTCCTTAGACAGTTAAATTGTTTCAAATAGTTCCTGTTTTATTTATCATTATCATTTAAATTTACATTCATGCACAACGTAAATAAACTATAAATGGTCACTTTTCACTCTCTCTCTCCGCATATGTAATGATCTCATTCCATAATATTATGTATGTAGGCCTACAGATGTATGTCTGTATGTATGGATGTATGTATGTATGTATGTATACACTCAGGCACATACCCCATAGCTGGGGGTGGCTGAATCGAGACATAGACTAAGGGAATAAGTAAAGATCAATGATAGGAGAGAAAGTGATAGATTGATATGAAGGGAATAACAAAATTCACAATTATATCTCATCGTACACAGTCCAACCTTACAGGTGAGTGTAACCTTTATGCCAAATGTCTCACTGCATATCGTATGGTTTCTTTATGTTCAGCGACTTTCACGATAAAATCGTTAATATTAGAGAACAGGCTGATTGACTCATTGTTTTTTTTGCTTAAAATCATTATTTGTTGTGTTCCCAGTGTTTTGATCAGGATTATTTGTAACATTGTGCTTTATTTAAAAATGACATATTATATTGGCTTAAAGTACCGAGGGCGGTACAATATTGTACCGCCCTGGATATAATGGGGTTAAGAGGTGTTCAAGTAGCCCTAACCACTACTGTACTTATATAAATATTCATTAACATTGTCACATCATAACATATCGACTACAATAAAAGTAATTATTTAGCAAAATATAGAAATAGCTGTCATACATAAGAATAAAAGAAAATGGGAGTCTACAGAATGTCGATTGGCTCCACACAAGGCAGCCCCCCTCCCCACCCACCCTTAATTATAAGGCCTAAGTAGCCTATAGGCCTAGCCCCACCTCACTAACATGTATCGCATAAATTATATAGCCTACTAATTAGCCTTTGGCTCTACCTTATGCACTTAAACCATTAACTATTTCATAACATTTGATGCTTAATATATTTTGTACTATCTGATAATGTTAATGTGTTTAATGACATTTAAAATAAAGTAATGTATAGGCTATGTATATACTGTATATATAACCCTTTAGATATATGAGTGACTTAAGTTCCTTCTTGAAATTATCAGCACAGGTTAACTGCTTAAGTGTCACAGGAATCAATATAGTTCGCCAGTGAAATAATATTGTGCCTTCTAAAATTGTCAAGGAATTTTTGTCCATGGCTGTGCAATACGCGTAATACGGTAGGCTACTCTTATTTACTCATAACCATAACATAGCACAATCATAATGTATCCTTAATGTAGTTAATATTTGAAATAACTTGTTATACTAGGTGACTTACTTCTTCTATTTACCAGAGAGAGAGAGAAACCAAAGAGAGGCAGGCAGGCTCCTCACCCAGAGAGAGAGAGAGAGAGAGAGTGACAGACAGACTGGCTCCTCCCCTTGTGGGTGACGTCACTGACACTGCGGCCTCTGATTGGTCCTAATTTCCCCTATGATATATACTAGTCTCGACTTCGGAAATATGCACCCCGGGGCCCTCACCACGGCCAAGGGCGTGCATTCTGCTTTTCACGAGAGAAAGACAAACATTGACTACCTTAAGGGGGTACTACACGCTTTTTCCGGACCTCCTTCTCTCTCGTGCTTAGTATATTAGTTTTGAGATTTTAAGATGTTCTTTCCTTTAGTTTGTCGATTTAAGACCTTTCACCCAATGTTGATGTCAATATTAAGACATTTCGTGCCATTTAGGAGTCGATTTTTTAAGAGAAACTGGCCTTCGGCCAGGACATTTTTCTACCGAAAAATTTACAAATTTCCTGAAGGGGGGTCTAGGGGGTGTATTTTTAACTTTGATGGAGGTCTAGCGAGGAAACTAAAAATAAAGAATAAATGAAGTAATAACTAAACAAAACGGCCACTGCCCCCTTAAAGCGTTCAAGGCCACGGCAATTACCTTCAGATGGTTATACATGAGAGCTGCTCCACCAACGTTGATCCGCATGTCCGGGACAATTATGTTACGAGCAATTTTACGAGGGTTTTTCCCGACTATACTTTTGATCCGTAACTATATGTGTAATCAACCAAATCTACCAAAAAGTGAACATAATACATAATACATAATACTAATACATAATAATAATAAAATAAACATAATACACAATAAGAATATAAATGTTAGATTATCCGAGTTAGATTTGTTTTATTTGTATTAAATATGTCTCTAGTTTCCTCCTTAGACCTCCATCAAACTTTAAAAAAAAAAACATCCAAACGATGTGGTAAGATGCCTATAATAAAGCCATCCGCCAGAATCAGCCAGATACAGTATATGAGAGAGTTGCTGTGAAAAGGTTGCAAGGGGGAAAAGCAGTGATGTAAATTGATTGTTTTCATTTATGTATTATATTTTTCAGTTTCCTCCCTAGACCTCCATCAAGCTTAAAAGAAAACGCCCAAGATCCTACTTCAAGATAAATTTGTACATTTTTCCATAGAAAAATTTCCTGGCCGAAGGCCAATAAATAGTAAATTACAGGCTCGCTATTGCTTGCCAGGAAAAAATCGACACCTAAATGACACGAAAAGTTTCAATATTGACAAAGAAATAGGTCGAAAAGTCTTAAAATCGCCAACGAATGGGCCGAACGTCATACAATCTGGAAACACGAGATAGAACGGGGGCCAGAAAAAACGGACCTCCTCCCCATAGCTGGAGTAGCGCAAATGATCGGTAGCCTCGCCTTGTTTTAGACTCAAACACGGTAGTTGAGTCTCGAGTGGGGATCTTGTTAAGCTGCTGTCGCACAAGCGTTTTTTCCGTGAGCAAGTTTATCCTCCTATTATTTCGGGACATTTTCGCACTTGTATTGGTAACTAGACTGAAGATAAATTATACTAGGCGGCTGAATTCTGATAAAGTGTCACTTTTTAAGCTTCCAGACCATAATTTCCCATTGCAAATTGCTGGAAAAAGGGCTCGTGGGGATCCTGTTAGTGACAGTGAGACAGGCTGGGGTCGCTCTGTCTTGCCACTTACATGACTCCTTACTTCAAACAGCTGGGGAATGGCAGAATGGGTGTGGAAATAGGTCGGGTTGTGGTGCGTCGTGAATGCTTGAGAACAATAAGATTGTATGCCACTGTTGTCATCATTTTCAGATAGGTAAAGAGGGTGGAATTAATCTTTCCATCTACTGTAAGTGTATTATATACAGTATATATATATATATATATATATATATATATATATATATATATATATATATATATATATATATATATATGTTAGTAAAGCCAGGTAATAAATTTTCTTTAATACATACGAGGTTGAAAGAAATGGCAATTTCTGCGTTGGAAATTTTATTATTCAAAGTTTCCAGGTCTCTGATGAGTTTTCGCTGGGTGGCAGGAAGTAGATGAAGGAGATGAGCAAAATTCATGGTGGTACAGGGTTACATAAATGTACATGATGATACAGGATATACGACGCGTTTCACTGGACAACCAGCATTATCAAGAAAGGAAGGAATGATATAAAAGGTAAACAGGAAGGGTATATATAGAGGGTGGAGGATCAGAGGAGGCGGAAAACAGGGGGCAAAAGTCTGCTATTGGTGGAAGCGTAAATTAGGAGAGAGAAAGGGGTTAACCGCTTCACGCATGCGCACTGGATGCGGGATGGTGGTCAGTAGGTGGGGTCGAAGCTGATTGGCTGCGTGTCGAGGGGCGTGGCCTAAGTTGTGTGGCGCCTGCAGAAGACGAAGCTGAAGGAGGTAGCGCGGGGGGCTGCGTCAAGGGCACCGGGGGGCGAGGAGGGGTGTTAGGTCCTGTAGGGTAGTGCCTTTTGGCAGAAGGAAGGATCTGAAGGTCCAGATTTTGGTTGTTGATGTTGGGATGTAAGGCTTGGATATATAAAGCATTCCTTCCTTTCTTGATAATGCTGGTTGTCCAGTGAAACGCGTCGTATATCCTGTATCATCATGTACATTTATGTAACCCTGTACCACCATGAATTTTGCTCATCTCCTTCATCTACTTCCTGCCACCCAGCGAAAACTCATCAGAGACCTGGAAACTTTGAATAATAAAATTTCCAACGCAGAAATTGCCATTTCTTTCAACCTCGTATGTATTAAAGAAAAGAATATATATATATATATATATATATATATAGAGAGAGAGAGAGAGAGAGAGAGAGTAAACATAGACACGTATATGGATCAATACATTAAATGCATTATATACTTTATATTCGTATCTTGGTAAGTATAGCCAGTCAAAATACATGAGTATCTTAGCCTCGAGAGTAATGTAGAAAGGCAAAAGATAACACAACCACTAACGTCCAGCAGTAATAATATAAACCATGGGCACTGCTCATCACTACTGTAAGTGATTAGTACCACGTTAACACTATTTAGTTCGACGTCTTGGGGGTTATTACGATATTTGATTATTATTGAGGATAGTGCTTGCTTCTGCTATTTTCGACCAATATATTATAGTTTGTCCCCTAGGTTAACACAAACGCCTTCCCAGACTTCCTTCAAGCTAGTAAATGGCCACACAGACCCGCTTCAAACTAAGTTTGTACATTTATCGATGGCATAATATTCCGACCTAAGGAGGATTTCTTCCACACTTCAGGCTCACTATCACTCGCCCAGAAAGGTAATCGAAACCTTAATGGGGTGAAGCGTATTATTATTGACAAACTAATGAGGTGAAACGTCATAAAATCTCCAAACTAATGAAGCGAAACAGGCGAGGTCCAAAAAGATCCCCCTCGGAGCAAATAGGATAAATCCAAACTTTATACTTTACTCTTAACTAGTGTGGCAAAGCTTTCACGGGGTGACATTACAAAATATAAGGTATATATCAAACGTATATGTAGACACGGACTGGATTGAAGGAGTATCACACCGCAGAGTATTAATTCGCGTGCAAAGTGCAAATCGGTGTTTGAACCAAACCACTTATACACGCAATCGTGTAATCCGACGGACAGGGTTTTAAGGGGGGATGGTTCACTTTTTGGTCGATTTTTTTTTTAATTTATTATTTTATTTGTGTAGTTTCCTTCCTATACCTCCACCAATCTTTAAAAAACAAAATCCATTATATCCCCCTTCTAGATTAATTTGTAATTTTTTTCGGTAGAAATATTTCCCAGTCTAAGTATTTTAGGCTCACTATCGTTCGCCAGAAAAAAATCGACACCTAAATAGCACGAAAGGTCTTAATATTGACAAGGAAATGGGGCGAAAAGTCTTAAAATCGGCAAACTAATGGGGTAAACATCTTCAAATCTGAAAACTAATGGGGCTAAACATTAGGGAGAAAATTGTCCAGGAAAAGGATCCATCTCCCCTTAATCGTCAATATTCAATCATCATTGCTGTGATCTTTTGTATTGGTATCGGAAACTAGACTGAATATAGGGCAATGTTTGTGGCAAATTTTTTGTTAAGGCTTTTTTTATCTTTCTCTCCTTTTCTCTCTTTCCCTGGCTTGTATCCATTTGGCCCCATTCAGCCAATTATTTTAAGACGTTTATCCCCATTCAGGTGTCGCTTTCTTCCTGGCGAGCGATAGCGAGCCAGCATTGTTTGGAGAAATCCGGCTTCGCCGGAGACATTTTTCTATCGAAAAATTTACAAATTTAGCTTGCTGTCAAAACAAAAATATATAGATAGTGGCTCGCTACCGCTCGCCAGGAAAATATTGACACCTGCATGGGGGTAAGCGTCTTAAAACAGTAGGCTGAATGGGGCCAAATTGATACAAGCCAAATAGAGAGGAAGAGAAAGATAAGCTCATGAACTGCCAGACATGAGTTGCCAATAACGGATGAAGAAGAAAGTGTTCCTGCAATACCGACTTTGGAGGAGAGTTGGTATTTGGTATTAACCCTTTCAGTACCGGTGACGTCCTTTTAACTTTATTACAGAAATCAACAGGCTTCGAACTATCACGCTTAACCCTTTTTACCACCACTGATCCTTCTTAAGCTGCACAATATCGTCTAAAGAAAACTAGAATAGAATTTAAGACATTGCCGGTGCTGGAGTTAATTAAAAATGTAGGGTGATTTATGGGGTTAGCCTTTTGAAATAATACTGTGTTGTTGAGAAAAACAAATTAAATCATTATTTACACTTTGTATACTAGGATTTACTTATAAAATTGTAAGAATTTATAACTACTGGTAATGATAATGGAATGAATCAGATTAATCTATTTCTTCAGGTTTTTGGACATAATACATAGGATCTGCCATACTTGGGTTGATTATTCACAATTGTAGATACCCATGTCTGTTATGACAAGTACCCTACTCTAGTATTTAGTTGCTAGTGTTGTGTGTGAGGTGCATGTATGTATGGCATCAAGCTACGTGACCACCATTCGGAGCAGGTGGTGGTGGATGGAATTAATTTCAAATGAAGCCATTACTTTTAAGCTCTTCGGTGGTCTAGGGGTTAAAGTGTTGGAGTGCTGTACGATTGGCCTGGGTTCGAGCCCTGGCTGGGTTATGTCACAAAAATATTTAAATTATTTACCTATTGCAAAACCCTTGTTCGGAAGAGGTATGTACCCTAGAGCTCTATCAAGCTTAAGAAAACAAATAATAATAATGATAATAAGAAAACAAAAAATAAAAAAAACCCAAGACCACCGTTCGAGATAAATTTGTAAATTATTTGATAGGAAAATATTCTGTGCCGGTTCTTCCCAATTACAAGCTGGGTATCGTTTGCCAGGAAAAAAACTTACACCTAAGTGGCACGAAAGGTCATAATATTGACAAAGAAATGGGACAACAAGGTCTTAAAGTCGCCAAACTATAGGGGCGACCATCGTAAAATCTCAACAATAATTAGGCTAAGCATGAGGGAGAAGGAAGTCCAGATTCCCCCCTCCCCCCCTTAATATAACTGTATGTATGTGTACTTGGTCTATTGTCTGCCGCCGTGTATGACTAGATCGCCGGGAACAATGAAGCCGCGTGTTTATCTCCACTAACACGTTCAATAACACGACGCCCACATGTGTTATAGCCTAGCTAGGTGTTGACGATTTGATTAACCCTTAGAAGATTATGACTAATCTTGGCAGTTTATTCTGGCTGTCATTAGACGATTGTTATAGAACTTAGGAAGGATCTGTGGGAATTATAAGGGTAAAAACTGTATTAACTCTCTGACAGCCATATACCCTTCTTAATCTGAATAAAATCGTCTATTAAAAGTCAGACAACAGAAAAGAAATGTTTCATCGTATCCTCGAAGGACATGCCGAACTTGGAGGGTAAATCGAACTATTCCTTTACCCTACAACTCCATACAAATCTGAATAATATCGTTTGCAGGTAGCCAGACCAAACCAAACCGGGGTGATCTGATTGAAAGGGTTAACTCATTGTGAATTACTGGCTGATCGTTATACCGGCAACTTAAGGGGGGTTGGGTCGTTAGCCCGGGCAACTTAAGGGGGGATGGACCGTTATACCCGGCAACTTAAGGGGGGATGGATCGTTATACCCGGCAACTTAAGGGGGATGGGTCGTTTTGCTGGATCGATTCTCCCTCGTGTTTAGCCTCATTAGTGTTCAGATGTTAAGACGTTCGGCCCATTTGTTTGGCGATTTTATCACCGTTCGCCTCATTCCGTTGTCAATTATATGGCTTTTCGTGACATTTTGGTGTCGATTATTTCCTGGCGAGCGATTGCGAGCCTATAATTTTAAGAGAACTTCCTTCGGCCGGAAACATTTGTATACCTAAAAATGTACAAATTAATCTTGAAGGGGGGTCTAGGGGGTGTTTTTCTAAGCTTGATGGAGGTCTATGGAGGACACTAAAAGTAAAATAATACATGAATTAATAGACCAAAAAAAACAGCCACTGTCCCCTAAACCCCCTCTGTAGCGGCGACGTCTTTCTAAATTTTATTCTAGCTACATTTAGATGATTGTGTGCAATTTAAGATACTTCGTAGCCTGTAAATTGCTGGAGGCATTTGTAAACAGAACGAAATCGGCTAAAAGTTGCCAGAACATAATGTAAAAGACGTCACCGGTAGTGAGTGGGTTAATATTTGCACACCGTAAAGGACTGGAACACGGACTAATTGTTTCCTTGTATCCCCAATATTACAGTCATGGAGGGTGCTGCTCTCAAGGTTATTGTGCTCTGCATTGTACACGGGATGGTTTGTAATGTTGACAAGTAGTATAGCAATTTATCGCTAAAAACAAAATCGCTGTTAAATTTGATAAGTTGACAGACATATTTCGTTAAAAAATCATTGTTAATTTTGATAAATTGACAGACATATCTCGTAAATAAATTAATTGTCAATATTGACAAGTTGTACAGATATATCTCGTTAAACAAAAATGTTAATTTTGACAAGTTGTAGAGGCACATCTCGTTCGAAAAATCATTGTTAGTAACAATGTTGTCTTAAAATATTATATTGTCCTTATAACTAGGCATAATAATCGAGGTGGCGAAAGAAGGGCGCCATTCGTACTTGCATTTTTTAACATTTATGTTAGGTTTACATCTCTCTCCCCGTCCTCGCCATCCTCACATTGCTACACATTCTTGAGCACCACCTTCACATACATCTATTCTGAGAAAACAAAATTATCGGGTGTTTTACCTTCACTTTATCATAAATATTAAGTGCATCCGGCATTGTGTGTGTTATTTTTTTGTTTTATATATATATATATAATATTATTCTTCACATTACTATTTTTGTATTAATTTAATATTCAGTTGTCACCGTTATTCTATGTATGTATTGTGGGTTTTTTTTTTTTTTTTCTATATCCACGTTGAGTAAAACCCCAACACTTTGGGACACATTAGTATTGAATGGGTCTGTACAAGAGAGAGAGAGAGAGAGAGAGAGTATGATGATTATATATATATATATTGTAATTATGTAAACGTTGTTGTCCAAACCGATTATATTTTGTATTTTATCGTGCTCACTAATAGTGTGTGCGGATGTGTGTCTGTGTTTGTATGTAGGTGTGTGCGGATGTGAGTTTGTGTTTGTATGTAGGTGTGTGTGGATGTGTGTTTGTGTTTGTATGTAGGTGTGTGCGGATGTGTTTTTGTGTTTGTATGTAGGTGTGTGCGTAATTAAGGAATTGAAGGCTTGAAAACATTGAATAATTTCGTTGGCTTAGCGCCAAGTACCTGAGACAGGATTAAAGTTATTACCACAGCCATTATTGATCAATGATCAAAATAAATGTAAGGTATATAATTATGTACAAATAGACTCTATTCATAATAGTTAGGCCAGAAAACGTGACCCCTAACCTCTGTAAATAAAAAAGGTTAGATCAAATGGGCTGTAAATATCCTCGCCTATTCCTGGGCTGACCCTTTCAAAATGGTAGAAATATTAGCTTGATTACTCTAGCCGGGTTTTTTTGATAGGGGTTAATGATAAGAGATTTTAGCCTGCCGATAGATTAATGATTGGAAAGTAGTTCGTTATTAGAAAACTAACAGGAATAATTAATCACATGATATTGATTTACCTTCCATCTTTCGTATTCCTGTGGCTTAGTAGAACTACTTGGTAAACCAATGTTTGAGTCATTATGTTTGCCATATGTTTGCTACCTAACACATTATAAAAAGGTACTGCAGACACATACATGTTAAGGACAAATAATAAATTTTAATGTAGTTGCATATATTTAATTTGTTAATTCATTTGCACATGGTAAACAGAGGTTAGGAACCGGACATGTAATGTCCAGTAGTTTAATGGCCGTATCCACCGGAGGAACCTCCACGTCCACCACTGAAAGAGCTGCCACCACGACCACCGCCTCCAGAAAATCCACCAAAGGAACTGGAACCACCATATCCACCACTGCTGCGACCACCACCGAAGCCGCTACCACCTCCAGAAAATCCACCAAAGGAGCTAGAACCACCATAACCACCACTGCTGCGACCACCACCACCACCGAAGGAACCACCGAAGCCGCTACCACCACCATAGCCGCCACCCAAGCCGCTACCACCACCAAATCCACTACCACCAAAGCTGCTACCACCACCATAGCCGCCACCAAGACCACCTCCAGATAGTCCACCGAAGGAGCTTGATCCAACATATCCACCACTTCGACCACCTCCAAGGGAGCCTCCAAAGCTGCTACCACCATGGCTGCCACCAAAGCTTCTGCCACCACCATATCCACCACCACCACGACCACCAAAGGTACTTCCAAAGCGACTACCACCATGACTGCCACCACCATGACTGCCACCACCATATCCACCACCACTTCCACCACTCACAATGACGGATGAGACACGGCCCCCAGAACCATAGCCACCACCTCCTCCACTGCTGAAGCTCCTGCTAGAGCCTCCATGTCCACCACCAGGGCCGCCTCCATGTCCACCACCATATGCACCTCCGTGTCCACCAGAAGCCTCACAGGCAACCAGCAGGAGAGCAGCGCAGAGTGTGGTCACGAATACTTTCTGGAAAGATATACAAGGAATGCAAATATTAACCATCAAGATATTATAGCAAAGTTCATAACTATAACTTGGTTAGCTTATACAGAAGATGGTAGCACTGCCCGATTGACAGTTGTTCTATGACACTGTGGGTCCAATTGTCCCATAGACTACTGCCCCTCGTCATAAGGCCATAAATACTGCACTAGAATTGGAGTATAGATAGGAAATTCATTATTGTTTTATATTATATTGATAGTGTAGCCACCTGCGAACCAGCAGGTCGACAGTTGGGATCTTCGTCTATCGCCAGGGTATTTTCTGAGATGATCTGAACGTTCTCGTAGTTTTATTGAACCCTGACTGCACTGGTAGGTCAAACAAATACAGGCCCCCAACAGGCCATCAACTCGAAGCAAGGAAGTTGCCTTGTCATATATGAAGATGCTGTGACGAAAATATGGCTATTATCATCCAAATCACAAGATGATGAAGCTTTCCACACCTTGAAGTTTTATTCAGTAATCTCGGGAGGGGAGCATCCAACTCCTCAATGCTTCATTCGATAATCTTCTGTTACAGAACATCCTACAGTACAGTCCCGAGGTTGAAACATATACAAATATGAATAAAAACGTTAGATTATTCGAGGGGAAACGAAGTAAAACTCATGCTTGGTTAAGGTATAAGAGGGTAGGATATTATAGACATTATATACTACAGTAGGTTAATTTAAGATGATGATTGTTTAAATTACGATAGATTAGGCCATGATAGGGTGGAAGCGGCTATGTTAAGTTCAGTAAGGTTAGGATAGGATTGAATACGCTAAGCTATGCTAGGTTAAGCCTTTCGCATACAAGGAGACGATTTGCGCCCTTTCTGGGATACTTAAAAGCCCTTGTGGCCATCAGGGGTATTTCGAAACCTTTAGTTTATTTACTTCAACCTCTGCAGTTGTCTTTGAGCAAGCTGTGGGCGGAATACTAATTTTGGAGAGGTAATTATGAGATTAAGATAATTCTATTTCTGAATATTAAACGGCAAACCCCGATGCATGAAATGGTTAAGGGGGGTCACCGTTTTTTTGTTGTTTTATCTTTCTCTCCTTTTCTCTCTTTACCTGGCTTGTATCCATTCGGCCCCATTCAGCCAACTGTTTTAAGACGTTTATCCCCATCCACGTGTCGATTTCTTCCTGGCGAGCGATAGCGAGTCAGCATTGTATGGAGAAATCCGGCTTCGCCGGAGAAATTTTTCTATCGAAAAATGTACAAATGTCAAAACAAATGTAAAAATGTACAAATGTCAAAACAAAAATATATATATGCTGCCTCGCTACCACTCGACAGGAATATATTGACACCTGGATGGGGTAAACTTCTTAAAACAGTATGCTGAATGGGGCCAAATGGATAGAAGCCAAAGAGAGAGGGAGAGAAAGAGAAAAAAGCCTGTGACCCCCCTTAAGTTAGGTGAGGCTTGGTTAGACTAGGTTATGGTGTGGAACTATTATCATCTACTTAGTACATAATATATTAGGAATTACTAAATATTGTGAACAAAATACATAATAAGAACCAAAGAATTCAACAATATACTAAACAAAATGTGGACAACTTTTAAAAAAATTATTAAATACAGAACTGATGATATATGCAAAAAATGTATCCCTCCACGATTTGTCCCGCTAGAAGATAAAATAATGTTGATACAGAAAATGGGTGATCCAAATATATTGTTAAATGATACTGCCGAAAACGTTTATAACTTGAACAAAATAGAAACCAGAATATATAAAGAAACTGCCTGAATTTTGAGAAACTATTATTTGATACAGAAAATGGGTGATGAAAATATATTGTTAATGACACCGCCGAAAACGTTTATAACAACTTGAACAAAAGAGAAACCCTAAGAGGATCGAACTGACCATGTTGCTATAGGATTGAAGACACCGAACTGACTTGCTACAAACCGAATCGTACTGCCTTTATATACACCCACACCCCGTGGGCCTCACCACGGCCAAGGGCGTGCATTCTGCTTTTCACGAGAGAAAGACAAACATTGACTACCTTAAGGGGGTACTACACGCTTTTTCCGGACCTCCTTCTCTCTCGTGCTTAGCATATTAGTTTTTGAGATTTTAAGATGTTCCTTCCTTTTGTTTGTCGATTTTAAGACCTTTCACCCAATGTTGATGTCAATATTAAGACATTTCGTGCCATTTAGGAGTCGAGTTTTTAAGAGAAATCGGCCTTCGGCCAGGACATATTTCTAACGAAAAATGTACAAATTTCCTGAAGGGGGGTCTAGGGGGTGTATTTCTAAGTTTGATGGAGGTCTAGCGAGGAAACTAAAAAATAAAGAATAAATGAATTAATAACTAAAAAAAACGGCCACTGTCCCCTTAAAGCGTTCAAGGCCACGGCAATTACCTTCAAATGGTTTTACATGAGAGCTGCTCCGCCAACGTTGATCCGCATGTCCGGGACAATTATGTTACGAGCAATTTTACGAGGGCTTTCCCGACTATACTTTTGATCCGTAACTATATGTGTAATCAACCAAATCTACCAAAAAGTGAACATAATACATAATACATAATACTAATACATAATAATAATACATAAAATAAACATAATACACGATAAGAATATAAATGTTAGATTATCCGAGTTAGATTTTTTTTATTTGTATTAAATATGTTTCTAGTTTCCTCCTTAGACCATCAAACTTTAAAAAAAAAACATCCAAACGATGTGGTAAGATGCCTATAATAAAGCCATCCACCAGAATCAGCCAGATACAGTATATGAGAGTTGCTGTGGAAAGGTTGCAACGGGGGAAAAGCAGTGATGTAAATTGATTGTTTTCACTTATGTATTATATTTTTCAGTTTCCTCCCTAGACCTCCATCAAGCTTAAAAGAAAACGCCCAAGATCCTACTTCAAGATAAATTTGTACATTTTTCCATAGAAAAATTTCCTGGCCGAAGGCCAATAAATAGTAAATTACAGGCTCGCTATTGCTCGCCAGGAAAAAATCGACACCTAAATGACACGAAAAGTTTCAATATTGACAAAGAAATAGGTCGAAAAGTCTTAAAATCGTCAACTAATGGGCCGAACGTCATACAATCTGAAAACACGAGATAGAAGGGGGGCCAGAAAAACGGACCTCCTCCCCATAGCTGGAGTAGCGCAAAATTTGATCGGTAGCCTCGCCTTGTTTTAGACTCAAACACGGTAGTTGAGTCTCGAGTGGAGATCTTGTTAAGCTGCTGTCGCACAAGCATTTTTTCCGTCAATTTTCCATGAGCAAGTTTATCCTCCTATTATTTCGGGACATTTTCGCACTTGTATTGGTAACTAGACTGAAGGTAAATTATACTAGGCGGCTGAATTCTGATAAAGTGTCACTTTTTAAGCTTCCAGGCCATAATTACCCATTGCAAATTGCTGGAAAAAGGGCTCGTGGGGATCCTGTTAGTGACAGTGAGACAGGCTGGGGTCGCTCTGTCTTGCCACTTACATGACTCCTTACTTCTCACAGCTGGGTAATGGCAGAATGGGTGTGGAAATAGGTCGGGCTGTGGTGCGTCGTGAATGCTTGAGAACAATAAGATTGTATGCCACTTTTGTCATCATTTCAGATAGGTACAGAGGTGGAATTAATCTTTCCATCTACTGTAAGTGTTTTATACAGTATATATATATATATATATATATATATATATATATATAGAGAGAGAGAGAGAGTAAACATAGACACGTATATGGATCAATACATTAAATGCATTATATACTTTATATTCGTATCTTGGTAAGTATAGCCAGTCAAAATACATTAGTATCTTAGCCTCGAGAGTAATGTAGAAAGGCAAAAGATAACACAATCACTAACGTCCACCAGTAATAATATAAACGATGGGCACTGCTCATCACTACTGTAAGTGATTAGTACCACGTTAACACTATTTAGTTCGACGTCTTGGGGGTTATTACGATATTTGATTATTATTGAGGATAGTGCTTGCTTCTGCTATTTTCGACCAATATATTATAGTTTGTCCCCTAGGTTAACACAAACGCCTTCCCAGACTTCCTTCAAGCTAGTAAATGGCCACACAGACCCGCTTCAAACTAAGTTTGTACATTTATCGATGGCATAATATTCCGACCTAAGGAGGATTTCTTCCACACTTCAGGCTCACTATCACTCGCCCAGAAAGGTAATCGAAACCTTAATGGGGTGAAGCGTATTATTATTGACAAACTAATGAGGTGAAACGCCATAAAATCTCCGAACTAATGAAGCGAAACAGGCGAGGTCCAAAAAGATCCCCCTCGGAGCAAATAGAATAAATCCAAACTTTATACTTTACTCTTCACTAGTGTGGCAAAGCTTTCACGGGGTGACATTACAAAATATAAGGTATATATCAAACGTATATGTAGACACGGACTGGATTGAAGGAGTATCACACCGCCGAGTATTAATTCGCTTGCAAAGTGCAAATCGGTGTTTGAACCAAACCACTTATACACGCAATCGTGTAATCCGACGGACAGGGTTTTAAGGGGGGATGGTTCACTTTTTGGTCGATTTTTTTTAATTTATTATTTTATTTGTGTAGTTTCCTTCCTATACCTCCACCAATCTTTAAAAAACAAAATCCATTATATCCCCCTTCTAGATTAATTTGTAAATTTTTAGGTAGAAATATTTCCCGGTCTAAGTATTTTAGGCTCACTATCGTTCGCCAGGAAAAAATTGACACCTAAATAGCACGAAAGGTCTTAATATTGACAAGGAAATGGGGCGAAAGGTCTTAAAATCGGCGCAAACTAATGGGGTAAATATCTTAAAATGTGAAACTAATAGGGCTAAACATTAGGGAGAAAATTGTCCAGGAAAAGGATCCATCTCCCCTTAATCGTCAATATTCAATCATCATTGCTGTGATCTTTTGTATTGGTACCGGAAACTAGACTGAATATAGGGCAATTTTTGTGGCAAATTTTTTGTTAAGGCTTTCTTTATCTGTCTCTCCTTTTCTCTCTTTCCCTGGCTTGTATCCATTTGGCCCCATTCAGCCAATTGTTTTAAGACGTTTATCCCCATTCAGGTGTCGATTTCTTCCTGGCGAGCGATAGCGAGCCAGCATTGTTTGGAGAAATCCGGCTTCGCCGGAGACATTTTTCTATCGAAAAATGTACAAATTTAGCTTGCTGTCAAAACAAAAATATATAGATGGTGGCTCGCTACCGCTCGCCAGGAAAATATTGACACCTGGATGGGGGTAAGCGTCTTAAAACAGTAGGCTGAATGGGGCCAAATGGATACAAGCCAAATAGAGAGGAAGAGAAAGATAAGCTCATGAACTGCCAGACATGAGTTGCCAATAACGGATGAAGAAGAAAGTGTTCCTGCAATACCGAATTTGGAGGAGAGTTGATATTTGGTATTAACCCTTTCAGTACCGGTGACGTCCTTTTAACTTTATTACAGAAATCAACAGGCTTCGAACTATCACGCTTAACCCTTTTTACCACCACTGATCCTTCTTAAGCTGCACAATATCGTCTAAAGAAAACTAGAATAGAATTTAAGACATTGCCGGTGCTGGAGTTAATTAAAAAAATGTAGGGTGATTTATGGGGTTAGCCTTTTGAAATAATACTGTGTTGTTGAGAAAAACAAATTAAATCATTATTTACACTTTGTATACTAGGATTTACTTATAAAATGTTAAGAATTTATAACTACTGGTAATGATAATGGAATGAATCAGATTAATCTATTTCTTCAGGTTTTTGGACATAATACATAGGATCTGCCATACTTGGGTTGATTATTCACAATTGTAGATACCCGTGTCTGTTATGACAAGTACCCTACTCTAGTATTTAGTTGCTAGTGTTGTGTGTGAGGTGCATGTATGTATGGCATCAAGCTACGTGACCACCATTCGGAGCAGGTGGTGGTGGATGGAATTAATTTCAAATGAAGCCATTACTTTTAAGCTCTTCGGTGGTCTAGGGGTTAAAGTGTTGGAGTGCTGCACGATTGGCCTGGGTTCGAGCCCTGGCTGGGTTATGTCACAAAAATATTTAAATTATTTACCTATTGCAAAACCCTTGTTCGGAAGAGGTATGTACCCTAGAGCTCTATCAAGCTTAAGAAAACAAATAATAATGATAATAAGAAAACAAAAAATAAAAAAAACCCAAGACCACCGTTCGAGATAAATTTGTAAATTATTTGATAGGAAAATATTCTGTGCCGGTTCTTCCCAATTACAAGCTGGGTATCGTTTGCCAGGAAAAAAACTTACACCTAAGTGGCACGAAAGGTCATAATATTGACAAAGAAATGGGACAACAAGGTCTTAAAGTCGCCAAACTATAGGGGCGACCATCGTAAAATCTCAACATTAATTAGGCTAAGCATGAGGGAGAAGGAAGTCCAGATTCCCCCCTCCCCCCCTTAATATAACTGTATGTATGTGTACTTGGTCTATTGTCTGCCGCCGTGTATGACTAGATCGCCGGGAACAATGAAGCCGCGTGTTTATCTCCACTAACACGTTCAATAACACGACGCCCACATGTGTTATAGCCTAGCTAGGTGTTGACGATTTGATTAACCCTTAGAAGATTATGACTAATCTTGGCAGTTTATTCTGGCTGTCATTAGACGATTGTTATAGAACTTAGGAAGGATCTGTGGGAATTATAAGGGTAAAAACTGTATTAACTCTCTGACAGCCATATACCCTTCTTAATCTGAATAAAATCGTCTATTAAAAGTCAGACAACAGAAAAGAAATGTTTCATCGTATCCTCGAAGGACATGCCGAACTTGGAGGGTAAATCGAACTATTCCTTTACCCTACAACTCCATACAAATCTGAATAATATCGTTTGCAGGTAGCCAGACCAAACCAAACCGGGGTGATCTGATTGAAAGGGTTAACTCATTGTGAATTACTGGCTGATCGTTATACCCGGCAACTTAAGGGGGGATGGGTCGTTATACCCGGCAACTTAAGGGGGGATGGATCGTTATACCCGGCAACTTAAGGGGGGATGGATCGTTATACCCGGCAACTTAAGGGGGGATGGGTCGTTTTGCTGGATCGATTCTCCCTCGTGTTTAGCCTCATTAGTGTTCAGATGTTAAGACGTTCGGCCCATTTGTTTGGCGATTTTATCACCGTTCGCCTCATTCCGTTGTCAATTATATGGCTTTTCGTGACATTTTGGTGTCGATTATTTCCTGGCGAGCGATTGCGAGCCTATAATTTTAAGAGAAACTTCCTTCGGCCGGAAACATTTGTATACCTAAAAATGTACAAATTAATCTTGAAGGGGGGTCTAGGGGGTGTTTTTCTAAGCTTGATGGAGGTCTATGGAGGACACTAAAAGTAAAATAATACATGAATTAATAGACCAAAAAAAACAGCCACTGTCCCCTAAACCCCCTCTGTAGCGGCGACGTCTTTCTAAATTTTATTCTAGCTACATTTAGATGATTGTGTGCAATTTAAGATACTTCGTAGCCTGTAAATTGCTGGAGGCATTTGTAAACAGAACGAAATCGGCTAAAAGTTGCCAGAACATAATGTAAAAGACGTCACCGGTAGTGAGTGGGTTAATATTTGCACACCGTAAAGGACTGGAACACGGACTAATTGTTTCCTTGTATCCCCAATATTACAGTCATGGAGGGTGCTGCTCTCAAGGATATTGTGCTCTGCATTGTACACGGGATGGTTTGTAATGTTGACAAGTAGTATAGCAATTTATCGCTAAAAACAAAATCGCTGTTAAATTTGATAAGTTGACAGACATATTTCGTTAAAAAATCATTGTTAATTTTGATAAATTGACAGACATATCTCGTAAATAAATTAATTGTCAATATTGACAAGTTGTACAGATATATCTCGTTAAACAAAAATGTTAATTTTGACAAGTTGTAGAGGCACATCTCGTTCGAAAAATCATTGTTAGTAACAATGTTGTCTTAAAATATTATATTGTCCTTATAACTAGGCATAATAATCGAGGTGGCGAAAGAAGGGCGCCATTCGTACTTGCATTTTTTAACATTTATGTTAGGTTTACATCTCTCTCCCCGTCCTCGCCATCCTCACATTGCTACACATTCTTGAGCACCACCTTCACATACATCTATTCTGAGAAAACAAAATTATCGGGTGTTTTACCTTCACTTTATCATAAATATTAAGTGCATCCGGCATTGTGTGTGTTATTTTTTTGTTTTATATATATATATATAATATTATTCTTCACATTACTATTTTTTTATTAATTTAATATTCAGTTGTCACCGTTATTCTATGTATGTATTGTGGGTTTTTTTTTTTTTTTTCTATATCCACGTTGAGTAAAACCCCAACACTTTGGGACACATTAGTATTGAATGGGTCTGTACAAGAGAGAGAGAGAGAGTATGATGATTATATATATATATATTGTAATTATGTAAACGTTGTTGTCCAAACCGATTATATTTTGTATTTTATCGTGCTCACTAATAGTGTGTGCGGATGTGTGTCTGTGTTTGTATGTAGGTGTGTGCGGATGTGAGTTTGTGTTTGTATGTAGGTGTGTGTGGATGTGTGTTTGTGTTTGTATGTAGGTGTGTGCGGATGTGTTTTTGTGTTTGTATGTAGGTGTGTGCGTAATTAAGGAATTGAAGGCTTGAAAACATTGAATAATTTCGTTGGCTTAGCGCCAAGTACCTGAGACAGGATTAAAGTTATTACCACAGCCATTATTGATCAATGATCAAAATAAATGTAAGGTATATAATTATGTACAAATAGACTCTATTCATAATAGTTAGGCCAGAAAACGTGACCCCTAACCTCTGTAAATAAAAAAGGTTAGATCAAATGGGCTGTAAATATCCTCGCCTATTCCTGGGCTGACCCTTTCAAAATGGTAGAAATATTAGCTTGATTACTCTAGCCGGGTTTTTTTGATAGGGGTTAATGATAAGAGATTTTAGCCTGCCGATAGATTAATGATTGGAAAGTAGTTCGTTATTAGAAAACTAACAGGAATAATTAATCACATGATATTGATTTACCTTCCATCTTTCGTATTCCTGTGGCTTAGTAGAACTACTTGGTAAACCAATGTTTGAGTCATTATGTTTGCCATATGTTTGCTACCTAACACATTATAAAAAGGTACTGCAGACACATACATGTTAAGGACAAATAATAAATTTTAATGTAGTTGCATATATTTAATTTGTTAATTCATTTGCACATGGTAAACAGAGGTTAGGAACCGGACATGTAATGTCCAGTAGTTTAATGGCCGTATCCACCGGAGGAACCTCCACGTCCACCACTGAAAGAGCTGCCACCACGACCACCGCCTCCAGAAAATCCACCAAAGGAACTGGAACCACCATATCCACCACTGCTGCGACCACCACCGAAGCCGCTACCACCTCCAGAAAATCCACCAAAGGCGCTAGAACCACCATAACCACCACTGCTGCGACCACCACCACCACCGAAGGAACCACCGAAGCCGCTACCACCACCATAGCCGCCATCCAAGCCGCTACCACCACCAAATCCACTACCACCAAAGCTGCTACCACCACCATAGCCGCCACCAAGACCACCTCCAGATAGTCCACCGAAGGAGCTTGATCCAACATATCCACCACTTCGACCACCTCCAAGGGAGCCTCCAAAGCTGCTACCACCATGGCTGCCACCAAAGCTGCTGCCACCACCATATCCACCACCACCACGACCACCAAAGGTACTTCCAAAGCGACTACCACCATGACTGCCACCACCATGACTGCCACCACCATATCCACCACCACTTCCACCACTCACAATGACGGATGAGACACGGCCCCCAGAACCATAGCCACCACCTCCTCCACTGCTGAAGCTCCTGCTAGAGCCTCCATGTCCACCACCAGGGCCGCCTCCATGTCCACCACCATATGCACCTCCGTGTCCACCAGAAGCCTCACAGGCAACCAGCAGGAGAGCAGCGCAGAGTGTGGTCACGAATACTTTCTGGAAAGATATACAAGGAATGCAAATATTAACCATCAAGATATTATAGCAAAGTTCATAACTATAACTTGGTTAGCTTATACAGAAGATGGTAGCACTGCCCGATTGACAGTTGTTCTATGACAACTGTGGGTCCAATTGTCCCATAGACTACTGCCCCTCGTCATAAGGCCATAAATACTGCACTAGAATTGGAGTATAGATAGGAAATTCATTATTGTTTTATATTATATTGATAGTGTAGCCACCTGCGAACCAGCAGGTCGACAGTTGGGATCTTCGTCTATCGCCAGGGTATTTTCTGAGATGATCTGAACGTTCTCGTAGTTTTATTGAACCCTGACTGCACTGGTAGGTCAAACAAATACAGGCCCCCAACAGGCCATCAACTCGAAGCAAGGAAGTTGCCTTGTCATATATGAAGATGCTGTGACGAAAATATGGCTATTATCATCCAAATCACAAGATGATGAAGCTTTCCACACCTTGAAGTTTTATTCAGTAATCTCGGGAGGGGAGCATCCAACTCCTCGATGCTTCATTCGATAATTTTCTGTTACAAAACATCCTACAGTACAGTCCCGAGGTTGAAACATATACAAATATGAATAAAAACGTTAGATTATTCGAGGGGAAACGAAGTAAAACTCATGCTTGGTTAAGGTATAAGAGGGTAGGATATTATAGACATTATATACTACAGTAGGTTAATTTAAGATGATGATTGTTTAAATTACGATAGATTAGGCCATGATAGGGTGGAAGCGGCTATGTTAAGTTCAGTAAGGTTAGGATAGGATTGAATACGCTAAGCTATGCTAGGTTAAGCCTTTCGCATACAAGGAGACGATTTGCGCCCTTTCTGGGATACTTAAAAGCCCTTGTGGCCATCAGGGGTATTTCGAAACCTTTAGTTTATTTACTTCAACCTCTGCAGTTGTCTTTGAGCAAGCTGTGGGCGGAATAATAATTTTGGAGAGGTAATTATGAGATTAAGATAATTCTATTTCTGAATATTAAACGGCAAACCCCGATGCATGAAATGGTTAAGGGGGGTCACCGTTTTTTTTTGTTTTATCTTTCTCTCCTTTTCTCTCTTTTCCTGGCTTGTATCCATTTGGCCCCATTCAGCCAACTGTTTTAAGACGTTTATCCCCATCCACGTGTCGATTTCTTCCTGGCGAGCGATAGCGAGTCAGCATTGTATGGAGAAATCCGGCTTCGCCGGAGAAATTTTTCTATCGAAAAATGTACAAATGTCAAAACAAATGTAAAAATGTACAAATGTCAAAACAAAAATATATATATGCTGCCTCGCTACCACTCGACAGGAATATATTGACACCTGGATGGGGTAAACTTCTTAAAACAGTATGCTGAATGGGGCCAAATGGATAGAAGCCAAAGAGAGAGGGAGAGAAAGAGAAAAAAAGTCTGTGACCCCCCTTAAGTTAGGTGAGGCTTGGTTAGACTAGGTTATGGTGTGGAACTATTATCTACTTAGTACATAATATATTAGGAATTACTAAATATTGTGAACAAAATACATAATAAGAACCAAAGAATTCAACAATATACTAAACAAAATGTGGACAACTTTTAAAAAAATTATTAAATACAGAACTGATGATATATGCAAAAAATGTATCCCTCCACGATTTGTCCCGCTAGAAGATAAAATAATGTTGATACAGAAAATGGGTGATCCAAATATATTGTTAAATGATACTGCCGAAAACGTTTATAACTTGAACAAAATAGAAACCAGAATATATAAAGAAACTGCCTGAATTTTGAGAAACTATTATTTGATACAGAAAATGGGTGATGAAAATATATTGTTAATGATACCGCCGAAAACGTTTATAACAACTTGAACAAAAGAGAAACCCTAAGAAGATCGAACTGACCATGTTGCTATAGGATTGAAGACACCGAACTGACTTGCTACAAACCGAATCGTACTGCCTTTATATACACCCACACCCCGTGGGCCTCACCACGGCCAAGGGCGTGCATTCTGCTTTTCACGAGAGAAAGACAAACATTGACTACCTTAAGGGGGTACTACACGCTTTTTCCGGACCTCCTTCTCTCTCGTGCTTAGCATATTAGTTTTGAGATTTTAAGATGTTCCTTCCTTTAGTTTGTCGATTTTAAGACCTTTCACCCAATGTTGATGTCAATATTAAGACATTTCGTGCCATTTAGGAGTCGAGTTTTTAAGAGAAATCGGCCTTCGGCCAGGACATATTTCTAACGAAAAATGTACAAATTTCCTGAAGGGGGGTCTAGGGGGTGTATTTCTAAGTTTGATGGAGGTCTAGCGAGGAAACTAAAAAATAAAGAATAAATGAATTAATAACTAAAAAAAACGGCCACTGTCCCCTTAAAGCGTTCAAGGCCACGGCAATTACCTTCAGATGGTTTTACATGAGAGCTGCTCCGCCAACGTTGATCCGCATGTCCGGGACAATTATGTTACGAGCAATTTTACGAGGGCTTTCCCGACTATACTTTTGATCCGTAACTATATGTGTAATCAACCAAATCTACCAAAAAGTGAACATAATACATAATACATAATACTAATACATAATAATAATACATAAAATAAACATAATTCACAATAAGAATATAAATGTTAGATTATCCGAGTTAGATTTTTTGTATTTGTATTAAATATGTTTCTAGTTTCCTCCTTAGACCTCCATCAATCTTTTAACAAAAAACATCCAAACGATGTGGTAAGATGCCTATAATAAAGCCATCCACCAGAATCAGCCAGATACAGTATATGAGAGAGTTGCTGTGGAAAGGTTGCAACGGGGGAAAAGCAGTGATGTAAATTGATTGTTTTCACTTATGTATTATATTTTTCAGTTTCCTCCCTAGACCTCCATCAAGCTTAAAAGAAAACGCCCAAGATCCTACTTCAAGATAAATTTGTACATTTTTCCATAGAAAAATTTCCTGGCCGAAGGCCAATAAATAGTAAATTACAGGCTCGCTATTGCTCGCCAGGAAAAAATCGACACCTAAATGACACGAAAAGTTTCAATATTGACAAAGAAATAGGTCGAAAAGTCTTAAAATCGCCAACTAATGGGCCGAACGTCATACAATCTGAAAACACGAGATAGAAGGGGGGCCAGAAAAACGGACCTCCTCCCCATAGCTGGAGTAGCGCAAATGATCGGTAGCCTCGCCTTGTTTTAGACTCAAACACGGTAGTTGAGTCTCGAGTGGGGATCTTGTTAAGCTGCTGTCGCACAAGCGTTTTTTTCCGTCAATTTTCCATGAGCAAGTTTATCCTCCTATTATTTCGGGACATTTTCGCACTTGTATTGGTAACTAGACTGAAGGTAAATTATACTAGGCGGCTGAATTCTGATAAAGTGTCACTTTTTAGGCTTCCAGACCATAATTACCCATTGCAAATTGCTGGAAAAAGGGCTCGTGGGGATCCTGTTAGTGACAGTGAGACAGGCTGGGGTCGCTCTGTCTTGCCACTTACATGACTCCTTACTTCTCACAGCTGGGTAATGGCAGAATGGGTGTGGAAATAGGTCGGGCTGTGGTGCGTCGTGAATGCTTGAGAACAATAAGATTGTATGCCACTTTTGTCATCATTTCAGATAGGTACAGAGGTGGAATTAATCTTTCCATCTACTGTAAGTGTTTTATATACAGTATATATATATATATATATATATATATATATATATAGAGAGAGAGAGAGAGAGAGTAAACATAGACACGTATATGGATCAATACATTAAATGCATTATATACTTTATATTCGTATCTTGGTAAGTATAGCCAGTCAAAATACATTAGTATCTTAGCCTCGAGAGTAATGTAGAAAGGCAAAAGATAACACAATCACTAACGTCCAGCAGTAATAATATAAACGATGGGCACTGCTCATCACTACTGTAAGTGATTAGTACCACGTTAACACTATTTAGTTCGACGTCTTGGGGGTTATTACGATATTTGATTATTATTGAGGATAGTGCTTGCTTCTGCTATTTTCGACCAATATATTATAGTTTGTCCCCTAGGTTAACACAAACGCCTTCCCAGACTTCCTTCAAGCTAGTAAATGGCCACACAGACCCGCTTCAAACTAAGTTTGTACATTTATCGATGGTATAATATTCCGACCTAAGGAGGATTTCTTCCACACTTCAGGCTCACTATCACTCGCCCAGAAAGGTAATCGAAACCTTAATGGGGTGAAGCGTATTATTATTGACAAACTAATGAGGTGAAACGCCATAAAATCTCCGAACTAATGAAGCGAAACAGGCGAGGTCCAAAAAGATCCCCCTCGGAGCAAATAGGATAAATCCAAACTTTATACTTTACTCTTAACTAGTGTGGCAAAGCTTTCACGGGGTGACATTACAAAATATAAGGTATATATCAAACGTATATGTAGACACGGACTGGATTGAAGGAGTATCACACCGCCGAGTATTAATTCGCTTGCAAAGTGCAAATCGGTGTTTGAACCAAACCACTTATACACGCAATCGTGTAATCCGACGGACAGGGTTTTAAGGGGGGATGGTTCACTTTTTGGTCGATTTTTTTTAATTTATTATTTTATTTGTGTAGTTTCCTTCCTATACCTCCACCAATCTTTAAAAAACAAAATCCATTATATCCCCCTTCTAGATTAATTTGTAAATTTTTAGGTAGAAATATTTCCCGGTCTAAGTATTTTAGGCTCACTATCGTTCGCCAGAAAAAAAATTGACACCTAAATAGCACGAAAGGTCTTAATATTGACAAGGAAATGGGGCGAAAAGTCTTAAAATCGGCAAACTAAAGGGGTAAACATCTTCAAATCTGAAAACTAATGGGGCTAAACATTAGGGAGAAAATTGTCCAGGAAAAGGATCCATCTCCCCTTAATCGTCAATATTCAATCATCATTGCTGTGATCTTTTGTATTGGTACCGGAAACTAGACTGAATATAGGGCAATTTTTGTGGCAAATTTTTTGTTAAGGCTTTCTTTATCTGTCTCTCCTTTTCTCTCTTTCCCTGGCTTGTATCCATTTGGCCCCATTCAGCCAATTTTTTTAAGACGTTTATCCCCATTCAGGTGTCGATTTCTTCCTGGCGAGCGATAGCGAGCCAGCATTGTTTGGAGAAATCCGGCTTCGCCGGAGACATTTTTCTATCGAAAAATGTACAAATTTAGCTTGCTGTCAAAACAAAAATATATAGATGGTGGCTCGCTACCGCTCGCCAGGAAAATATTGACACCTGGATGGGGGTAAGCGTCTTAAAACAGTAGGCTGAATGGGGCCAAATGGATACAAGCCAAATAGAGAGGAAGAGAAAGATAAGCTCATGAACTGCCAGACATGAGTTGCCAATAACGGATGAAGAAGAAAGTGTTCCTGCAATACCGAATTTGGAGGAGAGTTGATATTTGGTATTAACCCTTTCAGTACCGGTGACGTCCTTTTAACTTTATTACAGAAATCAACAGGCTTCGAACTATCACGCTTAACCCTTTTTACCACCACTGATCCTTCTTAAGCTGCACAATATCGTCTAAAGAAAACTAGAATAGAATTTAAGACATTGCCGGTGCTGGAGTTAATTAAAAAAATGTAGGGTGATTTATGGGGTTAGCCTTTTGAAATAATACTGTGTTGTTGAGAAAACAAATTAAATCATTATTTACACTTTGTATACTAGGATTTACTTATAAAATGTTAAGAATTTATAACTACTGGTAATGATAATGGAATGAATCAGATTAATCTATTTCTTCAGGTTTTTGGACATAATACATAGGATCTGCCATACTTGGGTTGATTATTCACAATTGTAGATACCCGTGTCTGTTATGACAAGTACCCTACTCTAGTATTTAGTTGCTAGTGTTGTGTGTGAGGTGCATGTATGTATGGCATCAAGCTACGTGACCACCAATCGGAGCAGGTGGTGGTGGATGGAATTAATTTCAAATGAAGCCATTACTTTTAAGCTCTTCGGTGGTCTAGGGGTTAAAGTGTTGGAGTGCTGCACGATTGGCCTGGGTTCGAGCCCTGGCTGGGTTATGTCACAAAAATATTTAAATTATTTACCTATTGCAAAACCCTTGTTCGGAAGAGGTATGTACCCTAGAGCTCTATCAAGCTTAAGAAAACAAATAATAATAATGATAATAAGAAAACAAAAAATAAAAAAAACCCAAGACCACCGTTCGAGATAAATTTGTAAATTATTTGATAGGAAAATATTCTGTGCCGGTTCTTCCCAATTACAAGCTGGGTATCGTTTGCCAGGAAAAAAACTTACACCTAAGTGGCACGAAAGGTCATAATATTGACAAAGAAATGAGACAACAAGGTCTTAAAGTCGCCAAACTATAGGGGCGACCATCGTAAAATCTCAACACTAATTAGGCTAAGCATGAGGGAGAAGGAAGTCCAGATTCCCCCCTCCCCCCCTTAATATAACTGAATGTATGTGTACTTGGTCTATTGTCTGCCGCCGTGTATGACTAGATCGCCGGGAACAATGAAGCCGCGTGTTTATCTCCACTAACACGTTCAATAACACGACGCCCACATGTGTTATAGCCTAGCTAGGTGTTGACGATTTGATTAACCCTTAGAAGATTATGACTAATCTTGGCAGTTTATTCTGGCTGTCATTAGACGATTGTTATAGAACTTAGGAAGGATCTGTGGGAATTATAAGGGTAAAAACTGTATTACCTCTCTGACTGCCATATACCCTTCTTAATCTCAATAAAATCGTCTATTAAAAGTCAGACAACAGAAAAGAAATGTTTCATCGTATCCTCGAAGGACATGCCGAACTTGGAGGGTAAATCGAACTATTCCTTTACCCTACAGGTCCATACAAATCTGAATAATATCGTTTGCAGGTAGCCAGACCAAACCAAACCGGGGTGATCTGATTGAAAGGGTTAACTCATTGTGAATTACTGGCTGATCGTCTTACCCGGCAACTTAAGGGGGGATGGGTCGTTATACCCGGCAACTTAAGGGGGGATGGATCGTTATACCCGGCAACTTATGGGGGGATGAATCGTTATACCCGGCAACTTAAGGGGGGATGGGTCGTTTTGCTGGATCGATTCTCCCTCGTGTTTAGCCTCATTAGTGTTCAGATGTTAAGACGTTCGGCCCATTTGTTTGGCGATTTTATCACCGTTCGCCTCATTCCGTTGTCAATTATATGGCTTTTCGTGACATTTTGGTGTCGATAATTTCCTGGCGAGCGATTGCGAGCCTATAATTTTAAGAGAAACTGCCTTCGGCCGGAAACATTTGTATACCTAAAAATGTACAAATTAATCTTGAAGGGGGGTCTAGGGGGTGTTTTTCTAAGCTTGATGGAGGTCTATGGAGGACACTAAAAAGTAAAATAATACATGAATTAATAGACCAAAAAAAACAGCCACTGTCCCCTAAACCCCGTCTGTAGCGGCGACGTCTTTCTAAATTTTATTCTAGCTACATTTAGATGATTGTGTGCAATTTAAGATACTTCGTAGCCTGTAAATTGCTGGAGGCATTTGTAAACAGAACGAAATCGGCTAAAAGTTGCCAGAACATAATGTAAAAGACGTCACCGGTAGTGAGTGGGTTAATATTTGCACACCGTAAAGGACTGGAACACGGACTAATTGTTTCCTTGTATCCCCAATATTACAGTCATGGAGGGTGCTGCTCTCAAGGATATTGTGCTCTGCATTGTACACGGGATGGTTTGTAATGTTGACAAGTAGTATAGCAATTTATCGCTAAAAACAAAATCGCTGTTAAATTTGATAAGTTGACTTACATATTTCGTTAAAAAATCATTGTTAATTTGGATAAATTGACAGACATATCTCGTAAATAAATTAATTGTCAATATTGACAAGTTGTACAGATATATCTCGTTAAACAAAATTTTTAATTTTGACAAGTTGTAGAGGCACATCTCGTTCGAAAAATCATTGTTAGTAACAATGTTGTCTTAAAATATTATATTGTCCTTATAACTAGGCATAATAATCGAGGTGGCGAAAGAAGGGCGCCATTCGTACTTGCATTTTTTAACATTTATGTTAGGTTTACATCTCTCTCCCCGTCCTCGCCATCCTCACATTGCTACACATTCTTGAGCACCACCTTCACATACATCTATTCTGAGAAAACAACATTATCGGGTGTTTTACCTTCACTTTATTATAAATATTAAGTGCATCCGGCATTGTGTGTGTGTTATTTTTTTTTTTGTATATATATATTTAATATTATTCTTCACATTACTATTTTTTTATTAATTTAATATTCAGTTGTCACCGTTATTCTATGTATGTATTGTGGGTTTTTTTTTTTTTTTCTATATCCACGTTGAGTAAAACCCCAACACTTTGGGACACATTAGTATTGAATGGGTCTGTACAAGAGAGAGAGAGAGAGAGAGAGAGAGTATGATGATTATATATATATATATTGTAATTATGTAAACGTTGTTGTCCAAACCGATTATATTTTGTATTTTATCGTGCTCACTAATAGCCTGTCACGAGGATATAAGATCTTTAATTATATTATAGCTTCAACAAGGCTCAGCGTGATGTAAATTATATCATTTGAATAATATTCGTATATCATGCCTGTGTACCCATAGTTATATAGTTCATTATATTGACAAAACATATACTGTATACATGTAACTTGATAACATCATAAAAACACTGATTGTTCAATACAATGTAGATACATTTTATATTTGGCTGTACCTAACAGTATGCTACAAAGCAACAGAAATACGAATATGGATGACATTGAAGAATTGTATTATTGTATTAAGAATGTATCATCCATTAGCTTAAAGACACATTATGGTGCATTGTTGGGTGTTGTGCTTACACCCGATATGTTACAATTAATGAAATACAACAATCATATATTCAAAGATGACACCTACAGTCTTCGCCATACATCTAGTAGCACCGATGAGCACGACTTACGTCATTGTTTGTTGTGCTTTGGTGCAGTAGACTGTTCGACAGGGAACGTTCTCCTGCGAAGATTGACTCATCTTATACCTTCCGTTCGACATCGAGGGTTCTCTTAAAGTTGTGCAAAATAGTTGCCCCTCCTGGCTCTTTTTAAACAGACGTGGTCCTCTACAGTATCTGATAACCAAGCCTCTAGCAACGAGTCCATAGCACCACAATATATCGCATTTCCAGCTTCTCGTATGACTGTCCTTCATGACTGTCGAGGTGTGTAGACTTGGTACCAAACCCTCCACGATGTTCCAAGTGTATATTATCAAGTATCGTTCCTTCTGCAATGGGAGTCACTCGAGTGCATTATCTGGCAGTAATTTCCTGCATCTTTGGTCTGTCAATTACTAGAAATACATAAGAATTATAACTCCTATGATACTCTAACTTCAGTCTCATGGCAAATACCTGTACCCATTAGCCCAAAAATATCAAATTGCTGTTCAACTGTGGTTGGAAAATGTGATTATCTTGAGAATGACCCTTCAATCATTTTACTGTAATATTATGACACCTGTTATATATTACTCTGGCTAACATTACGCCATGATATTTTGGTTACTAGTGAACTGTGAGAATAAATGTAAGTCTCTTTCTCCCCCCCCCCCCACATCTCTCTCTCTCTCTCTCTCTCTCTCTCTCTCTCTCTCTCTCTCTCTCTCTCTCTCTCTCTCTCTCTCTCTCTCTCTCTCTCTCTCTCTCTCTCTCTCAAAATTTAAAGCTAGGTTACAGTAAGATACTGTATATCCGAGCATATGTACAAAGGTCCGCAATTCATGGATTCCTATATTATCATAACTGTAGGAGGATGTGAGGTGGCCAGCTGGGAAGGACATATTATACAGGAGCCTGGAGTTAGATTAAGGGGAGATAAGTCGTTTGTATGGTCCCCCTTCTTCTTCATGTTTAGCCTCATTAGTTTTCAGATTATATTACGTTCGGCTCATTAGTTTGGCGATTTTAAGACCTTTCGACCCATTTCTTTGTCAGTATAAAGACTTTTCATGTAATTAAGGTGTCGATTTTTTCCTGGCAAGCGATAGCGAGCCTGTAATTTAAGAGGAACCGGCCTTCGGCCGGAATATTTTTCTATCGAAACACATTCATCTTGAAGGAGGGTCTTGGGGGATGTTTTTTTTTTTTTTTTGTAAAGCTTGATGGAGGTCTAGGGAAGACACCAAAAATGATAAAAAAATATACAAATGAGCAAATAAATACGCCCATCCCCCTTTAAAGGAAGTGGGTTTGGGGGGTCCTTGGTGTGATGATATAGATTTACTGGGGTGTGTGTGTTTGCTGTTGTTTATGCGGCAGTGTGTTTGTGTTTATATGTAGGTGTGTGCGGATGTGTGTTTGTGTCTGTATATAGGTGTGTGCGGATGTGTGTTTGTGTTTGTATGTAGGTGTGTGCGGATGTGTGTTTGTGTCTGTATATAGGTGTGTGCGGATGTGTGTTTGTGTTTGTATGAAAGTATGCGATTGTGTGTTTGTGTCTGTATGTAGGTGTGTGCGGATGTGTGTCTGTGTTTGTATGTAGGTGTGTGCGGATGTGAGTTTGTGTTTGTATGTAGGTGTGTGTGGATGTGTGTTTGTGTTTGTATGTAGGTGTGTGCGGATGTGTTTTTGTGTTTGTATGTAGGTGTGTGCGTAATTAAGGAATTGAAGGCTTGAAAACATTGAATAATTTCGTTGGCTTAGCGCCAAGTACCTGAGACAGGATTAAAGTTATTACCACAGCCATTATTGATCAATGATCAAAATAAATGTAAGGTATATAATTATGTACAAATAGACTCTATTCATAATAGTTAGGCCAGAAAACGTGACCCCTAACCTCTGTAAATAAAAAAGGGTTAGATCAAATGGGCTGTAAATATCCTCGCCTATTCCTGGGCTGACCCTTTCAAAATGGTAGAAATATTAGCTTGATTACTCTAGCCGGGTTTTTTTGATAGGGGTTAATGATAAGAGATTTTAGCCTGCCGATAGATTAATGATTGGAAAGTAGTCGTTATTAGAAAACTAACAGGAATAATTAATCACATGATATTGATTTACCTTCCATCTTTCGTATTCCTGTGGCTTAGTAGAACTACTTGGTAAACCAATGTTTGAGAGTCATTATGTTTGCCATATGTTTGCTACCTAACACATTATAAAAAGGTACTGCAGACACATACATGTTAAGGACAAATAATAAATTTTAATGTAGTTGCATATATTTAATTTGTTAATTCATTTGCACATGGTAAACAGAGGTTAGGAACCGGACATGTAATGTCCAGTAGTTTAATGGCCGTATCCACCGGAGGAACCTCCACGTCCACCACTGAAAGAGCTGCCACCACGACCACCGCCTCCAGAAAATCCACCAAAGGAACTGGAACCACCATATCCACCACTGCTGCGACCACCACCGAAGCCGCTACCACCTCCAGAAAATCCACCAAAGGAGCTAGAACCACCATAACCACCACTGCTGCGACCACCACCACCACCGAAGGAACCACCGAAGCCGCTACCACCACCATAGCCGCCATCCAAGCCGCTACCACCACCAAATCCACTACCACCAAAGCTGCTACCACCACCATAGCCGCCACCAAGACCACCTCCAGATAGTCCACCGAAGGAGCTTGATCCAACATATCCACCACTTCGACCACCTCCAAGGGAGCCTCCAAAGCTGCTACCACCATGGCTGCCACCAAAGCTGCTGCCACCACCATATCCACCACCACCACGACCACCAAAGGTACTTCCAAAGCGACTACCACCATGACTGCCACCACCATGACTGCCACCACCATGTCCACCACCACTTCCACCACTCACAATGACGGATGAGACACGGCCCCCAGAACCATAGCCACCACCTCCTCCACTGCTGAAGCTCCTGCTAGAGCCTCCATGTCCACCACCAGGGCCGCCTCCATGTCCACCACCATATGCACCTCCGTGTCCACCAGAAGCCTCACAGGCAACCAGCAGGAGAGCAGCGCAGAGTGTGGTCACGAATACTTTCTGGAAAGATATACAAGGAATGCAAATATTAACCATCAAGATATTATAGCAAAGTTCATAACTATAACTTGGTTAGCTTATACAGAAGATGGTAGCACTGCCCGATTGACAGTTGTTCTATGACAACTGTGGATCCAATTGTCCCATAGACTACTGCCCCTCGTCATAAGGCCATAAATACTGCACTAGAATTGGAGTATAGATAGGAAATTCATTATTGTTTTATATTATATTGATAGTGTAGCCACCTGCGAACCAGCAGGTCGACAGTTGGGATCTTCGTCTATCGCCAGGGTATTTTCTGAGATGATCTGAACGTTCTCGTAGTTTTATTGAACCCTGACTGCACTGGTAGGTCAAACAAATACAGGCCCCCAACAGGCCATCAACTCGAAGCAAGGAAGTTGCCTTGTCATATATGAAGATGCTGTGACGAAAATATGGCTATTATCATCCAAATCACAAGATGATGAAGCTTTCCACACCTTGAAGTTGTATTCAGTAATCTCGGGAGGGGAGCATCCAACTCCTCGATGCTTCATTCGATAATCTTCTGTTACAGAACATCCTACAGTACAGTCCCGAGGTTGAAACATATACAAATATGAATAAAAACGTTAGATTATTCGAGGGGAAACGAAGTAAAACTCATGCTTGGTTAAGGTATAAGAGGGTAGGATATTATAGACATTATATACTACAGTAGGTTAATTTAAGATGATGATTGTTTAAATTACGATAGATTAGGCCATGATACGGTGGAAGCGGCTATGTTAAGTTCAGTAAGGTTAGGATAGGATTGAATACGCTAAGCTATGCTAGGTTAAGCCTTTCGCATACAAGGAGACGATTTGCGCCCTTTCTGGGATACTTAAAAGCCCTTGTGGCCATCAGGGGTATTTCGAAACCTTTAGTTTATTTACTTCAACCTCTGCAGTTGTCTTTGAGCAAGCTGTGGGCGGAATAATAATTTTGGAGAGGTAATTATGAGATTAAGATAATTCTATTTCTGAATATTAAACGGCAAACCCCGATGCATGAAATGGTTAAGGGGGGTCACCGTTTTTTGTTGTTTTATCTTTCTCTCCTTTTCTCTCTTTTCCTGGCTTGTATCCATTTGGCCCCATTCAGCCAACTGTTTTAAGACGTTTATCCCCATCCACGTGTCGATTTCTTCCTGGCGAGCGATAGCGAGTCAGCATTGTATGGAGAAATCCGGCTTCGCCGGAGAAATTTTTCTATCGAAAAATGTACAAATGTCAAAACAAATGTAAAAATGTACAAATGTCAAAACAAAAATATATACTGTATATGCTGCCTCGCTACCACTCGACAGGAATATATTGACACCTGGATGGGGGTAAACTTCTTAAAACAGTATGCTGAATGGGGCCAAATGGATAGAAGCCAAAGAGAGAGGGAGAGAAAGAGAAAAAAAGCCTGTGACCCCCCTTAAGTTAGGTGAGGCTTGGTTAGACTAGGTTATGGTGTGGAACTAATATCATCTACTTAGTACATAATATATTAGGAATTACTAAATATTGTGAACAAAATACATAATAAGAACCAAAGAATTCAACAATATACTAAACAAAATGTGGACAACTTTTAAAAAAATTATTAAATACAGAACTGATGATATATGCAAAAAATGTATCCCTCCACGATTTGTCCCGCTAGAAGATAAAATAATGTTGATACAGAAAATGGGTGATCCAAATATATTGTTAAATGATACTGCCGAAAACGTTTATAACTTGAACAAAATAGAAACCAGAATATATAAAGAAACTGCCTGAATTTTGAGAAACTATTATTTGATACAGAAAATGGGTGATGAAAATATATTGTTAATGATACCGCCGAAAACGTTTATAACAACTTGAACAAAAGAGAAACCCTAAGAAGATCGAACTGACCATGTTGCTATAGGATTGAAGACACCGAACTGACTTGCTACAAACCGAATCGTACTGCCTTTATATACACCCACACCCCGTGGGCCTCACCACGGCCAAGGGCGTGCATTCTGCTTTTCACGAGAGAAAGACAAACATTGACTACCTTAAGGGGGTACTACACGCTTTTTTCCGGACCTCCTTCTCTCTCGTGCTTAGCATATTAGTTTTGAGATTTTAAGATGTTCCTTCCTTTAGTTTGTCGATTTTAAGACCTTTCACCCAATGTTGATGTCAATATTAAGACATTTCGTGCCATTTAGGAGTCGAGTTTTTAAGAAATCGGCCTTCGGCCAGGACATATTTCTAAACAGAAAAATGTACAAATTTCCTGAAGGGGGGGGTCTGGGGGGCGTATTTCTAAGTTTGATGGAGGGTCTAGCGAGGAAACTAAAAAATAAAGAATAAATGAATTAACTAAAAAAAACGGCCACTGTCCCCTTAAAGCGTCAAGGCCACGGCAATTACCTTCAGATGGTTTTACATGAGAGCTGCTCCGCCAACGTTGATCCGCATGTCCGGGACAATTATGTTACGAGCAATTTTACGAGGGCTTTCCCGACTATACTTTTGATCCGTAACTATATGTGTAATCAACCAAATCTACCAAAAAGTGAACATAATACATAATACATAATACTAATACATAATAATAATACATAAAATAAACATAATTCACAATAAGAATATAAATGTTAGATTATCCGAGTTAGATTTTTTTTATTTGTATGACGTTCGGCCCATTAGTTGGCGATTTTAAGACTTTTCGACCTATTTCTTTGTCAATATTGAAACTTTTCGTGTCATTTAGGTGTCGATTTTTTCCTGGCGAGCAATAGCGAGCCTGTAATTTACTATTTATTGGCCTTCGGCCAGGAAATTTTTCTATGGAAAAATGTACAAATTTATCTTGAAGTAGGATCTTGGGCGTTTTCTTTTAAGCTTGATGGAGGTCTAGGGAGGAAACTGAAAAATATAATACATAAGTGAAAACAATCAATTTACATCACTGCTTTTCCCCCGTTGCAACCTTTCCACAGCAACTCTCTCATATACTGTATCTGGCTGATTCTGGTGGATGGCTTTATTATAGGCATCTTACCACATCGTTTGGATGTTTTTTGTTAAAAGATTGATGGAGGTCTAAGGAGGAAACTAGAAACATATTTATGTTTCTAGTTTCCTCCTTAGACCTCCATCAATCTTTTAACAAAAAATATCCAAACGATGTGGTAAGATGCCTATAATAAAGCCATCCACCAGAATCAGCCAGATACAGTATATGAGAGAGTTGCTGTGGAAAGGTTGCAACGGGGGAAAAGCAGTGATGTAAATTGATTGTTTTCACTTATGTATTATATTTTTCAGTTTCCTCCCTAGACCTCCATCAAGCTTAAAAGAAAACGCCCAAGATCCTACTTCAAGATAAATTTGTACATTTTTCCATAGAAAAATTTCCTGGCCGAAGGCCAATAAATAGTAAATTACAGGCTCGCTATTGCTCGCCAGGAAAAAATCGACACCTAAATGACACGAAAAGTTTCAATATTGACAAAGAAATAGGTCGAAAAGTCTTAAAATCGCCAACTAATGGGCCGAACGTCATACAATCTGAAAACACGAGATAGAAGGGGGGCCAGAAAAACGGACCTCCTCCCCATAGCTGGAGTAGCGCAAATGATCGGTAGCCTCGCCTTGTTTTAGACTCAAACACGGTAGTTGAGTCTCGAGTGGGGATCTTGTTAAGCTGCTGTCGCACAAGCGTTTTTTTCCGTGAGCAAGTTTATCCTCCTATTATTTCGGGACATTTTCGCACTTGTATTGGTAACTAGACTGAAGATAAATTATACTAGGCGGCTGAATTCTGATAAAGTGTCACTTTTTAGGCTTCCAGACCATAATTACCCATTGCAAATTGCTGGAAAAAGGGCTCGTGGGGATCCTGTTAGTGACAGTGAGACAGTCTGGGGTCGCTCTGTCTTGCCACTTACATGACTCCTTACTTCAAACAGCTGGGGAATGGCAGAATGGGTGTGGAAATAGGTCGGGTTGTGGTGCGTCGTGAATGCTTGAGAACAATAAGATTGTATGCCACTTTTGTCATCATTTCAGATAGGTAAAGAGGTGGAATTAATCTTTCCATCTACTGTAAGTGTATTATATACAGTATATATATATATATATATATATATATATAGAGAGAGAGAGAGAGAGAGAGTAAACATAGACACGTATATGGATCAATACATTAAATGCATTATATACTTTATATTCGTATCTTGGTAAGTATAGCCAGTCAAAATACATGAGTATCTTAGCCTCGAGAGTAATGTAGAAAGGCAAAAGATAACACAATCACTAACGTCCAGCAGTAATAATATAAACGATGGGCACTGCTCATCACTACTGTAAGTGATTAGTACCACGTTAACACTATTTAGGTCGACGTCTTGGGGGTTATTACGATATTTGATTATTATTGAGGATAGTGCTTGCTTCTGCTATTTTCGACCAATATATTATAGTTTGTCCCCTAGGTTAACACAAACGCCTTCCCAGACGTCCTTCAAGCTAGTAAATGGCCACACAGACCCGCTTCAAACTTAGTTTGTACATTTATCGATGGTATAATATTCCGACCTAAGGAGGATTTCTTCCACACTTCAGGCTCACTATCACTCGCCCAGAAAGGTAATCGAAACCTTAATGGGGTGAAGCGTATTATTATTGACAAACTAATGAGGTGAAATGCCATAAAATCTCCAAACTAATGAAGCGAAACAGGCGAGGTCCAAAAAGATCCCCCTCGGAGCAAATAGGATAAATCCAAACTTTATACTTTACTCTTAACTAGTGTGGCAAAGCTTTCACGGGGTGACATTACAAAATATAAGGTATATATCAAACGTATATGTAGACACGGACTGGATTGAAGGAGTATCACACCGCCGAGTATTAATTCGCTTGCAAAGTGCAAATCGGTGTTTGAACCAAACCACTTATACACGCAATCGTGTAATCCGACGGACAGGGTTTTAAGGGGGGATGGTTCACTTTTTGGTCGATTTTTTTTAATTTATTATTTTATTTGTGTAGTTTCCTTCCTATACCTCCACCAATCTTTAAAAAACAAAATCCATTATATCCCCCTTCTAGATTAATTTGTAAATTTTTCGGTAGAAATATTTCCCGGTCTAAGTATTTTAGGCTCACTATCGTTCGCCAGAAAAAAAATCGACACCTAAATAGCACGAAAGGTCTTAATATTGACAAGGAAATGGGGCGAAAAGTCTTAAAATCGGCAAACTAGGGGGTAAACATCTTCAAATCTGAAAACTAATGGGGCTAAACATTAGGGAGAAAATTGTCCAGGAAAAGGATCCATCTCCCCTTAATCGTCAATATTCAATCATCATTGCTGTGATCTTTTGTATTGGTATCGGAAACTAGACTGAATATAGGGCAATGTTTGTGGCAAATTTCTTGTTAAGGCTTTTTTTATCTTTCTCTCCTTTTCTCTCTTTCCCTGGCTTGTATCCATTTGGCCCCATTCAGCCAATTGTTTTAAGACGTTTATCCCCATTCAGGTGTCGATTTCTTCCTGGCGAGCGATAGCGAGCCAGCATTGTTTGAAGAAATCCGGCTTCGCCAGAGACATTTTTCTATCGAAAAATGTACAAATTTAGCTTGCTGTCAAAACAAAAATATATAGATGGTGGCTCGCTCCCGCTCGCCAGGAAAATATTGACACCTGGATGGGGGTAAGCGTCTTAAAACAGTAGGCTGAATGGGGCCAAATGGATACAAGCCAAATATATAGGAAGAGAAAGATAAGCTCATGAACTGCCAGACATGAGTTGCCAATAACGGATGAAGAAGAAAGTGTTCCTGCAATACCGACTTTGGAGGAGAGTTGGTATTTGGTATTAACCCTTTCAGTACCGATGACGTCCTTTTAACTTTATTACACAAATCAACAGGCTTCGAACTATCACGCTTAACCCTTTTTACCACCACTGATCCTTCTTAAGCTGCACAATATCGTCTAAAGAAAACTAGAATAGAATTTAAGACATTGCCGGTGCTGGAGTTAATTAAAAATGTAGGGTGATTTATGGGGTTAGCCTTTTGAAATAATACTGTGTTGTTGAGAAAAACAAATTAAATCATTATTTACACTTTGTATACTAGGATTTACTTATAAAATGTTAAGAATTTATAACTACTGGTAATGATAATGGAATGAATCAGATTAATCTATTTCTTCAGGTTTTGGACATAATACATAGGATCTGCCATACTTGGGTTGATTATTCACAATTGTAGATACCCGTGTCTGTTATGACAAGTACCCTACTCTAGTATTTAGTTGCTAGTGTTGTGTGTGAGGTGCATGTATGTATGGCATCAAGCTACGTGACCACCAATCGGAGCAGGTGGTGGTGGATGGAATTAATTTCAAATGAAGCCATTACTTTTAAGCTCTTCGGTGGTCTAGGGGTTAAAGTGTTGGAGTGCTGCACGATTGGCCTGGGTTCGAGCCCTGGCTGGGTTATGTCACAAAAATATTTAAATTATTTTACCTATTGCAAAACCCTTGTTCGGAAGAGGTATGTACCCTAGAGCTCTATCAAGCTTAAGAAAACAAATAATAATAATGATAATAAGAAAACAAAAAATAAAAAAAACCCAAGACCACCGTTCGAGATAAATTTGTAAATTATTTGATAGGAAAATATTCTGTGCCGGTTCTTCCCAATTACAAGCTGGGTATCGTTTGCCAGGAAAAAAACTTACACCTAAGTGGCACGAAAGGTCATAATATTGACAAAGAAATGGGACAACAAGGTCGCCAAACTATAGGGGCGACCATCGTAAAATCTCAACGCTAATTAGGCTAAGCATGAGGGAGAAGGAAGTCCAGATTCCCCCCTCCCCCCCTTAATATAACTGAATGTATGTGTACTTGGTCTATTGTCTGCCGCCATGTATGACTAGATCGCCCGGAACAATGAAGCCGCGTGTTTATCTCCACTAACACATTCAATAACACGACGCCCACATGTGTTATAGCCTAGCTAGGTGTTGACGATTTGATTAACCCTTAGAAGATTATGACTAATCTTGGCAGTTTATTCTGGCTGTCATTAGACGATTGTTATAGAACTTAGGAAGGATCTGTGGGAATTATAAGGGTAAAAACTGTATTAACTCTCTGACAGCCATATACCCTTCTTAATCTGAATAAAATCGTCTATTAAAAGTCAGACAACAGACAAGAAATGTTTCATCGTATCCTCGAAGGACATGCCGAACTTGGAGGGTAAATCGAACTATTCCTTTACCCTACAGCTCCATACAAATCTGAATAATATCGTTTGCAGGTAGCCAGACCAAACCAAACCGGGGTGATCTGATTGAAAGGGTTAACTCATTGTGAATTACTGGCTGATCGTTATACCCGGCAACTTAAGGGGGGATGGGTCCTTATACCCGGCAACTTAAGGGGGGATGGGACGTTATACCCGGCAACTTAAGGCGAGATGAATCGTTATACCCGGCAACTTAAGGGGGGATGGATCGTTATACCCGGCAACTTAAGGGGGGATGGATCGTTATACCCGGCAACTTAAGGGGGGATGGATCGTTATACCCGGCAACTTAAGGGGGGATGGGTCGTTATACCCGGCAACTTAAGGGGGGATGGATCGTTATACCCGGCAACTTAAGGGGGGATGGATCGTTATACCCGGCAACTTAAGGGGGGATGGGTCGTTTTGCTGGATCGATTCTCCCTCGTGTTTAGCCTCATTAGTGTTCAGATGTTAAGACGTTCGGCCCATTTGTTTGGCGATTTTATCACCGTTCGCCTCATTCCGTTGTCAATTATATGGCTTTTCGTGACATTTTGGTGTCGATTATTTCCTGGCGAGCGATTGCGAGCCTATAATTTTAAGAGAAACTTCCTTCGGCCGGAAACATTTGTATACCTAAAAATGTACAAATTTATCTTGAAGGGGGGTCTAGGGGGTGTTTTTCTAAGCTTGATGGAGGTCTATGGAGGACACTAAAAAGTAAAATAATACATGAATTAATAGACCAAAAAAAACAGCCACTGTCCCCTAAACCCCGTCTGTAGCGGCGACGTCTTTCTAAATTTTATTCTAGCTACATTTAGATGATTGTGTGCAATTTAAGATACTTCGTAGCCTGTAAATTGCTGGAGGCATTTGTAAACAGAACGAAATCGGCTAAAAGTTGCCAAAACATAATGCAAAAGACGTCACCGGTAGTGAGTGGGTTAATATTTGCACACCGTAAAGGATTGGAACACGGACTAATTGTTTCCTTGTATCCCCAATATTACAGTCATGGAGGGTGCTGCTCTCAAGGTTATTGTGCTCTGCATTGTACACGGGATGGTTTGTAATGTTGACAAGTAGTATAGCAATTTATCGCTAAAAACAAAATCGCTGTTAAATTTGATAAGTTGACAGACATATTTCGTTAAAAAATCATTGTTAATTTGGATAAATTAACAGACATATCTCGTAAATAAATTAATTGTCAATATTGACAAGTTGTACAGATACATCTCGTTAAACAATTGTTTTTAATTTTGACAAGTTGTAGAGGCATATCTCGTTAGAAAAATCATTGTTAGTAACAATGTTGTCTTAAAATGTTATATTGTCCTTGTAACTAGGCATAATAATCGAGGTGGCGAAAGAAGGACGCCATTCGTACTTGCATTTTTTAACATTTATGTTAGGTTAACATCTCTCTCCCCGTCCTCGCCATCCTCACATTGCTACACATTCTTGAGCACCACCTTCACATACATATATTCGGAGAAAACAAAATTTTCGGGTGTGTTTTGCCTTCACTTTATCATAAATATTAAGTGCATCCGGCATTGTGTTTGTGTGTGGATTTTTTTTATATCTATATATTTAATTTTATTCTTCACATTACTATTTTTTTATTAATTTAATATTCAGTTGTCACCGTTATTTTATGTATGTATTGTGTTTGTTTTTTGTTTTCTATATCCACGTTCAGTAAAACCCCAACACTTTGGGACACACTAGTATTGAATGGGTCTGTACAAGAGAGAGAGAGAGAGAGTATGATGATTATATATATATATATTGTAATTATGTAAACATTGTTGTCCAAACCGATTATATTTTGTATTTTATCGTGCTCACTAATAGCCTGTCACGAGGATATAAGATCTTTAATTATATTATAGCTTCAACAAGGCTCAGCGTGATGTAAATTATATAATTTGAATAATATTCGTATATCATGCCTGTGTACCCATAGTTATATAGTTCATTATATTGACAAAACATGTATACATGTAACTTGATAACATCATAAAAACACTGATTGTTCAATACAATGTAGATACATTTTATATTTGGCTGTACCTAACAGTATGCTACAAAGCAACAGAAATACGAATATGGATGACATTGAAGAATGTATTATTGTATTAGGAATTTATCATCCATTAGCTTAAAGACACATTATGGTGCATTATTGGGTGTTGTGCTTACACCCGATATGTTACAATTAATGAAATACAACAAACATATATTCAAAGATGATACCTACAGTCTTCGCCATACATCTAGTAGCACCGACGAGCACGACGTACGTCATTGTTTGTTGTGCTTTGGTGCAGCAGACTGTTCGACAGGGAACGTTCTCCTGCGAAGATTGACTCATCTTATACCTTCCGTTCGACATCGAGGGTTCTCTTAAAGTTGTGTAAAATAGTTGCCCCTCCTGGCTCTTTTTAAACAGACGTGGTCCTCTACAGTATAATGATAACCAAGCCTCTAGCAACGAGTCCATAGCACCCCAATATATCGCATTTCCAGCTTCTCGTATCACTGTACTTCATGAATGTCGAGGTGTGTAGACTTGGTACCAAACCCTCCACGATGTTCCAAGTGTATATTATCAAGTATCGTTCCTTCTGCAATGGGAGTCACTCGAGTGCATTATCTGGCAGTAATTTCCTGCATCTTTGGTCTGTCAATTACTAGAAATACATAAGAATTATAACTCCTATGATACTCTAACTTCAGTCTCATGGCAAATACCTGTACCCATTAGCCCAAAAATATCAAATTGCTGTTCAACTGTGGTTGGAAAATGTGATTATCTTGAGAATGACCCTTCAATCATTTTACTGTAATATTATGACACCTGTTACTTCCCTAAGTGGTTAAGGCCCCATTAATTGCTCTTTCCATTCACATATGCATAGCCTACGTGAATTGCAGTTGGGATGTGTGTACATGCTTAGATTGATATGCAGGATTCGAAGTTGCATAATAAATCGTAGGCAGTGTCCACCAACCTTTAACTGTCTTCGTGGTGCGATGTATAAGGTGTTGATTTTCGGTGTGAGCATCCTGGGTTCGAATCCACGGACTGCCACATGTGTTTGTAAATTTCATTAATCGATTTTAGGAGTATGGTTGGTTGTTGGAAGGAACATAATAATTGATATTGGTTCAGGAGTAATTTATCGATAGGACTTCCCTAAGTGGTTAAGGCCCCATTAATTGCTCTTTCCATTCACATATGCATAGCCTACGTGAGTTGCAGTTGGGATGTGTGTACATGCTTAGATTGATATGCAGGATTCGAAGTTGCATAATAAATCGTAGGCAGTGTCCACCAACCTTTAACTGTCTTCGTGGTGCGATGTATAAGGTGTTGATTTTCGGTGTGAGCATCCTGGGTTCGAATCCACGGACTGCCACATGTGTTTGTAAATTTCATTAATCGATTTTAGGAGTATGGTTGGTTGTTGGAAGGAACATAATAATTGATATTGGTTCAGGAGTAATTTATCGAGAGGACTTCCCTAAGTGGTTAAGGCCCCATTAATTGCTCTTTCCATTAACATATGCATAGCCTACGTGAGTTGCAGTTGGGATGTGTGTACATGCTTAGATTGATATGCAGGATTCGAAGTTGCATAATAAATCTTAGGCAGTGTCCACCAACCTTTAACTGTCTTCGTGGTGCGATGTATAAGGTGTTGATTTTCGGTGTGAGCATCCTGGGTTCGAATCCACGGACTGCCACATGTGTTTGTAAATTTCATTAATTGATTTTAGGAGTATGGTTGGTTGTTGGAAGGAACATAATAATTGATATTGTTTCAGGAGTAATTTATCGGGAGGACTTCCCTAAGTGGTTAAGGCCCCATTAATTGCTCTTTCCATTCACATATGCATAGCCTACGTGAGTTGCAGTTGGGATGTGTGTACATGCTTAGATTGACATGCAGGATTCGAAGTTGCATAATAAATGGTAGGCAGTGTCCACCAACCTTTAACTGTCTTCGTGGTGCGATGTATAAGGTGTTGATTTTCGGTGTGAGCATCCTGGGTTCGAATCCACGGACTGCCACATGTGTTTGTAAATTTCATTAATCGATTTTAGGGGTATGGTTGGTTATTGGAAGGAACATAATAATATATTACTCTGGCTAACATTACGCCATGATTATTTTGGTTACGAGTGAACTGTGGGAATAAAATATGTAAGTCTCTTGCTCCCCCCCCCCCCCCCATCTCTCTCTCTCTCTCTCTCTCTCTCTCTCTCTCTCTCTCTCTCTCTCTCTCTCTCTCTCTCTCTCTCTCTCTCTCTCTCTCTCTCTCTAATAATTTAAAGCTAGGTTACAGTAAGATATATCCGAGCATATGTACAAAGGTCCGCAATTCATGGATTCCTATATTATCATAACTGTAGGAGGATGTGAGGTGGCCAGCTGGGAAGGACATAATTATACAGGACCCTGGAGTTAGCTTAAGGAGAGATGAGTAGTTTTGATTGTCCCCCTTTTTCCTTGTGTTTATCCCCATTAGTTTTCATATTATATTACGTTCGGCTCATTAATTTGGCGATTTTAAGACCTTTCGACCCACTTCTTTGTCAGTATTAAGACTTTTCGTGTAATTTAGGTGTCAATTTTTTCCTGGCAAGCGATAGCTAGCCTGTAATTTAAGAGGAACCGGCCTTCGGCCGGAATATTTTTCTATCGAAACACATTCATCTTGAAGGAGGATCTTGGGGGGTGTTGTTTTTGTTAAAGCTTGATGGAGGGGGGGGGGGGGGGGGTTTTTAAAGCTTGATGGAGGTCTAGGGGGGTGTTGTTTTTTTAAAGCTTGATGGAGGTCTAGGGAGGAAACCTAAAAAGATATACAAATGAGCAAATAAGTACGCCCATCCCCCTTTAAAGGAAGTGGGTTTGGGGGTCCTTGGTGTAATGTTATAGATTTACTGGGGTGTGTGTTTGCTGTTGTTTATGCGGCAGTGTGTTTGTATGTAGGTGTGTGCGGATGTGTGTCTGTGTTTGTATGTAATTATGCGGATGTGTGTTTGTGTCTGTATGTAGGTGTGTGCGGATGTGCGTTTATGTTTGTATGTAGGTGTGTGCAGATGTGCGTCTGTATTTGTATGTAGGTGTGTGCGGATGTCTGTCTGTGTTTGTATGCAGGTGTGTGCGGATGTGTGTTTGTGTTTGTATGTAGGTTTGTGTTTGTATGTAGGTGTGTGCGGATGTGTGTTTGTATGTAGGTGTGTGCGGATCTGTGTTTGTGTTTGTATGTAGGTGTGTGCGGATGTGTGTTTGTATTTGTATGTAAGTGTGTGCGGATGTGTGTTTGTGTTTGTATGTAGGTGTGTGCGGATGTGTGTTTGTATGTAGGTGTGTGCGGATGTGTGTTTGTGTTTGTATGTAGGTGTGTGCGGATGTGTGTTTGTTTGTAGGTGTGTGCGGATGTGTCTTTGTGTTTGTATGTAGGTGTGCGGATGTGTCTTTGTGTATGTGTGTGTGCGGATGTGTGTTTGTGTTTGTATGTAGGTGTGCGGATGTTTGTTTGTGATTGTATGAAGGTGTGCGGATGTGTTTGTGTTTGTATGTAGGTGTGCGGATGTGTGTTTGTATGTAAGTGTACGGATGTGTGTTTGTATGTAGGTGTGCGGATGTGTGTTTGTATGTAGGTGTGTGGAAGTTTGTGTGTGTTTGTATGTAGGTGTGCGGATGTTTGCTTGTGTTTGTATGTAGGTGTGTGGATGTTTGTATGTAGGTGTGCGGATGTTTGTCTGTGTTTGTATGTAGGTGTGCGGATGTGTGCTTGTGTTTGTATGTAGGTGTGCGGATTGTTTGTGTTTGTATGTAGGTGTGTGCGGATGTGTGTTTGTATGTAGGTGTGCGGATGTGTGTTTGTGTTTGTATGTAGGTGTGTGCGCATGTGTGTTTGTGTTTGTATGTAGGTGTGCTGATGTGTGTTTGTGTTTGTGTGTAGGTGTGTGGATGTGTGTTTGTGTTTGTATGTAGGTGTGCGGATGTGTGTTTGTATGTAGGTGTGCGGATGTGTGTTTGTGTTTGTATGTAGGTGTGCGGATGTGTGTTTGTGTTTGTATGTAGGTGTGCGGATGTGTGTTTGTGTTTGTATGTAGGTGTGCAGATGTGTGTTTGTGTTTGTATGTAGATGTGCGGATGTGTGTTTGTGTTTATATTTACTGTAGGTGTGCGGCAGTGTGTTTGTGTTTGTATGTAGGTGTGCGGATGTGTGTTTGTGTTTGTATGTAGATGTGCGGATGTGTGTTTGTGTTTATATTTACTGTAGGTGTGCGGCAAGTGTGTTTGTGTTTGTATGTAGGTGTACGTCAGTGTGTTTGTGTTTGTATGTAGGTGTGCGGATGTGTGTTTGTGTTTGTATGTAGGTGTGCGTCAGTGTGTTTGTGTTTGTATGTAGGTGTGCGGATGTGTGTTTGTATGTAGGTGTGCGGATGTGTGTTTGTGTTTGTATGTATGTGTGCGGATGTGTGTCACTGTTTGTATGTAAGTGTGCGGATGTGTGTTTGTATGTAGGTGTGCGGATGTGTGTTTGTATGTAGGTGTGCGAATGTGTGTTTGTATGTAGGTGTGCGGATGTTTGTTTGTATTTGTATGTAGGTGTGCGGATGTGTGTCTGTGTTTTTATGTAGGTGTGCGGATGTGTGTTTGTGTTTGTATTTAGCTGTGAGGATGTGTGTTTGTGTTTGTATGTAGGTGTGCGGATGTGTGCTTGTGTTTGTATGTAGGTGTGCGGATGTGTGTTTGTGTTGGTATGTAGATGTGTGGATGTGTGTTTGTATGTAGGTGTGCGGATGTGTGTTTGTGTTTGTATGTAGGTGTGCGGTTGTGTGTTTGTGTTTGTATGTAGGTGTGCGAATGTGTGTTTGTGTTTGTATGCAGGGGTGCGTATGTGTGTTTGTGCTTGTATGTATGTGTGCGGATGTGTGTTTGTATGTAGGTGTGCGGATGTGTTTTTGTGTTTGTATGTAGGTGTGTGGATGTGTATTTGTATGTAGGTGTGCGGATGTGTGTTTGTTTGTATGTATGTGTGAGGATGTGTGTTTGTACCTGTTTATATAAATCTACGTGTGATTTACAGGATTAACCCGTTCAGTACCAGCAACGACTTTTTATTTTTGTTCTAGCTACATTTATAGGATTTTATGAAACTCAGGAAGGGTATATGGTAGCTCAAAGAATTAATTGAGATAGTCTGTAACTTTCTAATTGGTGAATGTTCTTCCTACGCTGAATATAATCGCTTAGTGGTTACCAGAATATAATGAAAAGGATGTCACCGGTACTGAATGGGTTAACCCGTTCAGTACCAGCGACGTCATTTTCATTATACTCTGGCAACTATTTGATTATTTTATTCAGCTTAGGAAGGACGTCTACACATTAAAAAAGCTACAGACTATCTCAATTAACCCTTTTGTGTATGTATGTATACTGTATACTCAGGCACATACCCCAATTCTGAGGGTGGCCGACTCGAGACAGAGCCAACATTAATCCTTTTAGCTACCATATTATCCTTCCTAATCTTCATAAAATAGTCTATATGTAGCTGAAATCAAATAAAAAAGACATTACCGCTACTGAACTGGTTAAGGGGAGATGGGCGAATTGATTTCCTCATTTCTGTAGCTTTCTATCATTATTTGAGTTTCCTCCCTAGACCTCCATCAAACTTTAAAAAACACCCATTAATATTCTTGATTAATTTGTACATTTTTCGGTAGAAACATGTCCCGGCCGAACTTCCGAAGGCAGGTTCTTCCAAAATTACAGGCTCACTAATGTTCGCCAGGAAAAAGATCGACACCTAAATAACACGAAAAATCTTAATATTGTCAAAGAAATTGGACGAAAGGTCATAAAATCGCATAACTATTGAACCGAACATCATAAAATCTGAAAACTAATGGGGCTAAACATGAGGAAGAAGGGAGACCAGAAAAGCGACCCATCTCCCCTTAAACTAAAGACTAAAGATTTACAAGTGTGGATTACTGTATATTATGACCGTGCTGGAGAATGTGACGGAGAGGAAATACGGGATCATGGAGTTATTTTGGGGGGAGGGGCTTTGGTGGGCCAGGGTCTAATGCTATAGATTTACTAGGGTGGTTTTTGCTGCTGTTTAGTTGTCTTTGTATGTGTGTGTGTTTGTATGTCTCTGTGTGTGTGTGTGTGATATATGTGTGTGTGTTTGAAGAGGGTGTGTCTGTATGTGTGTGTTTTTTTCTGTGTCTGTGTGTGTGGGTGTGTGTGTGTGGAAAAGGGGTGTGCATGTGTGAGTGGGTGTGTGTATAAAAGGGGGTGTGAATGTATGTGTGTGTGGGAGGAGGGTGTGTATGTGGGAGGAAGGTGTGTGTGTGAGAGAGAGAGAGAGAGTGTGTGTGTGAGAGAGAGATAGTGTGTGTGTGCGATAATATAATAAGATTAGTGAGTTGAGAGAGAGAGAGAAAGATGGAGAAAGTGTGTATGAGTGAGCGTATTTCAGCCCAATGTTACGTTAATTTCCTTAGTGCCTTCCTGTAATATACGCTGGATATCCCTCACCCCTGATCCTCCACAGTTTCCTTCCTTCTCTCTACCATTACTCTCTCTCTCTCTCATTATCATTTACCTGGTTTCCTTATAGCCTTGTCTTCTAATCTCCATTCGTCATGCTATCGCCGACAATCAAACAGCCATGTTACACGAGGAAATCAATATTTATCTGGGGAAAATTGTCGGCACCAATTTGGGACACGTATGCAATGTTAGTGTGCAGGAAAGATGCTGGAGTAAAAAATTATAAATTAAAATAATATAATGGAAGAAAATTAATATATATAATAAATATTCTAAAGAAGGAATGAAATTAAAGCAAAATTAAAGACAATTCGAACTTGACCTGTCGTGGTAAGAAACAGCAATGATCAAAGCTTTGTGATTTATATTTGTTATGTCGATATATTAAGGCATGAAGGCAGTATATACTATGGTATTATGTAGTGGGTGGCAGTAGCGGAGGTATATATACTGTATATATACATATACAGTATATATATATATATATATATATATATATATATATATATATATATATACTGTATATATCAGCTGGTGCCGGGCAGTCTTCCAACCTCCCGCCCGCCATACCACAGCTGAGCACGGCAGCATGGCAGATGTACGATGCATCCAGTTTTCGAGTGACGGTTACTTACACCACCCGAGCATCATGTGTGTCTTCATAGTTCATATATTAGCAACATGTATCACATAATGTCATTCTAAGTGAAGTTACAGTGTGATAAGTGCATAGATTCAAGTTTTATAAGTTCCGACGAGTTGCAAGCCCCGCGCGCGTCCTGGTTACCATGGCGACTGGTGGCCATCTTGGTCCTGGACTCACGCACGTACACACAAGGCCAGCTGACCGACAGCCGATTCCCCCATACACTTTCTCTTTCATTCAATATCTCTCTCATGCACTGTTTATTGATTGTATACTTTACCATATGTTTTATAGTTAGAATATGAGTTTTACACATTGTTTAAGGCAGTTTTGACTTAGAAATATGGGATTTGACATTGTATCTTTAGTGGGGAAACAGGGAAGGTGGTGGTGAAGGCAGGCATTGGGGTACTGTGGGAGTGGGGGAGGACCAGTGTACCACATACACCTCCTTTGTTGTGTACGTAGCAACATGAAACACTCTCGTCTCTCGTCTCTTCTTAACCCTACGATGACCTGGCGGAATTTTGAGGAATGCCATGGAGTCTGGGTCATCCTCCTCCTCCTCTTCCCCACTTGGTTGGGAGTCAACTATGTCATGGGGAGCAGTAGGAGAGCGATAGGCCTACACATCGCGAGGCGACGAGGTACGTCCGACACTCGTGAACTACACAGGACAACTGGCGAGTCTGGTGGTCCAGTCCTCCACTTCCTCCCTCCTCCCGCGCTCTCTCTCCCCAATCCCCACTGTGGCTGGACTTGGGTATTGCCAAGTATTGCCACTGTTGGGCAACATCATAAGGTATATCCTATATAAATGTGAACCCTCTAACTACCATAGGACAAGAATAAATAAGCTCGAAAGTGGCAGTGAGATAAGTGGGTAAACTGGCTTTCCCCATCCGCCCTTACCCACCCGCGCGGGTGGACTAGGGGTTTGCCGAGTACTGCCACTGTTCGGCAACATCATAAGGTATTATCCGATACCATCCTCAAGCCTCTAGCTACCATAGGACAAGAGTAAATATGGTCGAAATTGCTGACGCAGGTGCTGCGGCACTGGGGTTTAGCGTTACATATATTTCTGACGCAACACGTGCGTCGCTGGGGTCCAGTGGGTTAATTGCAGGCTCTTTATCGCTGGCCAGGAAGAGATCGACATCTAAATGGCACAAAATGTCTTAACATTTCTAAACTAATGGGGCAAATGTCTTAAAACCTCAAAATAAATTGGGCTAAACTTCAATGAAAAGGGGGTCCAGGGGGACCCCCCCCTTTCTCTTTAAGTAGAGTTTATATATTCCAGCTAACGATAAACGATTAAAGCCAGTATATGAAGGAGGTCTAGCAGTCAAAATATTAATAGCTGAGCTTTATGCTTACTACACCATCTGAACGTGAAAGTAAAAGCACTGTGGTGGAGAATGGTGTATTTCCTCGTTTTCTGCTGCTGCTGCTGTTGTATTTGTTTTAAGTACTGTATGTGAGACTGATAAAATCCCAATATCTTCAATGTACTTTACATTCACCAATTCCAATCTTATATTTGGTTGAGTAAGGCTAGGTTGGGATTTTAGGTTGGAACTGGTTTACATGTCCTATGTTGAGTTGGCACTGGTTGAGATCTACTGGTTGGAATGGTCTTCTGGTTGACTGTTCCGGGAGCCTCCATGAGTGTATCCAAATAAGTTGACCACATGCACGTCCTTAGTCCAGCACATCCCGGATCTTGAAGCACTTTATTCTCTGAAGAAACGTTTGGCCTTCACTGAGCTCGGTGACTGTGATATGAGATCACTAGTTCTGCATTACAGTTGTATTCTGAATATATAAAATTACAGTGTGCATATCCGGTATCTCTCTTTTTCTGACCGCGCGCATTTGTAAAGAATTATTATTTATTTATTTTTATTTAGTTTTTTATTTAGTTTTTGTTTTATTATTATTATTTTTTTGTTTTATTATTACTAACAACTTTCCCTTACTAACATGTAATCATGCCACGGACATTTGTCCCAGGGCAGTTCTTCCTTTTCCATTTTTCCCTTACCTACTCTAAACCACTGTTTGGACACTTGACCATCAGTGTTTTGGAGGGCAAGCAGCCTTGAGGGGCCGCTGGATCTGTTGTTGCTTGATTTCCTTTGTACACCTTTATACTCTCTCTCTATCTCTCTTTCTGTGTATATATATATATATATATATATATATATATATATATATATATATATATATATATATATATATATATATATATATATGTATGTATATATGTATGTTATATATATATATATAAATATATACTGTATATATATCTATATATATATTTATATAAGCATCGCGTGACAACAAATGCTGTAAAATTGCAGTATGGGATTGCTGCATATCATTATAATAAGCACAGGAAACAAAGTCAAGGCAACACAAAAATAGTGCCTGGACATTCTACTATCCGACGCGGCGAACAATAAATTGCATAGTCTTCAGAACGACTAAGGGTACGCTCATGTGAATCTGTGAATCTTAATGCCAATTTCTAAAGTATATGAGATAAGATAAAGCATCATATTGTCACATTAATTTTCGAAACTGATTCAAATGGGTTTGTAGCTCTAAATGTTAGTGTGTGTGGTGGGGGGGGGGGGGGTTGTCTTTGCTACAGTTTTAACGATACACCACTGACTCTTGACAAGGACATTGGTATTATACTAAGGAAGGTCACGTGCATTATAAACATTATTTGACAACCAAATACAGCTGGGGAGGCAGAGAGCTAAGAAGCACAAACCACAAAATATATGTTCTGCATTTGATCCTGAAGGTGAAATTCTGGTAAGTGTGTGTGTGTGTGCGCGCGTGTGTGTGTGTGAGAGTTTGAGGAGGTGGGAGGGGGCAATTTCATCAACTTCCATTTGTTATATATTTATTTACAATACATATGAATCATATGAATACACGAGCTTCGACGAGGATATGCTTATGAATGATATGACCCGGAAGGTTTGAACAATAGCTCGATCATTTTGCGTGTGTGTGTGTGTGTGTGTGGTGAGTTGGTAGGAACCGCGTGTGTGTGTGTGTGTGTGTGCATGGTGAGGTGCCAAAGGTCGTGTGTGTGTATAGACGATTTTCCACGAATAGACGATACATATAGATATATAGACGTATAGACGTATAGACGATATTCCACGATATCCTCAACCTCTACGATGAGAGTAAAGCTGTAGATATTATATACCTTGATTTTCAAAAGGCCTTTGACAAAGTTCCCCACAAACGTTTACTGCTAAAACTAAAAGCGCATGGAATACAAGACGGTGTGTTGAAAGGGATAGAAAATTGGCTCAGCAACAAAAAGCAAAGAGTAGTCATAAACGGTAAGGCATCTAAATGGACCAATGTAAGTAGCGGGGTACCCCAGGGATCGGTACTGGGCCCAATTCTCTTTCTAATTTACATCAACGACATAGATGAGGGTCTCACCTGTACAATCTCAAAATTTGCTGACGATACAAAAATTGCAAATAGCGTACTCTCAAAAGAACAAGTTGACGATATGCAACACAATCTAGATAAGTTGTCACATTGGGCCCAACAAGCTAGAACGAGTTCAACGTAGAGTTACCAAAATGATACCTAGCCTAAAGAACAAACCATACGAAGAGCGAGCGTCTTAGAGAATTATATCTATTTCCTTTAACCCAGCGCAGATTAAGAGGTGACTTAATTCAAGTGTTCAAAATCATCAAAGGCATCGACAAAATGAACTGTAGTAAGTACTTCACTATCGACCAATCTAATTACACACGGGGAAACGGTTGCAAAATTATTTGGTAAATCTTTTAACTCACACAAATCTAAGAATTTCTTCTTCAATAGAGTTGTGAACTTGTGGACTGGGCTTCCCCGAGACGTTATAGACTGCAGCACCGTTGATTCATTTAAACTCCGCTTAGACAAATATCTCGCATCAAACCCGCGACTGACTGCGTTTGTAAATGAATAACTTTATTTTATCCTCCCCTCAGTTACTAACCCATATGTCCCTTACTAACTTCCTAGTCCTGCCACGGACATTAGTTCTAGGGCAGTAGTTCCCTTTCCAATGTTCCCTTACCCACTCTAAACCACTGTTTGGACTCTTGATCCTCAGTGTTTTGGAGGACAAGCAGCCTAGAAGGGTCACTACATCTGTTGTTGCTTGATTTCCTTTGTACTCATTTGTACTTTGTACGAGTGTATGCATGTGTGTGACAAGATTTGTGAGGCTATGGATGTTATGTTTAGCACTTTCAGCATTTTGGGAACCTCTTTTCACTTTATTCTGACTAACGATAGACGATTGTATTCAGGTATGGCAGGCCCTCAAGGAATAAGAAATGTAAAGCCTATCTCAATTAACCTTCTGACTCTCACACTACCTTTCTAGGAGGATACACGTCGTCATGTGCTGAAATGGTTAAGGAAAATTATATAATTGAAAGCATACTTTTTTGTTCTATGTGGATGAGGGAGACAAAAGGCAAAACTGCCTGTGACGAGTGCCTCCTCCAGAGTTGAAAGAGTGACTGGGCCAAAATCAAGAAATGTTCGAGCCAAAATGCCTGTACTTTGAAGCAATTTAAGTCATAGGATGAGGGAAAGATGGATTCAGGGAGAGAGTTCCAGAGCATTTAATTCCATAAAAGACATTAATTCAGTCAGTGGTATTTGCATAATAAAAATCAAGGAATGTCCACAAATTTGTATAAGTGGCCATTATCATGTGTACCCATTCCGTGATATTATGTATAGACAATATAATTAGTATAGTGCAATTAGAGTGCAGTAAGTTATGAATTACTTATTTGACCAATTAACCCCTTCAGCACGATGACGTAATTGCCATCATATTCTGGCTACCATTAGACGATTTTCTTTAGCTTTAATCTATCCCTAGGGCTCAAAGGGGTAAATACGATGGCGATAAAACCCTCTGCACTACATAAATCCTTCTTAAACTGCATATAAACTCGTGTAATTGTAGCCAGAATCAAAGGTAAAATGGCGGCATCGTGCTGAAGGGATTTAAAACGGTGGCATAATAAATTAATCTTATATATCAACTAAACTATTTTGACTTTCTCACAAAAAAACACGGAGTGGGTGCGAATTCCTGTGATCAACTGTGCATTGCTAAGGTCGTTCCCCTTACAATACCTTCCCAGAAGACACAATTTACATAACATCAAAATGCTTGCTATATCAACTTCATCTTGTACAGAAATGTTGGCTCTTTCTTCAATTCATGTTATTACAACACCACAATAATTGGCTATTAAGGTTTCTCGTAGTTATTGGTAAATATTAGGATGATTGTGATAACTTAACCCTTTCAGTATGTAATAACGCGTTTCTTCACTATATTCAGGCTATTATTAGAATATTTTATGTAGCTTAGGAAGGATCTCTAGGAATCAAAGGGCTAATGTCAAATTACGCTCTCCCACAGGTCCTTCCAAGCTTAATAAAATCGTCTAATCACAAGCAGAATAAATAAAAAAAAACGCGTCATCGTTTCCTGTAAGGGTTTAGTATCGGGTGAATGCTAACTATATTGCATTTCTTGATTATGTTTTATATAATTTAATGCTAACATATATATGAAATAAATAGATAGAAAGTATAATAAGGTTATTATGAAATGCTATCCATTTCTAACATTTTGCATAATTAATTCTAACTATATTATGTATGTCACCTTTTGAAATTTTAGTTAAGATAATAAAAAGCATTATTATTCATAATTATAAATAAAGAACATTCAACTCTTAGTATTTTATCAAGGTCCCATATACGATTTACAGTACATAAGTAAAAAGAAGCACACACACTCATTTGATGCAACGACATTCTATTTGCCGTAACTCTGAGCAACATTCTTATCATGAGTATCCCTTTGTATGTGGCCTCCTTCGTGATCCCTTCCACGTCTATGCTCTACATGATAGTCTCCTTCTGTCCCTGCCTCTCCCCGTCTATATCCTACTCCGATACCTCTCAACCCTGTCCAACCGATGCCTCTCTTCCCCGTCTCTCGTTCATAGCTTCCTTCACCGTGCCCTCCCTCTCCAAAGCCATATATACTATGTTCTGCACCTCCAGGCCTATCCTGCCCATGCCCTCCAAGCCCTCTATCCCTTGTTAACCCATGTCCATAGCCTCTATTCCCTCTTCCACCGTGTCCTCTATCACCTGTTAACCCGTGTCCATAGCCTTTATTCTCTGTTCCACCGTATCCTTTATCCTCTGTTAACCCGTGTCCATAGCCTCTATTCCCTGGTCCACCATGTCCTCTATCCCCTGTTAACCCGTGTCCATAGCCTCTATTCCCTGATCCACCGTGCCCAGATCCTCTATCCCCTGCTAACCCGTGTCCATATCCTTTATGTCCTGTTCCTACATGTCCATACCACCTATTCCCTGTTGATCTGTGCCCATGCCCTATGTTCCCTGTCCCTCCGTGCCCATAGCCCCACACCCCATGTACTATTGTGCCTGCCCCTCCCAGCCCATGCCCCCTCACTCCTGTACCCCATACGCTAGGTCCCCCACACCAACATTGGCCTTCCTGATGTCTTGGGTAGCCATAAGGAAAGAGGCCTCCCAAGAGACTCCAGATGGGTCGTCTGTGGCCACCAAACACTATGCTATGACCTCCTCCTCCAAACCCTCCCCCTCTGTGACCTCCAAAGTGACCCCCTCCTATAAACCCTGGACGCCTGTTACCTCCAAAGCCCAATCCTGACCCTCTGTGACCTCTCTGTCCTCCCCAAACATTAATACCAGTTCTGACGTTACCAAATAGGGCAGAGGTTTGGCTGGTGGCATTAGAAGGAATGTCGGATACCTGATGCTGCTTACTATTAATTTCATTATTTGTAGAAGAGGATGAAGAATTTGAAGATATTTGAATAGGATATGAGCGAGTAGGATGGTTCGATGAAGGAACCCCCTGTATAAAAGGCACACTATTTCCACTGTCACGTTTCTCTGTTTGATAGTGTCCAGAAACGTGGGGAACAGCACGCATTTCTGAGCCACTTCTATTCTCCACATCAGTGCTTGGCTCTGATGAGGAGCTATCAACCACAGACGAATATCTATCTCCAGTGAGTATCTGCCTTGTGAGACTTTTATCAGCTACATCACCTCCTGAATCTTCAAACTTGGAGTCCACGGAAGCCTCATCTCCTGCTCCAAAGACCGGCGATGTAGATTGAACCAAGGTTGAGTTCACCACTTCTTCGTCTGCGTCAGTGTTCAGATATCTGGGCCTAATGGAGCTTTCAACGGATGGTAAGCTTGTTCCTTTGACTCCCCCACTGAAAGAGATTACCACCAGTAGGATATAGACTACCGACTCTCTCTGAAAATAAGGAATGTTTAAGATGATGTTACATTTACGACCTTAGCAGAAGATCTTATCGAGATTTGGTACACACATAAAAATTATCCGATAGCTTTAAAATAGTTGTGGATTAACATATTCAAAGGTTTCTCGTGACTTTGAAAATTGTCAGAAAAATAGACTATATGTACAGCATAATGTCCTTATATTTGATTTTTAAGATCGCAAATTAATTCTGCAGAGAAACAAATAATAGTGTGTCATTTGCCAAAGATAAAAGGAAATATCCAAATGCAGATAAACAATTTCGCTCGTTTCGATGTTTTGTCCTGAAAGTTTTAATTGAGTATTATGATTATACTGCTAAGGAAAATACATCTTTACAATATGACAAATTTTCAGAGTGTATAGAGTATAGTATCCGCTAACCTCATCAACTATATTGGTGCTTATGGCTTGTAAAGATGACAGTATGAATAAAAACACCATTTGAGAAGGAGCACTTTTTTGACATTTCGTAAATAGCTTCTTCAGGTCACTTGTGGCCTGAAGAAACTATATACGAAACGTTGTCAGTAAAGTGCCCCAAACCAACTAGACCACCAAGGACCTTATAGACTGAAATATGAAGGAAATATTGAATACATCAATTAATATATAGTCATTTTCATTTCATCAATACATTTTTTTATTTTATTTTTTACATAGAATGTCACTACTTTTGTTCTTATTTCACTTTGAATTCAGGCAACATTGCTTAAAATTGCAAATTAAACAAATATCAGTAGGTCTCCGAGTGAATTTCTCATATTATAAAGTTGGCATCCCTTTTTGGTTGTAGATTTTATGACTTCTTTATACACACATGTGGTTGTATTAATGTTTTAAGTTTGAAAACGTTGGCAAATAGGATTATAAGTGAATGTACTGCACATTTTAAATCGGTTAGAATTAATTTTATATTATTAGTTTATGCATAGCAGAAACATAAAAGTTCTAAAAATGCATACGACTGACTTATACAAGATATATCAGGTACTTTATGATTAAAACATTGTGTGTGGGGGAGAGGAGGGAGGGGGGCAAAGTATTACAGTATGTTAATAACCAACTTTTTAAAATCACAATGCTTGAAAAAGACAAATAATTACGAACAGTATTTGAGGTACTTTTTTCTTTCAAAGCGGATTGAATAAGACTATGATAGTCAATTAACATATATATATATATATATATATATATATATATATATATATATATATACAGTATATATAATTATATATATATATATATATATATATATATATAAAAAATTATATATTATAATTGGTTAATGATAGTGAAAGAATATATATCCCACCACCTTCTGAAGTGATTCAAGATATTGCTTGTGACTCTGACTAATCGCATCATCCATAGCAACCATCAATAGTGTCTATTAAGAAATAATAAGGAATTGTATCAAATATTGGCCACCCCTTCGGGGATCACGGCGTCAGGCAATAGATAGATAGATAGATCAAATATTATGGTGGTAATAACAGCTCAATAGTTGCGATATTAATCAGTTTCTAAATACGATTCTTAAAGTTCAAGCAACACCAAAACTCAATCAAACAATAATTTCCATTTCAGTCATCATATTTAGGCCGGTTCAAATGTCAGCTTTTTAGTCCAGATTTACTGATGTGTCCCAGATAAATATGGAGTTCCAAGTTAAATGTTACTATTTTTTCTTTGTTAATCACGCAATTCATGCCATACTGAGTTGTATGTATTTATTTGTTTTAAAAACGTTTAAATAAATACAGATACATTATTGATGAGGGGAATATATAGATAGTCATATACATTTTTTTTTTTTTTTACAATAGGACAAGTAAAAATAGTTTAACTGCAGCTGTAGTAAATATCGCATTAAATAAACAGTACCTATTTGTGTCTCCAGATTCCCAAAATCTGAGAAAATAACCAAACAAGTAGGACACTATATGTGCAGCAATGATATAGGATATTGTTCCCCTTCGCCCCTATGATAAATTCAAAGGGGTAACTGAGCCTTTCCCCATTTTAACTGCATCAATACGATGGCTTCATTTCTAACATTAGACGATTTATTTTAGGAAGTAGCTCTATACATCAAAGATGTGAAATATATCTCGGTGAATTCTCTGTCTACCAGAGATTCTCTTAAAACTAAATTAAATCGTCTAATGATAGTCAGAATATAAGAAAAACAAAACAAAACCATGGCCCTTTTAACTCTCACTTGCACACACTCTGCTAGTCACGAGCATATTACAGACCCCCTCCAAGGTCCCCACTGAGAGACACAGTTATACTTCATGAATAACTAACTCACCCAGCCACAGAATAACAGAGGGTGTGGTGGAGGGAGACAAAGAAAGGAAGTGTAAGTCATCATAGTCTCTCACACACACACTTATTCTCCTTCTCTCACTCTCTCTCTCTCTCTCTCTCTCAAACTTAAACGAATAGACATTAATTCTTCCAAGCACTGTTAAAACTTACCATCGTTTGCAGCGGGAGTGTTGAGTTTGAGTTTTTTTCAAAGAGGGCAGAATGATCACAAGGTTAAATTGAATGAGTGTTAAAAGAGAAGTATCAGAATAGGAGCCCCTGAATGAATGGGTAGGTCTTTACATAAAGTTAATAACTCTCTTTCAGGTGAGGGAAGTGTACATAGTGATTGTAAATTGATAGCCGCAGAGTAATGGTGTGAATTGAAGTATTAAAAGGAATCGAGCAGCAACATTACTATACTCCTGGCTAATCTAACTAATTGATCAGCCTTTGTCACTTTACTTTCCGAGACAAGAGGAAGGGCAATTTAGGTTATGGGGTAGCGATGGATTGTCATGTACCGCAATATTTAAGGGGAAGTGGTCGTCAATTCATTCGTAAATAGTACGATATTGCAGAGGAAGCTGTGATTGAGATGGAGCGAGTGAATTAGTTTTAGCAGAAGCAGAGCTGAGTGTGAGTTTTTCTCAGTGAGTTTTCTCTTGGTCGTATTTGCAGTCAGAAGAAAAAACAAATTAAAGAAAAAGCCACGAGAATTTGTGCAGAGCCAGAGCTTAATGAGTAATTCACCGAGATAGGCCTAAGTGTCAATGTAGTCCGTACAATGTCGGCGTAAAAGAAGGGAATCCACGAACCTTCGTTATATATATACTCTCCTTCCCAGTCAGTACCCAAACTGGAAAATCTGAAGCCACGGGACAAAAACCCAAATAAAAATGAAAGGATGACATCAGCTGGAACGAGAGCTATTTTTCAGTCAATGTGGGGATCCTTTTACAAACGGAGACCACCCCAAAGTCGAATTATGTGTCCTCGTCTTCCTAAGAAAACAATAACACTGATTTATTTGCATGCCAAACTATTCAATTTCGTTTAAAATATTCACACTACTATGATAACTAATTCCGGTGATATGAGGTAGAGGGGGCAATTACAGGCTAATTAAATGTTACATCAATTACAGGCTAATTAAATGTTACATCAATTCCAATTCGGTATGCGAGTCTCGAAAATGGTACCACAGAGAACATTCCAAGTATATTGTGTACTTCATATTTATTATTATGTATTACTATATATGTTTATTATTATGTATTACTATATATGTTTATTATTATGTGTTACTATATATGTTTATTATTATGTATTACTATATATGTTTATTATTATGTATTACTATATATGTTTATTATTATGTATTACTATATATGTTTATTATTATGTATTACTATATATGTTTATTATTATGTATTACTATATATGTTTATTATTATGTGTTACTATATATGTTTATTATTATGTGTTACTATATATGTTTATTATTATGTATTACTATATATGTTTATTATTATGTATTACTATATATGTTTATTATTATGTATTACTATATGTTTATTATTATGTATTACTATATATGTTTATTATTATGTATTACTATATATGTTTATTATTATGTATTACTATATATGTTTTCATTTTATTATTATGTTTTGTTCTTTTGTTTTACGGATGAATATAACACAAAAATTCGGTCAGGGTCGCTACAATACGCAAGATTTGGAACGCACGTCGATTGAATTTTTCTCGTTTCCCAGAGCATCCGGTGGTGTTTGAGAGTTACAAGGGGTTCAAAGGAATAAATATATCTTAAAGGAAGGCTTTTAGTTTACTCCCTAAACCTCTTATCAAGCTAAAAAAAAAAAAATCAAGAACCCCCTTCGAGCATAGGCTCGCTATCGCTCACCAGGAAGAAATCGACAGCTATGTGGCATGAGAGGTCTTAAAATTGGCAGAAATAGGGCGAAAAGTCTTAAAATCGCGAAATTAATAGGGCGAACGTCTTATAATCTCAAAACTAAATGGGGTTAAACATCAGGGAGAAGGCATTCAAGAAAAACAAAATTATATGAAATTCTCCCTGTAAAATACAGTACCATGTGGTCCATTCCCGGGAGGTATAATCAAATTCAATATCTCAAAATGGATAGCTATATTTAACCTATACAGTACCGGTGACGTCCTTTGCATTATATTCTGGCAACTAGTAGACAATGTTCTATAACTTAGAATGTACGTTAATCCTTTAATAGAATGCAGACTATCTAAATCAATCCTTTTAGCTACCATATATTCTTCCAAAGCTTCATAAAATCGTCTAAATATAGCTAAATTCTATACAAAAATAAACATCACCGGTACGGAAAGGGTTAAGCTAGTATGCACTTCTCGTTATCATTCAGCTCTGCCTTTTGTCTCCCTCACTCACATAGAAAAAAAAATAAAGTCCTCATTTTTTTAAAATAACCTATAACTATACCCTGTTCCAAATGTGTTGTCCAGAAATCGTGACTGACTCATAACCTCTGTAACTCAAAAGGGGCTAGAGCAAATGGGCTGCAAATATCCACACCGATTCCCTGGCTGACCCTTTCCCAATGGTAGAAATATTACCTTTATTAATTTAGTCATGTGTGAGTTATAGAGGTTCAGGGGAGACAGACCGTTTTGTTTTGTTTTTTTTTTTGGTCTATTAATTCATTATTCCTTAGTTTTCTCGCTAAACCTCCATCAAGCTTAGAAGAAAAAAAACCTAGACTCCCCTTCAAGATAAATTTGTAAATGTTTCGGTATCCAGGCCGAAGGCCGGTTCCTTTTACAATTTCAGGCTCGCTATCGCTCGCCAGGAAATAATCGACACCTAAATGGTACGAAAGGTCTTAAAATTGACAACGAAATGAGGCGAAAGGAGTTAAAATCGCCAAACTAATCGGCCGAACGTCTAAGTCTAAAAAAAATGGGGCTACACATGAGGGAGAAGGAGGTCCAGAGAAACGGCCTGCCTCCCCTTAATGTACAAGAGTTTTGGCTTACTTACTTAGAATAGGGTATAGAGACTTTGTTGTTGTCCAGGTGATGATAAAATACCAATGTCCCCCTCTTGATTGTTCAGCTATTACGAACAGAAAAATCACAACAACGACCACCTCATCTTATGGACACGATTTATGTCCAGACCTAGAGTGTAGTGGATCTGTCTTTATCCACGTAACTCCGTCATTCTGTCTATTTATGTCCCAGAGTGTAGTGGATCTGTCTTTATCTCAGTAACTCCGTCGTTCTGTCTATGTATGTCCTAGAATGTAGTGGATCTGTCTTTATCTCCGTATATTCATGTCCTAGAGTGTAGTGGATCTGTCTTTATCTCCGTATATTAATGTCCTAGAGTGTAGTGGATCTGTCTTTATCTCCGTATATTAATGTCCTAGAGTGTAGTGGATCTGTCTTTATCTCCGTATATTCATGTCCTAGAGTGTAGTGGATCTGTCTTTATCTCCGTATTTTAATGTCCTGGAGTGTAGTGGATCTGTCTTTATCTCCGTATATTCATCACAACAACGACCACCTCATCTTATGGACACGATTTATGTCCAGACCTAGAGTGTAGTGGATCTGTCTTTATCCACGTAACTCCATCGTTCTGTCTATTTATGTCCCAGAGTGTAGTGGATCTGTCTTTATCTCAGTAACTCCGTCGTTCTGTCTATGTATGTCCTAGAGTGTAGTGGATCTGTCTTTATCTCCGTATATTCATGTCCTAGAGTGTAGTGGATCTGTCTTTATCTCCGTATATTAATGTCCTAGAGTGTAGTGGATCTGTCTTTATCTCCGTATATTAATGTCCTAGAGTGTAGTGGATCTGTCTTTAACTCCGTATATTAATGTCCTAGAGTGTAGTGGATCTGTCTTTATCTCCGTATATTCATGCCCTAGAGTGTAGTGGATCTGTCTTTATCTCCGTATATTCATGCCCTAGAGTGTAGTGGATCTGTCTTTATCTCTGTATATTAATGTCCTAGAGTGTAGTGGATCTGTCTTTATCTCCGTATATCAATGTCCTAGAGTGTAGTGGACCTGTCTTTATCTCCGTATATTCATGCCCTAGAGTGTAGTGGATCTGTCTTTATCTCCGTATATTAATGTCCTAGAGTGTAGTGGATCTGTCTTTATCTCCGTATATTCATGTCCTAGAGTGTAGTGGATCTGTCTTTATCTCTGTATATTAATGTCCTAGAGTGTAGTGGATCTGTCTTTATCTCCGTATATTCATGTCCTAGAGTGTAGTGGATCTGTCTTTATCTCCGTATATTCATGTCCTAGAGTGTAGTGGATCTGTCTTTATCTCCGTATATTAATGTCCTAGAGTGTAGTGGATCTGTCTTTATCTCCGTATATTCATGTCCTAGAGTGTAGTGGATCTGTCTTTATCTCCGTATATTCATGTCCTAGAGTGTAGTGGATCTGTCTTTTATCTCAGTAACTCCGTCGTTCTGTCTCTTTATGTCCTAGAGTGTAGTGGATCTGTCTTTATCTCTGTCAATGAATGTCCTAGAGTGTAGTGAATTTGTCTTTATCTCCGAAACTCCGTCGTTCTGTCTCTTTCCTGCCATTAATCTTGCATAGTTGGCACCGGGCCGACCTTGGCAGCGACTAAGGACGTTCACCAAGGCTACACACAGCTGACATCCGGACAAGAGTTTCTGTTTTATTTTATTGTATCCAACTGAGATTTTGCAGGTTTCGCTTCTTTTGCGTAGTAGCCATGCCTATTTTGGTGTTGATTGCTAGGTTGAGTTAAACTAGGGTGCGTAATATTGGTATTTTCGTAATTTATACATTCACGAACTATTACTGCATTTAATTTGATATGTTGAATAATTAATTATTAACTTAGTAAAATTTCAAAATATATTTATACATTAGGCTACCATAGTGCGGTGGGAATATGAACATGATTAGATTTATATATATCCAGTATTCGAAAATGGATAATAAGTCGTAGGCGTGTGCATCAACCTTTAACCGTCTTGGTGGTGTAATGGTTAAGGTGTCTAAAAATCTGTGTGTGATAACCCGGGTTCGAATCCTGGTGGATCACATAATATATATGCTTTCGTTAATTTTATTGGAGGTGTTTGGTGTTGTGGTGAAATTAATAGAAAATAGATTATCAGTAGGTTCAGGGATATTTCGTAGCGAGGCCGGTCTATATGATCTATGCCCCATGAATATTCTCTCCTCTCACTTAAAAACATTAGGCTACCATAGTGCGGTGGGAATATGAACATGATTAGATTAATATCAAGTATTCCAGAATGGATAATAAGTCGTAGGCGTGTGCATAACCCTTTAACCGTCTTGGTGGTGTAATGGTTAAGGTGTCTAAAAATCAATGTGTGATAACCCGGGTTCGAATCCTGGTGGATCACATATATGCTTTCATTAATTTCATTGGAGGTGTTTGGTGTTGTGGTGAAATTAATACAAAATAGATTACATCTTCTCCTAAGGTGCCTGTTCTCTAAGTGGTAAGATAAATCTGATGTCGGTGATCCTTTCAGTATCTAATTAACGTATAATGCACGCATGTCACGAACATTTACTTAAATAAAACTTAAATAATATATTATGAACTAAATATGTGTTACAAGGGAATATAAGTCATTCAACTGGCAATACTTGTAAGTAAATAACGGCAATCATTGCAAGATAAAAATTATTCGTTCAATGCTAAATCATACCAACAGTTCAGTTCATTTGGGATCCTCTGAGCGATGCTATCGGGCAGCATGATGTGCGGGGTTTGTGGGAGGAAAGCATTAGTATTAGCTAAGATGAGAGTATTGCGCTTTGCCTGATACCTGACAGCCTAGCTGTCAGCCGGTTTTCTTGACCACTTTCTCCATCATGTTTAGCCCCATTAGTGTTCAGATGTTAAGATGTTTGCCCCATTAGTTAGTCGATTTTAAGAACTTTCGCCCAATGTCTTCGTCAATAGTTAGACCTTTCGTGCTATTTAGGTGTCTAATTTTTCCCTGGCGAACGATAGTGAGCCTGTAATGTTGAAAGAACCGGCCTTCGGCCGGGAAATTTTTCTACCGAAAAATTTACAAATTAATCTAGAAGGGGGATCTAATGGATGTTGTTTTTTTTTTTTTTTTTATGGAGGTCTAGGGAGCAAACTAGAAAAATAATGAATACATGCAAAAATCGCCCAAAAATGTAACCATCCCCCTTTAAAGCAATGTCTATCACGAGTTCAAGTAGTACACCTGATTATAAGTTATAATTAACCAAGAATTATTTTACATTAGTTTAAGTAGATTATAGATACATAAATAAACTTTGGTTCGGCAAATGTCTAAATTAGCTAGTCAGGCTAATTGTTAACGATTCTTCCCTAACAATTTGGTCGAAGATATACTTTTTCTTGAAATTGCATTAAAACAAATTGTGTTAACATCCTATTCTAACCAACATTAGATATTTTATTCCAATAAGAAAGATCAGCTCATACTAGCTCTCTTCATATCAGGTCAGCTGATACTGAACAGATTGATATAATTACATGACTAAGATTATTTACTACCATTTTTTCAACCGATAATAACTAGAGTCCTTGGCTTATATTTCGTATATTTCCGAAAGTTGCCATTTATCTTGAATCAGTCAGCGTAACCTTGCCTTTCATTCCTTTGACAATTATTAACGATGTCATAAACCTTTAGAAGAAAAGGCAATCATGTGAGTACTCAGACAAAAGCTGTTCAAAATTAATGAAATAATAATCTATTTATCATTCCTGTGACATAATGTGATAGTACGTCATAAGGAAGTAATATTACCAGATGTCACAAGTCGTAAAAGCTTTATTACTCTGCTTTATGTACTAGTGTTACAAATTATAGAACTTTGGGAAACTGCTTTGTTTCTGAAGCTTTGCATGTTCATGTTTGTGCGTGCCTGTATGTACATAATAATAATACAAATAATAATAATAATAATAATAATAATAATAATAATAATAATAATGAATATAATATAAACAAAGCTTCTTGATAACTTGGCAGCCAAAGTCGACTAAAAATACGTACTTACACTACAGTTAATGGAAACGGAAAGTGTTGGATGATATGAGTATAAATAATATGTGCATGTGGACCACATTCCGAGACATGTGTGTGTGGGGGGGAGGAGGGAGGGGGGAGGGGGGGTGCGCGCGCAAGATAGACACATTCTGTTACGCTGTACTTCTTCTAAAACAGTACTATTCCGTGCAGCCGAGGAGTGGATATTGCATAGGAGACTACAAAAATAGTTATTTGCAACCCTGAAAATAATTTGGGCTATAGTTAAGTCATTGGCTGAGGCGTAATCTCCCCATGGAACTTTGAATATATCAGGAATAATATGAAGTAATTACCTTACCATTTAGAAAAGACTCCTCATATTTACTACTATAAATTCGCCTACGACTGTATGTGCCGTACCTGAGTATTAAACTACGATACAGTTTCGTCGTTGTTCGTGACATGACGAGCACATTTTACCTGTTTTATCAGGGAAGTGACTTGGGGGTTCTTTTAGGTGCTAGAAATGCGAGGTTAGCCAGTTAATTTGTCAATTTTTGTGTCAGTTTATTTGTCAGTCAGTTTTTGTGTCAGTCAGTTGGTTATTCAGTCAGGCTGTATGTCGGTCAGTTGCGTTAATCAGTCAGTCAGTCAGTGTGTGTGTCAGTCAATTGGTTAGTGTGTCAGTTAATCAGTTTGTATGTCATTCAGTTGGTTAGTCAGTCAGTTATTAATCAGTTAGTCAGTCAATGTGTGTGTCATACAGTTGGTTAGTCAGTCAGTTTAGGTGTCAGTCAGTTGGTAAATCAGTCAGTGTGTATGTCAGTCAGTTGGTTAGTCAGTCAGTCAGTTTGTGTGTCAGTCAATTAGTCAGTTTGTGTGTCAGTCAATTAGTCAGTTTGTATGTCAGTCAATTGGTTAGTCAGTCAATTAGTCAGTTTGTATGTCAGTCATTTGGTTAGTCAATCAATTAGTCAGTTTGTATGTCAGTCATTTGGTTACAGTCAATTAGTCAGTTTGTATGTCATTCAGTTGGTTAGTCAGTCAATTAGTCAGTTTGTATGTCAGTCATTTGGTTAGTCAGTCAATTAGTCAGTTTGTATGTCATTCAGTTGGTTAGTAAGTCAATTAGTCAGTTACTCAGTTTGTATGTCAGGCAGTTAGTTAGTCAATCAGACAGTCAGTTTGTGTTTCAGTCAGTCAGTCAGTTTGGATGTCAGTCATTTAGTAATTAGCATAAAAAATACGTAAATATAAATATACGTAAAAATAATACGTATGTAAGTAAAGTAGTTGGATTCTCATATATCAGTCAGCAAGTCCGTGTGTATGTAAATAAAGTAATTAGATATGCATATGTCAGTCAGTCAGTCAGATTGTATGTAAGTAAATTAGTTAGATGTTTATATGTCAGTCAGCCAGTCAGGTTGTATATAATTTAAGTAGTTAGATGTTCAGTCAGCCAGTCAGTTTGTAAGTAATAAAATCGTTAGTTAATTACTAAGTAGAAGCAGAAAGACAATGGTGAAATGACGAACCTATTATACCTGTTTTACTAGGGAAAGGACTTAGGGGTTCTTAAGGGGGGTCACTGTTTTGTTTTATCTTTCTCTCCTTTTCTCTCTTTTCCTGGCTTGTATCTATTCGGCCCCATTCAGCCAACTGTTTTAATATGTTTATCCCCATCCAGGTATCGATTTTTTTCCTGGCGAGCGATAGCGAGCCAGCATTGTATGGAGAAATCCGGCTTCGCCGGAGACATTTTCTTTCGAAAAATGTACAAAAGCTTGCTGTCAAAACAAAAATATATACACTGTATGATGGCGAGCGGTATTGACACCTGGATGGGGGTAAACGTCTTAAAACAGTAGGCTGAATGGGGCCGAATGGATACATGCAAAAGAGAAAGGGAGAGAAAGAAAAAAAAACGAGGTGGGCTCCCATAGAGGTATTACAAATGCGAGGTTAGACAGTTAAGCCGGTATCACACGAGAGCTATTATAGTCAACATTCGATGATCAACATTTTTGCTGGCAATATTTTTGGAATATTTTGCACTGGTATCGGAAACAAGACTGATGATGGATGAATTTAGGTAACTGAAATATTGTAAAAGTTGTCCTCATAAGTTGCCAGACCAGTGTTGAGGATAAATGTTGAGGGAAGAAACGCTCGTGTGATACCTGTGTTAGTTAGTCAGTCGGTTAGTTAATTAGTTAGTCAGTTAGTTCGTCAGTTATTTGAGTCAGGTAGTCTGTCAGATATTCACTTTGTTAGCAGGTAATTACTCAATTGGTCAGTTTGTTTAGCAGTTTGTCAGTCTGTTTTTCAGTCAGATTGTAAGACATACTCAGTTAGTTAAGCAGTCAGCCAGGTAATTAGTCAGTCAATCAGTCAGTAGCCAATCGTAAAGACATTAAACGCAACAGCCGAACACACAAACACAAACTGTGCATGCGTATATGCATTAATAATTTAATAATTTAATATATAATTATGTTTGCGTGTGTATATCTACTGTAAGTGTGTATGGGTATGCTTGTGTGTGTGTGTGTGTGTGTGTGCATATGTGTGAAGGTATGTATTTATGTGTGTATATGACAGTATGTATGTGCGTGTGTGGTGTATATGTCCGTGAAGTGTTTCCCAGAGTGTGTATAGTATGTGTGTGTGCCTATGTATGTATGTATGATATGTGCGTGACATGACTGTGAGTTTCTTGCTAGGGCCGGCCACAGAAGGCTGTAATGGCTATACAGGTATAATGACAAGGTGGAAACTGTGGGGCCTTGACGCTGGCTCTACATATCTATGGGTATGACTAATATATATTCATTATCTCTCTCTCTCTCTCTCTCTCTCTCTCTCTCTCTCTCTCTCTCTCTGGTTGAACGATATTTGTTTTCTTTCAAAGGCGTAAGTCAATTTTGAACGCCATATACTGAATGTTACATCAAGAATTCCCAAGAACTCACAGATAGACAGGCACTCAGACACAGCTAGTACTCTCACTCTCTCTCTCTCTCTCTCTCTCTCTCTCTCTCTCTCTCCACTCTTCCATGGTGTCGTGATATAGTATTTTCCCTACCGTAACACGATTTGGTACGCCTGTAATTTGTTTCAAGGATCCCGGAGAACATACAGATATGACTCTGTTTATATTTTACGAGAGAGAGAGAGAGAGAGAGAGAGAGAGAGAGAGAGAGAGAGAGAGAGAGAGAGAGAGGAAAAAAAGAGGGGGGGGGGGGGCGCTACATTAACAAAAATGTATTGTACACTCTAAGACATAAACCCTGTCCGAATCTGAACTCTCGAACAGCAAAGCGAATCTTCGAAATGTATGCTGTGTATAAGGTAAAGACTAAATAAGCAGATTCGACTGAGTTCGGAATAGCTTCGAAAACGTAAGGCTACGATTATGTCTTAGAGAGCACACAGATAAAACTGTTTGTATATATTTTAAGAGAGATAGAGATAGAGATATAATAGTTACCCATTTACATTTGTATCGATCCCAAACGAAGCAATACAATGTTAAATTATATACCATCTACTTCAGAATTTGACTGTGATTGTTTAAAGCTTCAAGTGGGTGTACGCTTCTTATGGATCTCGGCTGTCTGCGAAACGTCGTCAATAAAAGTCTCCTCCGCAAATGGTGTTTTTTATAAATTGTCTCCACTTTTCGGAATTCATTTTATCACAACTATACGTCTTTGGGCATTTTTTAGCGTGATTTTACCCGAACCAGGACGCAGTCAGGTTTCAGCCAACAGCTGTGCACTATGATGAGAAAAACATACAAAGATGAAATGTGTATGAACAAATAAAGCAATAGTAACAAAAGAAGATAATATATTGTATAATAGAAAAGTACCCATCCGCCTCACTCTCCTCAAAGTAAGAAAAAATCGTGATAAACAAATCAGGAAAAAGAAAGAGTCACCGTTTTAATTCCACAATTAATGACAATGAATGGCAAAAGATTAAGCTCCCTCCCAACCCGCCCCTGCCTCCTTTCAGCCCCTTCTGTACCGGCGACGTCTTTTGAATTGTATTCTTGGTATATTTAGAGTTTTAGACGATCTGTGGTAGTAAAAAGGGTTAGGTGAGATAATTTGAAGCCTGTTAATCGCTGGAGGCCCTATTAACACTTAAGAAAATCGTGTAATAGTAGCCATAATAAAGTAAAAAGGACGTCACTGATACTGAAATGGTTAAACATGGCGACTTATCGCCCGTTCTTCCCGCTACCGCTTGAGAATAATCGGCAGCTTATAAAAAGTTGACAATAAAAGGTTGCTGATCAAAAGTTGCCGATAAAAGTTGACGATATAAAGTTGACGATATAAAGTTGTCGATAAAAGTTGCAGATATAAAGTTACCGATAAAAAGTTGACGATAAGATCTCTTGTGTGATCTCCCTGTACTGTGACCTAGCTGTGACCTTGAACAGAGAACAGCACACAAAGGATGGAGGGAAGGTAAGAGTGATATGGAGGAAAGGGGTTTAAATGGTAGCCAGGAAAGTGAAATCATATACAGTCTATTCTCACGTTTCGTTTATATATACGTAAGGGTATTAAGCAGAAATAATTAATTGGCGTAAACAAAAAATTAACAATTAAATATAATATAATATTATAAAACATGCGGAAGTACTTTAATTACATCATGGTTTAATTATTCCCTTACATATTCACTCTGTTACCGCTATCATTAAGGGGAGATTTCCACTTGAGGGATTTTTTTCTTTACCCCTTACTCCCTCATGTTTAACCCCATTGCGTTTGAGATTGTAAGACGTTCGCCCCATTAGTTTGGCGATTTTTAAAACTTTCACCCCATTTATGTCACTTTTAAGACCTTGCGTGCCATTTAGGTGTCAATTTTTCCTGGCGAGCGATAGCGAGCCTGTAATTTAAGAGGAACCGGCCTTCGGCCGGGAAATTTTTCTCCTGAAAAATGTACAAATTTATCTTGAAATTGGGTCAAGGGGGTGTAATTTCAAGCTTGATTTCAAGTCTAGGAAACACACTAAAAACCTACCCTTAAAACGATCTTCTACAATTGAGCAAAACCATGTGGGAGTTAAAGGATTGCTCAAGATAGTTTGCACCCTTTATATTCCTATAGGCCTATTCTAAGTCCGTCTAGAGTTTGCCAGAACAACAACAAAAAATAAGTTGGTGTTTACCTAATGAAGCTGTAAAGCGAGATGTTGTCATAAATAAAAGCTAATAATATTAACCTCGTGTTTCATATTAAGCCAAAAATATCTGTATCACTCTTGTGCAACGGTGAGCTTTTATGTTCACAAAATATATTGAAAGAAACTATATATATGGTTTCTGGCAAAATAACCGAATGGAAACCATATACTGTACTTATAGTTAATGAAACGGGCTGTATATTTTCACAACTATTTACTGGGTGACTCTTCCCAAATGGTAGTAGGCTCAACACGATTGCTCAAGTCCTTTTTGAGTCCTAAGATGTTGGGGGTCGATATGTTTAGACTCGTCATAATGAAAAGACTATATAATTATGCACTTGTACACATATGAGACAGATGCATGCGTTGTGAACTAGTGAGTTAACGTTAGCTTGCTGGAGATATGCGCTCTACT
>CM064513.1:20902600-20925100 GCA_032716605.1 Paralithodes platypus | reverse complement strand
AACTTGAAATTAAGACAACTTGAGATTAAGACAACGTGAAATTAAGACGTGAAATTAGGACAACGTGAAATTAGGACAACGTGAAATTAGGACAACGTGAAATTAAGACGTGAAATTAAGACGACTAACCTGGCAATAGATTGTAATGATTGCTGAGCTGTACCTTTTGTCAGTCTGAAATTGCTTTTTTTCACAACCAATTTTGATGAGAGTTCATAGTAATTTCTCGTGATTGTTGCATTAATAATTTACAAATTTGAATCTGGTATTTACTGTGACCTGGCTGTGGCCATCTCACCATGGCGGGCTTCGGCTCCTATTAAAAAAGAATAAAATGAAAATATATTGTATATGAAAATACCACATGAAAATGAGTAATATCATGAGAATCTCAAACGTCTTACCTACTCTTGGACTAACAAAGGGTATACCTCTTAAAAATGTGATGTATGTACAGTGCACTCTCAGTATTCGCGCCTAGGTCGTACCAGCCCCCAACCCCTACGTGGTTTCGTGGATACGTGGGCAGTGTTTAACATAGGTTTCAATGGGAAATAGGCTTAGGTCGTACCAGACTCGGCCATCTTGGACCCTCAAACCATTATTTTGACCTACTTTATGACATTAATATGGAATAAATAAATAAATAGGCCTAAACACTTTGTTCCACATTCGTCCAGTCACCCATAAAGTACCCATTTCCTCCCACGGTACCACACTTTGTTCCACATTCGTCCAGTCACCCATAAAGTACTCACTTCTCCCCAGATATATCCAAAAAATACATATTATTTAAACTAGCACGGGTTGTCCTCACAAGGAACAGTTAAGCTTTGGGGCGTTTTTGTTTATGGCCACTCTCATAAATGGGAGTAAGGTATCCGGCAATAGATACGTAGATAGGATTTAAATCGAAAGACAATACTATTCTATTTATCCTGTACTGAATGTTTTAAATGGTTATGAATAAATTTGAGTGTAAAGATTGGCTAATGACACTACACTTTAACAAAGAGAGATATAATAAATATATATAAGGTAATTGGGTATATTGAGAGTGATATCACGTTCAATCATCATACTACATAGGTATATTTTTACATTATGCCTATATATTGTTAAGAGTACAGTGTCACCAATATGGCGGAGGTTAGTCAATCCCTGTCACTATAGGGTCTTTAAGCCGGCGTCACACGAGCAATTTTATCGGCTACATGAATCGGAGCCTAGAATCCGCTAAAAGTTATCGATTTATACTGTACTGTTTTGTTATTGATTTTGTTTATTCGTGTAGTATATTGGATTGTACACGATTAGGAGTTCAAAGATACAAAATGTAGTCATAAAGAAAGAAAATTATCAGATAGTAAACTCGATTTTAGCTACTGTTTGACTCGGATACTGTGACTCCGATACATCAAGCGCTCGTGTGACTCCTTTACTTTCCGTCTGTGGTGTTGGATTACTCATCAACATAGGTCACCGTGGTCACTAAGAAGCCTGTTGGGGTAGGAATGATGCTAAGATTTTCCGGGTTTCAATGATCAGTTAAGGGGGGAAAAGTCAATTTAATTGTGTATTATTATATTTAGTTATTAATATTTGTTTGTTTTAGTTTTCTCCCTACACCTCCAAGCTTAAAAGAACATTCCCTTCAATATAAATGTGTTCATATTTCAGTAGGAAAATGTTCCTGCATAAGGCCGATTCCTCCATATCGCCAGGACACAAATCAACAGCTAAATGGCACACACATTTGGTGAATGATATTAAAAAAGACAAACTACTGGAGCGAACGTATTAAATCTCTAAACAAATGGGGTTAAACATGAGGGAGAAAGAGGTCAAGAAAAAAACAAAACAAATACCTCCTCTTAAGATATCTCCATCAGGGTCGAGAATATATACAGGTCTCATCACTTTTGTCCGAATGCACATTATCTATCTATCTATCTATCTATCTATCTCTCTCTCTCTCTCTCTCTCTCTCTCTCTCTCTCTCTCTCTCTCTCTCTCTCTCTCTCTCTCTCTCTCTCTCTCTCTCTCTCTCTCTCTCTCTCTCTCTCTCTCTCTCTCTCTCTCTCTCTCTCTCTCTATATATATATATATATATATATATATATATATATATATATATAGTCATTATTATTTATATTATCTCGACCTTGATCTCCGTTACTACACTGTACAGTCCAGTGGTTCCCAAACCCATGGTCGCGACCCAAACAAGGGTCACGAGGGTTTTTCTGAGGGTCCTGGGAGGGTCTGGAGAAAAAAGTTAAACATAATGGAAAAACTACTATTAGTGCAAAAATTCCACCGTGAAATGTGTGAATTTATAATTATATATGATTACATTATCAAATGACGTTAGACTTTAGACTCAAGTACAGTATTAAGAATTGATACTCCTGTTTTTAAAATCTTAACAAGACAATTTTCCATCACATGATAAGTTTCGTTCATTAGCTACTTGGTGCGGCTACCGTTAATCATGTCCAATATCCGTAAGCCGTACGGTACGGGATGTTGTGTGCCTGGCTTGGAGTCTGAACTGTCTGATGCCCAGTGACCCTTACTCACTCAGTTACTCTCCACTCGAGCGTTGGCCAGTCTTATTATTCAGTGATATTCAAGAAGTTCGTTAATGAATGGTTAGTATTGTCTGCATCCTATTTATTTAAGCAGGCTATAATTGTATATACGACAATTCAACATACCGGTATCTCAAGATTTTGTTTTGTTTTTCCACGATGTTCAGTAGTGCGTGTTTAGGATATGGTGAAGAATGGTATACGTTTGGGAGGTAAATTTAATCATTGTTATCCTAGGTCTGCCACCCGGTTCCATGTCATCTCAACCAGTAGACCATTTCAACCAGTAGCTCTCAACCAGTGCCAAATTAACCCTGACCAACCAAACCAGTGCCAAAATATAGTACTAACCTAACCTAACCGTATTGGTTGATTTAGTACTGGTTGAGAGCTACTGGTTGAAATGGTCTACTGGTTGAGTTGACCGGTCACCATGCCACCCTTATGATATATTGTCGTATTATACTACTAGCCATTAACACTTTCATCTTTAACCCAACGAAATGAACTTATTTGTTTGTTTACGTATTGCATGTTGCTTAAAGTAAAATTATCTTATAACATATACTTTTTCTTATTGCAAGAATAATCAATGTTAATATATTTACTTCTTACTTATTACCCGTTTGCACACCGCAATACAAGTCAAATGTTATTATATTTGCTTTTCACTTGTTGCAAGAAGTAACGTGTTTTTCACTGATTGGAAGCAATAACATTGTCATTATAGCATATATATTTTTACTTACACGCCTGAAACCCAAAATTGCCCATTTATATCATTATGCCTATGGGATATTCTTATGTGTATATTTTTCTTATTACCCGTTTTCACTTCGCAACCTAGAATCCAAAAAACTATTGTAACGATTATAGTAACTATAATACATTGATATAACAACAAGCAAGATCAAGAATATTTGTGAGCATGTGAGTGATGATATTGTTGATGGAGCGAAGCCACAGAATGTACTTTAATCGTAATTATAATACATATAATTTTCATTGTATGTGGATTATTACGAATATATTCTTAAATGCATGTATTATAAGCCTGTGAATGTGGATTAGTGAGTGCATGAGGGGGGGTTTCGTTTGATTAATCTAACTTTGCATGTCTTTAAGCTTGATGTTGTGGTTGGTATATTAGTATTCATATTTTAGCAACAGTCATATTTCCATTTTGACTGCCAGATAGACTGTTTGGGTAAGCGAGTGTGAGTGAGGAAGATGAGTTGTGCAATCAACTATACGGGTTATCATGATGTGTGCATTAGTGTGAAATCTTATCATGTTGACCACCTAAGTCATTTTCCTTTCGAAATATGATATATTCTAAGTTTTTTTGTTTCATTACTACTTTAATGGCAAGAATTTCAACGCAAAATACAGTTACATAATAGACCAGATATTTTTAAGTACCGTATGGCTTCACTGAGTTTAGAAAACGCTTTGGAAATGTCAGACCTCAATGTTTCCAGTGCTTTCAAGTCCTAGCTATCGATTGTATGAATGATAACACAATGAAGTGCCATTGAGTTCAGTTCATTCAAATTGCACTGGAAGGAAAAACAAAGTGTTGGTAAAACGAAGGCGGATAGATGCTCCCAGAGCTCATCATAGTGTGGCTTTGAAAAAAGTAGGACATATTTCATTACCGACAGATGAATCAGTGGAAATTGCAGGTAACCTCCAACAAATGTGCTTTGTTTGGTACCAAGGGAAGACATACTTCAGAAAAGTTATATATAGCAGTGCCTTGACATCAACCACCACTAAAGAAGAAATGTTTAGTATAGTGAAATATTGTATTTTATTTTTTATTTTTTTCTTAAAGAAACATGACCTAGACTTGATGAACTGTTTGGCTGTATGCAAAGATGTTACAGAAACTTAAATTATCGAGTTTAACGTACTATAATGTAAGAATACATATAAATATCTCCTTAACTAATTTGAAATATAACAATCAATAACATATAAACGTACTATACTAATCGAGTGTTTCAGGGTGTAGGGTCGCAAGGACCATGACACATTTTAGTAAGGGTCGCCATCAAAATAGTTTGGGAACCACTGCGTACACTCTTGGCCACTTGCGAGTTAGGTGCTATAAGGAAGTTGGAGCTGTAGACATCCATATATAACAGAAATTACCAAACTTATGTAAGTTGTTGATAGATAAAATGGTTAGTTTGAATTATATGTATGTTATTATATATACTCTATAACCATATTGTAGCTGGTAATTCGGCTAAATATCGATACTTATAAACCACTTGCGAGGATCGGACTGTAGGGATGTTAGACCTGTTACAACGATACTTAGCACAATTACCGGCCAAAATACGATGTGTGTGTATATAAAAATACATACAAGCATATTCACGAACCTTATTATTTATCAAAAGCTCGTAATATTGCTCCATTCTGCTAAGTTCCTTACTGCTTGAATCTCGTAAATGGTCACTTATAGGCATGAAAAGGATAATTTATAGTGGACATGGTGATATATTTTCATTAATATATATATAATATAATATATATATATATATATATATATATATATATATATATATATATATATATATATACCGGTATATATATATATATATATATATATATATACGGTTGCAGAGTATGTTTGCTTGTATCCCTCTACCTCCCTAACCCTTGGGACGAGGGAGATGAGACTTACCTGGGGTACTCAGGGGGCTCCATTACACGCTTGTGGTTAAAGGTTTTTAAGAAAAAAATATATACGGTATTGAAATAAATGAAAAAAAAAATCAATGTGATTCCCGTGGATTTTAATATTGAGGAGTTTGCCTCACTCTCGGGATAATATTAGTACTCCTTAACCCAACTAGGAAGCTAGTAGATAACGGACACGGAAAGAATGAGCCAAGGAGGAAACTACAATATTCTTCATTAGGCCATTAGACACTATTTAGGCCAAAGGGGGTTTGCTTTGGTTATCCTCATTTGTTTGGAGATTTTAAGATGCGTCACCCCTTTACTTTTGCGATATTAAGATGCTTCACCCCATCCAGGTGTTGATTATTTTGGCCTATTTTGTTACTTAGAAGAATTGGCCTTCGGCTGGGACATTTTTCTATTGAAAATGTATTTATTTAACTTGGAAGGAAGCCTGGGAAGGCTTTTTTGTAACCTAGGGGGTAAACTAATATCCATTGCTTGAAAATGGTAAAAGTAAGCAAAATCCTCAAAAATAATTAAACCAAATAACCTAATAGCCCCCGAGACGTCGGGTACGATAGTTTAATAGCTACGGCTATGGTCTATTCATTAAAGGTAGGCCATACATTGTAACCCTTAATCTCTGTAACTCAAAAGGGGCTGGCACAAATGGGCAGTAGATTTCCACACCTCTTCCCCGACTGACTCTTTCTAAATGGTGAAACTTTTAGCTCGTTCACTGCAGTCGTTTTAGAGTTACAGAGGTTATGGGTGAGGATTTCAGGCCCACCTATATTGAATGGACTATAGTACCTACTGTTGCTAACTTTCCTCTGTTATTCACCCTGACCCAGAGCTGACTCAAAGTTCACGGCAAGCTGACAAAAAGGGAAACGAACACGTCTGGCTTTCAGGTTTTCGCAGTCAATGAAGAAACTACCAATTAACCTATATGACTTGTTCTTTTGTCTTTCTTTCTTTTTATTTTATAATGTATTTGTCTTATTAATAATTTAAAAAAAAATAGCTTCTCCCTCCCGTCATATAGGCTTTTAATAACCTGTTTAGTAAATCAATGAACACGAAGCAGTCTCTCCTTTTGTGGAAAAACAATATAATTATTTCATGGTCAACTCATGTGTATTGTCTTATCTGTAAGTTGTATATTATTTGGACAATTTTTGTTTTCTCTATTACGTCATGTAATATTGTGATTAATAAAATTCTATCTGTTTAGCTATCTAGAAATATTACACTAGATCACGTACAATTGGGTCGTCGCCCATTTGTCTTCCGAAAGTAGCGACACCACCCAAAAGCCGGGATCACACGAGTGTTTTTTCCCTCAACATATATCCTCTACACCCGTCTGGCAGTTTATGGGGTAAGCATTTAAAACATGTTGGTCACCTAAATTCATCTATTAACAGTCAAGTTTCCGATACCAGTGCAAAATAGTCCAACAATGTTGCCAGAAATTTTTTGATCATCGAATGTTGACTACAAAAGCTCTCGTGTGATACCGGCTTAACTGGCAGTTGGCTCGTTGGTGTTCTAACCAGCCCCAGCACTCTGACTGGCCACATCAGTCTCATAGGTTGCTATGACACCAAATGAGGTACAGTCACTTATAAACATGTGTGGACCCTTTATGTTTTTCTTCATTCAAGTATAACTATCTGGATTGATTTTTGGATAGAGCTTGCTTTACAATTAATATTATATATTGTTTTGTAGTTGATGTATAGCAAATTATATATAATAGTTTCCAGAGATATGCTTCCATAAATATAAATAGATGAGGTCCAAGAATTGTTTATAATTTACTGTACAACCCCTCTGTAACGAGTGTCTCCCCCAAATTGAAAGAGTGATAGAGAGCTAAATTCAAGGTACGTACTGTACGTGTCTGGAGGCAAGGAGTTTGAAGTAGGTTAAGTCGTAAGAGGTTAATGGACAATATTTTGGCCTACTTCTATTAAATAGACTATGTTTCGGGACAAATATGATTGAAAAGAATGCCAACAAAAATAGAGTAACAACATATTTGATTAGTAGCCGATAATATAGGACAGAATATTCCAAATTATATGTTCGGAAACATTATTGTAACTTTCAAATACATGAATTTTAAACAGTTTCCGTATTCATGGAGTAGTTTTTTTTTAATTTTTGCAATTAAACTATTACAACTATATTCTAGTCATTCTTGCACGTAAAGATAGTTTTAAACATTAAGCCTATACTGTATATAATTGGAATGTATCTGATAGACAATAGTCAATCATATAAATTATACAAATTGCTGGGCATAAATAAGATTTTTTTTTTAAACAAATCATGATTATTTTAGCATGATGAAGCATGTTTACCTTCTATTATTGCAAAAGTAAGACGATTTCATGTAGTTTAAGAAGGACTTATGTCATGTTATTCAGATGGTTAATTGAGATCGTATATATCCCTTTAAGACCTAAAGATAAAATATAAGCTAAATTTAATCGCCTAATGGTAACCAGAATATAATAATACGTTATTGTGTTGAAGGAATTAAAGAAGTATCATTGCCATTCTTATACAAACAAAGCACTTAATATTCACCTGTTAGATTCCCGGTAATAAATCGCCTGGCATCAACAACAACAAAATCCAATGCATAATAAATCGTCTGGTATAATCAACATCAAAGGACAATACGTAATAAATCGTCTGGTATAATCAACATCAAACGACAATACATAATAAATCGTCTGCCATCATCAACAACTAAATACAATACATAATAAATCGCCTGACATCATCAACATCAAAGTACAATGCAGAATAAAGTACAGTTCCGCACATAAATGTATGCACCCTCTGTGTATACAAAAGCTAACAAAATCCTCAATGAAAATCAAACACAATATCATAATAACCCACAAGACGTCGGACCAGATAGTGTTAATCCTACTTATCCTTCTCCCTGTGTATTGCAGTAGATATCAAATCAACTTAAGGGGGCCCACCTCTTTTGTTTTATCTTTCTCTCCCTCTCTCTTTGTCTCGTATCCATTCTGCCCCATTCAGCCTACTGTTTTAAGACGTTTACATGCAGCTGTTAATATTTTCCTGGCAAGCGGTAGCAAGCCAGCATATATTTGTTGTTGTTTTACAGAAAGCTAAATTTGTACATTTTTCGATAGAAAAATGTCTCCGGCGAAGCCTGATTTCTCCATACAATGCTGGCTCGCTATCGCTCGCCAGGTAAAATCGACACCTGGATGGGGATAAACGTCTTAAAACAGTTGGCTGAATGGGGCCAAATGAATAAAAGTAAAGAGAAAGGGAGAGAAGGAGAGAAAGATAAAAACAAAGCAAGGTGACCCCCCTTAAGAGAGTAGGGTTTCTTATTAGTTTATTTATATTTATATATTTATTTATTCAACTATATATTATTGTTTCAGTTTCCTCCATAGACCTCCATCAAACTTAATACATTATCCTCAAGAACCCTCTTCGACATAAACTTGTACATTTTTCGGTAGAAATATGTCCTGGCCGATGGTTGGTTCCTCCAAAATTACAGGTTCTTTATCGCTTGCTAGGAAAACATCGACACCTATAAATGGCACGATACGTCTAAATATTGATAACAAAATGGGATGAAAGGTCTTAAAATCAACAAACTAATGGGGCGAACGTCTTAAAATATCCAAAATATTAGAGCTAAACATGAGGGAAATGATGGTCCAGAAAAAACAACTAATTCCCCCTAATCCCCCTGGCAATATTCAATTCCAGATACCAACTTAACACTATCTGATCCGACCTCTTGTGGGTTATTATATTGTGTTTAATGGTTACTGAGGATCTTTCTTGTTTTTGTCATTTTCGATCTATGTATTTTGGTTTGTCCCCAGAGTTATCAAAAGCTACTAAGATTTCCTTGACACTAATAAAAATAACAAAAAATCCCACCCACACCCCCTTCATGCCTATTTTGTGCAGTTTTCGATATAACTGTCACGGCCGAAATCCAATTACTTCTAAGTTACAGGGTCGCTATCGCTCTCCCAGAAATAAATCGACACCCGTATAATGTGTGAAGCTTCTTATTATCGCCAAACTAATGAGGTGAAACGTCTTAAAATCTCTAAACTAATGGAGCGAAACAGGGGATATCAAAAATGATATCCCTTTGACCAAATAAGGAAAATTTACTTGTTTATACTGTATATAGCAGAGGTGTTTAGGTTAATGATATTGAATGAACCAAACATAATTTGGTTATCTTTCATTAACAATATATGCACTTGGAATTATTAAGTTATAAACAAGTTAAGACATCAAAGAGGTAAAATCTATTTGGCAAACACTATAAACATTTGAAAACTTAATAATAACAAAAATGGTAGACATATATAATGTTCTTCGGTGTATCTATTTATATTAGAACACATACACGATTAGAACACCCCATAATTATGTGTACCATTTTCTTTCTTTATATACAATTATTCATTTTACAGTATGGAATTCATGATCAACACTAACAAAGATAAGAATGTAAGTAGATAACAGGTACAGAGTAACAATACGAGATATACGACCGTGACTGAAGTAGATAGGGAGAATATAATTATATAACAATATTAAAATAAATAAAACATAAATAAATAAATAAAAGAAACTAGTGTGCGATAATTTACGGAGCATGTGCGAGGCTACTGCATATTCGTTATCATATTGTCTTATATGTTTGTGTGTGTAGATGTATGAGAGGGTGAGTGTGCACAATATGAGAACCTTGGCCCCGACACTTCCTGCACCTGTGTGTGTGTGTGTGTGTGTGTGTGTGTGTGTGTGTGTGTGTGTGTGTGTGTGTGTGTGTGTGTGTGTGGGTGGGTGGGTGGGTGGGTGGGTAGGTTTGTGATGGGGATTGATGGTGTGTGTGTGTGTGTGTTTCTGAAAGTGTGTGTGTGTATATGTGTGTCTGTGATGGGGATTGATGTGTGTGTGGTGTGAGTTGATGGTGTATTCGTGTGTGTTTTTGAAGGTATGTGCGTGTGTAAGTGAGTCTGTGATGGGGGATAATGGTGTGCGTGTGTGTGTTTGTTTGTATTGGTGGAATAGATGATGTATTTGTGTCTGTGTGTGTCAATGCGTGTTTGTCTCACAACGTATGTGCGGTTGTCTTTCGTTATGTATCTGGTGTGCGTGTGAAAGATTTCCCAGCTGTGTGTGTGTGTGTGTGTAGAAGGCTGTGCGTGTGCGTGTGTAATCGCCTGAGTATGTGTGCGTGTGCTTGTGTGTGTATGTTGAAAGTGTTCCTGGTGGTGGGGATCAAAAGGTTAGCAGCCTACAATCAAACTCGAGAGTCGCGTCACAAATACACAACTTTGATAATATTGTGTTGTTTATTGATATAAGAAAAGTGTTACTCCTCAATATACCTTATATTTAAAAGTTGGACATTTACCAATTGAAGATTATGACGCATTTTAACAGTTAATTCTGGCTATCACTAGACGATTTTAGGCAGTTGAAGAAGGATCTGTGGTAATTATAAGGGTAAAGACATTATCAATTAACCCTCTGACTTCCATATACCCTTCCTAATCTGAATAAAATCATCTACTAAGAGCCAGAAAACAGAAAGGAAATGCTTTATCGGATCTTGAAAGGGTTAAGATTGCTGTTATAAAAACCCAAATACAACTACTTCTACAATCTCCAACGACCTCCTTAAGTACAGTCACCTTAAAAGTACATATATTCTACAATCGCAACCATAGCTACCACACAATTATCACCACAACTACCCCTACAATTACCACCACAACTACTCCTCAATCATCACCACAACTACCCCCACAATCACCACCACAACTACCCCTACAATTATCACCACAACTACCCCTCAATCACCACCATAACTACCCCAACAATCACCACCACAACTACCCCTCAATCACCACCACAACTACCCCTCAATTACCACCACAACTACTCACACAATCACCACCACAACTACCCTTACAATCACTACCACAACCACTTCCACAATTACCACCAAATCTACCCCTCAATCACCACCACAACTACCCCTACAATTACCACCACAACTACCCCCACAATCACCACCACAACTACCCCTCAATCACCACCACAACTACCCCTACAATTACCACCACAACTACACCCACAATTACCACCACAACTACCCCCACAATCACCACCACAACGACCACCACAATTACCCCTACAACTACCCCTACAATCACCACCGCAACTACCATTCAATCACCACAACTACCCCTACAATCACCACAACAACTACCCCCACAATGACCACAACAACTACCCCTAAAATCACCACCACAAATACCCCCAAAATCACCACAACAACTATCCCTACAATCACCACCACAACTGCTCCCACAATCACCCCCATAATTAACCCTACAATCACCACCACAACTGCTCCCACAATCACCACCATAATTAACCCCAAAATCACCACCACAACTGCTCCCACAATCACCACCATAATTAGCCCTACAATTACCACCACAACTGCTCCCACAATCACCACCATAATTAGCACTACATTTACCACCATGACTACCCCTCAATCACCACCACAAACACTCCCACAATCACCACCACAACTGCTCCCACAACCACCACCATAATTAGCCCTACAATTACCACCACAAGTACTCTAACAATCACCAGAATAACTACTCCCACAATCACCACCACATCTACCCCACAATCACCACCACAATTACTCCCAACAATCACCACCACAACTACTCCCACAATCACCACCACAACTACCCCAACAATCACCACAATAACTACCCCCACAACCACCCCCACAACTACCCCAACAATCACCACCACAACCACCCCCACAACTACCCCAACAATCACCACCACAACTACTCCAAACAACCACCCCCAAAACGACCCCAACAATAACCACCACAACTACTCCCAACAATCACCACTACAACTACTCCCAACAATCACCACAAAAACTACTCCCACAATCACCACCACAACTACCCCCACAACCACCACCACAACTACCCCAACAATCACCACCACAACTACTCCCAACAATCACCACCACAACTACCCCTACAACCACCCCCACAATCACCACCACAACTACTCCCAACAATCACCACCACAACTACTCCCAACAATCACGACCACAACTACCCCAACAACCACCACCACAACTACCCCAACAATCACCACCACAACTACTCCCAACAATCGCCACCACAACTACTCCCAACAATCGCCACCACAACTACTCCCAACAATCACCACAACTACTCCTACAATCACCACCACAACTACTCCCAACAATCACCACCACAACTACTCCCAACAATTCCCACCACAACCACCCTCACAATCACCCCCACAACTACCCCTAACAATCACCACCACAACTACTTCCAACAATCACCACCACAACTACCCCCAACAATCACCACCACAACTACCCCAACAATCACCACCACAACTACCCCAACAATCACCACCACAACTACTCCCAACAATCACCACCACAACTACTCCCAACAATCACCACCACAACTACCCCAACAATCACCACCAAAACTACTCCCACAATAACCACCACAACTACCCCACAATCACCACCACATCTACCCCACAATCACCACCACATCTACCCCCACGATCACCACTACAACTACCTCCACAATCGCCACCACAACTGTCCACACAATCACCACCAAAACTACCCCCACAATCACTACCACAACTACTCCCACAATCACCACCACAACTACCCCCACAATCACCACCAAAACTACCACCACAATCACCACCACAACTACCCCCACAATCAGCACCACAACTACCCCCACAATCACCACAACTACCCCAAAATTAAATACCAAAGCACCATAACTCCCACAATCACCACCACAATCACCCCCACAATTCACAACCCCCCCCCCCCAACAACTACTCCCACAATCACCACTCCAAGCGCTATCACTACCATCGATCCCAATAGCTCGCCACAGAACGCAAAAATATGTTGTTCACGACTAGTTTTTGCAGAAGTCAACCAAAATGAAGTTTCTAAAGTCGTAAAAGGTTTACGTCGCTATTATCACTGGCCGCTTCCTTCTCTTGCTTTAGTCATATTTCTAGTCCTCTCTCTCTCTCTCTCTCTCTCTCTCTCTCTCTCTCTCTCTCTCTCTGGTGCATAGATATCCTTATAATCAGACCATAAATTCATAATGTATACTGTTATCACCATTAAGATAGCATTTGATGTGTATGTTCTTATCATAAACGTATTTTCCTGCGTCTTAACACTATCTCGTCCGACGTCTGGGGGTTATTATCATGTTTTGTTAATTATTGTTGAGAATTTTGCTTGATTTTGCCATATATGAGCATTGCAGTTTAGTGTGTCCCCAAGGCTAACAAAAACGCCTTCCCAGACTTTCTTCAAACTACAAAATGCCCACCCAGACACCTAAAATTGTACATTTTTCGATAGAAAATTGTCCCAGTCGAAGGCAGATTTATTGTAAGTACTGGACCGCTATCGATCGCCCAGAAAACAAATTAATACCTGAATGGGGTGAAGCGTCGTAAAATCTCCACACTAATGGAGAGAAACAGGGAGGTCCAAAAAGATCCCCCTCGGGTTAATCCGGAGGCCAATGAATAAATGGTTTTATGGTAGTTGAACTTTTGTATTCCTCTTTTTGCTTCATTATAATCTTTCTCCTTCTCTTCCTCATTCCTACTCTATCTACGTCTCCTCTCTTTCTCCTCTACTTTCATCTCCTCTTTCATCTCAAGCCCCTCCTTCTTTTTTTTTTTTTTTTGCCTTCGTCTTAATCTCCCACCCAACTCCCCCCTCCTTTCGTGATTGTCATAACAAATTACACGCCTGATCTCACGACAAAATCTGCACCCCCTCCCTCTTCACTCTCTCTCTCTCTTTCTCTCTCTCTCTCTCTCTCTCTCTCTCTCTCTCTCTATGTATATATATATATGTATATATATCTCCTCACACACACACACACACACACACACACACACACACACACAGTCTTTAATCTCTTTGTTTAACCATCCCTTCATCTTTTCTATTAAGAATAGTTTAATCAACTCTGCATAAGCAGAGTGGTATCGCACAAACTGATCCCACCCGTATACTGTGAACCACCTGTCGGCTTGTCCGTCGTTGTCGCTTAAATACGGATTCCCAGCATACTTTCAAGCGACACCAAGCATGCCTTACCAACTTTTGTAAAACTTCTCATCAACGGTTGGTGAAAATAACAAACTTACAGTATATAGACTTCCTTCACTTATATTTCAAAGGCTGTTACGAAAGTGTTTCATTTTAGACTAACTTACAGTAAGTGCACTGGGCATAAATACTGGGGTAACTAAATGGATAGAAGGTTGGCAAAATTGAGCTTTATCAAAAGTATGTCTTCTGAAGTTCCACGGGAATCTGCCATTTGTCTCGCATATCTGTTATCGATCCTGGTGTGTGTGATTGCCTACTTTATAGGACAAAATTATCGCTAAGTATATTTGAACTATCCTCAAGGGATTGATCAACTCAGCATTCTCGGACGGCCATTCGTCTGAAACCTGGCAGATTCCACTAAACTTCAAGAAGTGAAAGTTGTTGCATGTCTTCTTAGCAACTCACAAATGTCATATTAACCAATAAGACAGATTGTTGAATTACTAATTTATACAATTTATCGAAGTTCTAATCATCAGTGAGTAAACGTTTCCCAAGAACTAAATTGAAGTAAAGAAAACAGAAAATAATTCTCACAAACTAAATTGAAGAATTAACAATACTTCAATTCCTTCAATTAATGTTCTAGTTGAAACTAACCTTACTCGGAAATTGTAAATAGTTCTTCAATAGAGTAATTCAAGCAGAGGGTGCGATAAATGCATTGTATTGTGCAATGTTTGTATTCCTCATATAAAAAAAAAAATCAGGAATGGAATGCAAAATCTTTGATATACTAAATATACCCTGTAATTCATTGTAACTCCCTCCTACCCCTCAATCACCCTTATCTTCCCTAATTCCTCCTCTCTCCCCACCCCTCTTTCCTTCTCTCTCCCTCCACTATCCAAGCCCTCCTCCACACAAACCCTCCCTTTTCTCCTGTATTCCCTCCTCACAACACCTCCTTCTACCCCACCCTCCTTCATTCACTCTCCCCCTCGCCTCCACACCACCCCTCCCCTCTCACCCTCCCTCCCAGCTCGTTTCTCACACACTTTCCCTTTCTGCCGTGTACCCACCAACCCACTCTTCCTGTTTCCACGGGTTCGCTCTTTTAGTATACACTCTAAAAACTCAAGGGTATAAAAAGGATATGAACAATTATAGAAGAGCATTATTGGGTATATTAATTGACCACTTGCGAGTTTCAGGCTATAAGGAAGTTGGAGCTGTAGACATCAATAGTTATGAGAATTATCAACTAAAATACGGTCACAAGACATTTATAAATACATAAAACCAAATGTATTATACATTTTATCCATCAAAAACCCACATTATTATTGCATTTCTCTTTAATATCGATGTTCACGGCACCAACTTCCTTATAGCCTGAAACTCGCAAGTAGTCAATTGTGCTTTCCCCTTCTAACTGGTATACGATTGCTTTATTACCACCAATATAACTTTAAATGGCTAGATTCTTATGGACACTTTACATATCCTTTTCATACTCATATTTTTTGAGAGGGTATGATGATGCCTTCCTTCACTGTATTCTGGCTATCATTAGGCGATTGTATGTAGCTTTGGAAGAGCCTTTAGGAATCAGAGAACACAAGTACACATCAATTACACTCTGATTTTCAAAATGTCTTCCTAAACTAAGTAATATCATCTACTGGCAGCCAGAACAATAATAAGACATGCGTTACTGTATACTAATAGGGTTAAATGTTAGGACTCTTTAGCCTTTTTATCGCCAACTATAATCTGTTTATTTGCAGCTGATGGTAAATTGCCATCTTTCCATATTCATTACTCAGCTATTATGTAGAATATTGAGCGAAATATGTCATAAATACAAACAAAAAATGCATTATTAGGATGCAGAGACATAGTAATTTCATAGTTTTCCATTACCCTTGAATTAGACGATTTTATTCAGCTTAGTAAGTATAACTACGGTAGCCGGAGAATATATTGAAGTAGACTTTACCCCATTGAATCCTAGAGATCCTTACTAAACTGCATATATTCGCCTAATAATAGCCAGAATGCAATGAAGCAGCAAGTCATAGATTGCCGAAAGGGTTAAGTATCCAGAAATCCGCTGCTGAGGGATTAAATGGGCCGCCATATGAAAAAAAAAACACACACATACATACACAAACGGGTACCTCCCCGTGGTGTAACGGATAGCGTGTCTGGCTCACAATCAGAAGGTCCCGGGTTCGAGACCGGACGGGGAAGAGACATTTGGGCAAAGTCTCCTAAAGGTGTAGCCTCTGTTCACCTAGCAGTATATATAGGAACCTGGTATAACTGGACGAAGTTGTGACGTCCCCTCTGAGGGTTGGTGATCTGTTACAAGGTGAGAAGGGTATCGTATTATAGGTTAACATATGTCTTCGGGTGAGACTTGTACCGTACAGATCAACCCAAGCCTTCGTTTCAGATGTCGCCAATTGACTGATTACAGACTACACTCACATCCACAGCCAACGATACACTAACACATGCCTCCATGCACTTCACGCAATACATTCCCAGTTAAGGAGGCGCGATAATAATGAGCTGAAGATCGCATTGCGTGGAATACCCTTGACAAACAAGTTCGATGAATTGTACACACACACACACACACACACACACACACACACACACACACACACACACACACACACACACACACCCATACACACACACACATAGACACACACACGGCCTATACATTAAATGTCTTAGTTTACTTTCGGTGGCTGCACTCTTGTAATACTTTCATTTAAAAGTTGTCAAACCAGAAGTGTTGAGCCCAAAAAGGCAGGCAAAAACTCCGCTGTTAGAGTGAGTCCCTATCTAGCAAATGAACACCAACTTGCTCGAGCGTAGAGTTATATATTGATCTCGCTTAAACTGTCTGCAAGTTGTTTATTAATCCCTTCAATAAGAGGACTATTTTTTAACATAATTACTGATTCTGCCGGATTATTTCACTTTGGAATGACCTCTATAAATTAAAAGTAACCCGTTAACTACACTGTAAACATTGTACACCACCGTCACATCATCCTCTGAATATGCTGAACTCTGAGCTTTTGCTACAAACTCTTCCTTGAATGATTCTGGTGTCTTTCCTCCCTCTCCACCCCCTTCCTCTTGTTTATGCCTAATATTGTCATTGCCTTTAAAGATGTAAAGGGGTGTGGGCCAGATGGTGTTCCTCCTGTTATACTCAAAACCTGTTTTTTTTTTTCGTGCTGACTCCCTGCCGAGGCAAGCTTTTTCGTCTTTGATTTTCCTTCTTGCTTGAAGTTTGCTCTCATTCAACCTTACCAAAGATAAGTGACCAATCTCAATCATCCAATAATCGTCCAATTGCTCTCATATATTGCAATCTCTTAAGCTTTTAACCTATTCTTCATTATAAATTCATTAAGCATTATACTTCCCATAATCTACTGTACTTTCAGATACCTAGTATGGGTTCCTTAAGGGCCGCTCTACTGGTGATCTCCTTTCTTGTCTTAATAACTCTTGGTCATCCTCCTTTCAAGACTTCGATGAGATATTTTCTATTCTGATATTCAGCAATGATCCTCTCACCTGTACCACTCGTTCTAATCACTCTTTCGCGGATGACTATACACTTTTCAACTAGCTTGCCACAGCGACCCGTCATGCAATTATTTCAAAATTCACATGATGAGGCCATAGCACACCTACGTTCTGATCTATCAACTATTTCCAATTGTAGCAGGGAATACTTTGTTGCTTTCAGTGCCTACAAAAATTAATTTCCCCATCTATCTACCAGTCACAATCTTCTAAAGGGGTATTCTTTACTCTCAAAAAAAAGAAAACAAATCATTCCTCTTCTCTCTTTTTCTTCTGACCTTTCATGGAAAGACCATATTACCACTCTTGATAAAACAGCTACCCAGAAGTTAGGAATGCTTAACCATCTTCGTGGGTTCTTTATCCCTGCAGAGATTCTTGTTCTTTACAGGGGTACGGTACGCCCATATACTGAGTACTATTCGCAAGTGTGATGAAGTTCTACTCATAAAGCACATTTCGAATGGGTAGAGTCAAAAGCACTTTGTCTCATCAACTCACATCCTTTTACTAATTCTCTCCAATCCCTCCCTACTCGCTGTAATCTCGCTGTAATCTCTCTCTCTCTCTCTCTCTCTCTCTCTCTCTCTCTCTCTCTCTCTCTCTCTCTCTCTCTCTCTCTCTCTCTCTCATAACGTGAATTTGGCTCTCTCAATATGAAGAGATACTCAGTACAGGCAACATTTTCATTTGTTTCCTTCTTACACATATATTAAATACAAAGAAAACATTCGGTGCAATTCTTTCAAACTCTTCGACTGCTGGATGCCTTTCCAAAGCGTAATAAAATCGTCTAGTGTTATCCAGAATAAATGTATCAAGGCATAATTGTACTGCAGTAGTTACTCGAGGTAGTTTTAATGCTTTTGGCTATGACACGTCGTTTTTAATCAGAAGGAAATCGTCTAATGTTAGCTAAAATACAGTACAAATAGAAAAACTCACCCGTATTGAATTGATTAAAGTTTTAATTTAGAAGCTGTCAAACAAGAATTGATAAACAAAAAAAGCCGGAGAAGGGTCCACTTTTTCAGCGGGTCCAAATCCATAACGAAAGCGAACTTGTACTAGCAAACAACTAAATATTCATTCTCAACTGTCTTATTGCCCAACAGACATTTAACCCTATTAGGATACGAGGATGCCCTTCTTAATTCTCTCTCTCTCTCTCTCTCTCTCTCTCTCTCTCTCTCTCTCTCTCTCTCTCTCTCTCTCTCTCTCTCTCTCTCTCTCTCTCTCTCTCTCTCTCTCTCTCTCTCTCTCTCTCTCTCTCTCTCTCTCTCTCTCTCTCTCTCTCTCTCTCTCTCTCTCTCTCTCTCTCTCTCTCACACACACACACACACACACACACACACACAACACACACACACCACACACCACACACACAAACACACACACACACACACACACAAACACACACACACACACACACACACACACACACACACACAAAACACTAGCCCACAAAGCCGGCAACAAAGACTTAATCAGCTATCCCATGACTCAGCACTCTCCCACCACTCCCTCAGCATTACGTGGGAAAATGACCTCGTGACTACCTCGCCTCCTGGGTTTAAGAATTGGAGATTTCGGCGGATAGGAGAATTTGCTTCTGGGAGAAATTACCTTTGCCGGAAAACGATTATTAACGGGGAGGTAGTCGTTTTTTCTGGACCTCCTTCTCTCTCATTTTTAGCATAATAGTTTTGAGATTTTTAGACGTTCGTTCCGTTAGTTTGGCGATTTTGAGACCTTTCACCCCATTTTGTTGTCAGTATTAAGACTCTTAGACATTTAGGTGTCGATTTGTTTACTGGCGACTGGCGAGCAATAGAGAGCCTGTAATGTTAGAAGGAATCGGCTTTCGGCCGGGACATTTTTCTACCGAAAAATTTACAAATGTATCTTGAGAGGGGGTCTAGGGGGTATTTCTTTAAGCTTGATGGAGGTCGAGCGAGGAAATTCAAACATATATAAATTTATGAATATATATGCCAAAAAACAAGCACTAGCCCCTAAAGAGATACTTAACAAGTGTGGATAAATTGGGATTAATGTGGAAATTAGTTAGATTTATTGTATTTATTTTATTTTATCGGGATTACTCTGGAACAAGTGGTTTCCGGGTCGAAATCTCTTGTTCGTGTTTACATGCCGAGCGTGCTATTCGCGTGAGGGATATCCACTTTTTTTACCCACAAGTGGAAGAAAGGAAGAGGAAGGGAGGCGTGAAGGCGTCGGGGTGGGTGGCAGGGAGGGAGGAAGTGGAGGTGTGAGGAAGGAAGCAAGCAATAAAGGATTAAAGAGGGCTATAAGTATATATATATATATATACTGTACTGTACTGTATATACAGTATATACTTTCTTGGCTATTCTTTTATTTTCTACCTTTCTTAGAAAAATCATATTACCACTCTTGCTAAAACAGCTACTCAGAAGTTAGGTATGCTCAACCGTCACTATGGGTTCCTCTCCCCCAACAACTTCTTGCTCTGTACAGGGTCCCAGTGCGCCCATATTTTGAGCGTTGTTCGCAAGTGTAGGTAGGCTCCACCTATACCGCACTTCTAGAAACGCCAGAGTAAAATGCAATTCATCCCATCAGCTCACTTCCTCTTACTAATTCCCTACAATCTCTCTCTACACGTTGCAATGTTGCATCTCGCTCACTCTTCTACCGCTATTACAATAATCAGTGTTCTTCAAAGCTTTCTCAGTATATACCTCCTCCCTTACAGAGAGTGGGGAGCACCCTCCTTTCAACACATTCCAACCCTTATTCTGTCAATACCTCTAATCCCTTCAAGTTCAAGATGACCCTCCACATCTACCTTCACACTAAATGTATAACTAAACTATAGCTAAATGTATAACTGCTTCACATAAATTGTAGGGTTGTTATAACTCACCAGGAGAACATCGACACCTGAATGAGTATAAAATTGAAGGGGGGGGGTGGGTATACAAAATAGAACCCTTGGGATATTTAGGATTAGTGGGCGAGTGTACACAACAGAGCACTGGCAGTATAGAGGGATTAGTGGGCGAGTGTACACAACAGAGCACTGGCAGTATAGAGGGATTAGTGGGCGAGTGTACACACAACAGAGCACTGGCAGTATAGAGGGATTAGTGGGCGAGTGTACACAACAGAGCACTGGCAGTATAGAGGGATTAGTGGGCGAGTGTACACAACAGAGCACTGGCAGTATAGAGGGATTAGTGGGCGAGTGTACACAACAGAGCACTGGCAGTATAGAGGGATTAGTGGGCGAGTGTACACAACAGAGCACTGGCAGTATAGAGGGATTAGTGGGCGAGTGTACACAACAGAAGCACTGGCAGTATAGAGGGATTAGTGGGGCGAGTGTACAACAACAGAGCACTGGCAGTATAGAGGGATTAGTGGGCGAGTGTACACAACAGAGCACTGGCAGTAGCACTGGCAGTATAGAGGGATTAGTGGGCGAGTGTACACAAACAGAGCACTGGCAGTATAGAGGGATTAGTGGGCGAGTGTACACAACAGAGCACTGGCAGTATAGAGGGATTAGTGGGCGAGTGTACACAGAGCAATGGCGTTTATAGGGGTAGTGGGCGAGTGTACACAACAGAGCACTGGCAGTATAGAGGGATTAGTGGGCGAGTGTACACAACAGAGCACTGGCAGTATAGAGGGATTAGTGGGCGAGTGTACACTACAGAGCACTGGCAGTATAGAGGGATTAGTGGGCGAGTGTACACAACAGAGCACTGGCAGTATAGAGGGATTAGTGGGCGAGTGTACACAACAGAGCACTGGCAGTATAGAGGGATTAGTGGGCGAGTGTAACACACAGAGCACTGGCAGTATAGAGGGATTAGTGGGCGAGTGTACACAACAGAGCACTGGCAGTATAGAGGGATTAGTGGGCGAGTGTACACAACAGAGCACTGGCAGTATAGAGGGATTAGTGGGCGAGTGTACACAACAGAGCACTGGCAGTATAGAGGGATTAGTGGGCGAGTGTACACAACAGAGCACTGGCAGTATAGAGGGATTAGTGGGGCGAGTGTACACAACAGAGCACTGGCAGTATAGAGGGATTAGTGGGCGAGTGTACACAACAGAGCACTGGCAGTATAGAGGGATTAGTGGGCGAGTGTACACAACAGAGCACGGCAGTATAGAGGGATTTAGTGGGCGAGTGTACACAACAGAGCACAGTATAGAGGGATTAGTGGGCGCGAGTGTACACAACAGAGCACTGGCAGTATAGAGGGATATAGTGGGCGAGTGTACACAACAGAGCACTGGCAGTAGAGGATTAGTGGGCGAGTGTACACA
>CM064513.1:20857600-20897600 GCA_032716605.1 Paralithodes platypus | reverse complement strand
AGGTACCCAACAAAGTTCAACAAACACGATGACGTTTTTCTTTCTCGATTTATTATGGCTATCACTAGACGATTTTATTTAATTTACCATCTACCCCTAGGACTCAAAGAGCTAAAATGCCATCTCAATAAACCATCTGTATAATAGAAGGCCTTCCAAGACTGCAAAACACTAATGAACAAAAAAATGAAAAATAAAAACAAAATAAAAATAAAAGGCCTCATCGTGCTAATGGGGATGAAAGGACTACAGACTGGGAACAGTGTAAGCAACTTACATCAAAGTGTTCGAAAACTATTGATTTTGACTGTTCACGTCCCATCTTCAATGTGTTCGTTTCTATGCAGTCAAGAGCATAAATGGCAACGCACCCATATGAATCAGTATCGAACAGAAACGAGACAATCCAATGTTTACAATAGCCCAGATGCTTCAGAACTTGGCTTTACAGGTCCAAAGATTTGACTTAGCGTAACCTAATATATGTTCACGACTGTACATACTCATCTGCTAATCTCGTCTAAATAACCCTAATTTCAACTTCTAAACGGGATAGGAAGATCAATGGCCACAATCTAATTATTATAATCAATGTTTGAGATAATATTATGTATGGATTGACCAGTTGTGAGTTTCAGGCTAAAAGGAAGTTGGAGCTGGAGACAAGGCTATTTAGCAGAATTGCCAAAGATAATACGGTTATAATGCATATATAAATACATACAAATATATTTATCACATTTTCTATCCATCACAAACTTGCTTATTTACGTCAGACTTGCTAAATATCGGTATTTACGGCTTCAACTTCCGTATAGCCTGAAACTCACAACTGGTCATTAGGAGAGTGGGTTTCCAGGAAGATAATAAAAGGGGTAGAGTAATATGTGCAGAGAGATACATTTATATGGACTATATACAATACATGTACAGCACCCATTATAATAACACCAGCTCTCCGCTTTTGTAGAATGTACTACACAACATTCTTCATTTCTCAATGGGAGATATATGCATATAATTATTACAATTATACAATCTGAGAAAGGGACATCCAGTGATAATTTACACACTCACAATTGGCAGACATGAGTTTATTTTGTGTTACGAACGTTTTTTTTTTTTTTTTTTTTCCTAATTAGCCATTTAAACTCGTAAATATCACACATATTATCGTAAAATTAAGATTTTCGGCAACCTATATACAGCATATTGACTGTACCAAGTAATGTATCCATAGCTTTTACACACAGATGGATTTGAAAGTAGTGCACACCAGAGCCGCCAGTTTGCATTAGTATGTGATTAAACCTTTTACGTGTCTTATTGATTAAATATCCGACTATTTGTACAACGTTTTCTGCGTGGGCGATATAAAACCAATGACCGCCTCTTTCTGTATTAAATTTAGTCTCCGCTATATAATGTCCTTCAATTTGGCGACAATTGTTTTCAAGTAAAAAGAGTTCTGATTATCTTGATTGTCTTTTTCAACTTGATGCAGTTTTCATTTCGTTCTGAAATTTGGTTATAGCTATCGTCAGAAGGTTTCTATGCAGCTTAGAACTGGCCATTTGGAGTCATAGTTAATATCATAGCTAAAGTGGTACTAAACCATATATTATTCTCAAAATGCAATACAGATTCAGAAGCAAAAACAGAGAGTGACAACCAAATCAAGACTAAGATCATGTGGTAAAACATAATATTATTATAAATCAAATGCAAATAGTATTACTAAAGACATGAACAAAACGAATATTAAATAAGATAAAGACGATATAAATATATGAGTTTATGAAAGTAGAAACAATTGCCGCAAAAATATAAGCCTGCCTGTATGTATAGAATTGATCATGAAATTGTAAGTCTTGGCAATATAGCGAATTCCGATAATAGTTATAATAGAATGACAATATCAACAAAAGCGGCAAGGCGAATAATGATAATCGAAACAAGCATAAAGCATGGCTATGACATTTGGTCCTATGAGAGAGACTAAAAAGAGATAGACCTGTTCCCGTAAGAAACATTTGATTTACATTACCCCTCAAATATCCAGTAACGTTTTCTTTGGTTGCCCCAGGTTGTATTGTGGGGAGGACTGCTGGATATAATAGTGGAAAGGATCAAACTGTATCTGCATACCTTTTAGCCACAATGCTACCCTAAGTGTTGGAACTTGTAATTAACGGTAAAAATAATATGTATAAACAGGATGCTGGGACTTGTACTGAGAGGTAAATACCGACAAGTTAAATAAAAAGCAAAACACAAATCATTAAAAGATCAATATAACTTTCCTTGGGGCTGTTACGTCTGTAAAATGTCATTGTACATACCATCAGATGATATTATAAGACATAGGTAAGACTCATGAGCGTTAACATTTAATAATTATTGTAGGACAAATGTAAGAGTATAATGTGTCTCGGGAATATATTAAGCACTTGAACTCAAAATCATCCTCCCATGTTCAATAATGTCGTAAAATTTACTTCGAAAGTAAACGTAGTAAATATAAGCATCTTATGGGTAAGAGCACTTTATTGCTAATTTATCACTTTATTTACCCAAAAATAACAAACGAAAGGATGTCAATAAAGTACTTCACCCTGTTTATGTTTATTGTCCATAATAAAGTCGTTTGCCGTATGCTAGAGATATATATATGTAAAGAACTATGACATATTAAAAAGGCTGAGACTATATTCTAACATTTTCAATTAATAAGATTGGCGATGGCTATAATAAACAATCCAAACCTAACCTTTCTTGTCCACCATATTATTATTATTGGGATGGAATTTGTGCTGTAGCTAGTATCAGTGCATTACCACAAGCCCACCGAAACGTCAATAAAATACCCTCATTGTTCCCTGATTAAATAGCAGTGTATGAATATTCCCATATTCAAAATATGCTATAGGGGTGCAATGCCTGGTGAGTTATCTGCTCAACAGGTGGCGTTGTGTGTGTGTAAGTGTGAGAGTCCGAGTATAGGGGGTGAGACAGTGAAGCACGGAAACGAGATGGCTTCAGAGATGGGGTCGTTTCGGGCCATGAGTGAGCACCGTGCCTCTTGTGAAGGCAAGATGGCAGGTGCTCGTTGTACTCTACGTGCTTCACGTCTCACTCCCTAGACTGGAACAAGACCTCACGGGCTTCACTGTTCATTGTAAAGCGGTGAATGTTAAGGCTCTCAGCCTATGCCCGAGAGGAAGTAAGTTGGAATATAGAAAAAAAAAAAAAAAACAAAAAAAAAAAAATAACATTACGTATAATTGCCAACACATGAACCTCGTACAAATGTTGCGAGGAGGTGGCAGTATTTATCTCTATAACAGGTTAATATATTCTAATAATTAATACGATGGTGTCACCCACTTCTCTCAAAATTATGAAAGAATTTAATTTACAGGGTGGTGCAGATGTAGGCTATCCAGTTGACTGGAGGTTATTTTTGTAGTTTGCTCCCTAGACCTCTATCAAGCAACAGAGCACACCCTGAATACCCCCTTTTGAGATAAATAAGTTGTTTCCACATAGCGATTTTGATAATTTAATTTGACTTTATATTGTCCTTGTCCCAATTTTGGTTTGTTTAGTTTGCAAGTTTTACATTTTAATTTCTCGGTATAAAAATTCCCTTCTAAATTGCCAGGAAAAAATCGATACCTACTGTAAAGGGCACGAAAGGTCTTAAGATTGACAAGTAAATGGGTCAAAATATCTTAAAATCGACAAACTAATAGGCTGGATGTCATAAAATCTTAAAACATGAGGGAGAAGGGGACCAGAGTCACCAGACCCTCCTCCCCCCCCCCCCCCCCCTTAAATGAACATGTCCACCTTAATCATACCGGATTTTTTTATCTCGTAACTCATAGTTTAGAATATTTCAAGTAAGTCAAGTATGTTTAAAACTGGCCTCTCAAAATTGTTATGAAATTCACTGTAGTGAAGTCTTTTAAATTTCAATTTTCTCCTTTGTAACCTCAATTACAACGATTGTTTTTAAGATGATTTATAATCTAGAATAGTCCAAATAAGGCACGCATCCCTCAAAAATTGGACTATAATTCCCAGTCGATGTCCTTCCACTATATTGTTGTGAAGTCTACTTTATGACGAATTTTACCTAAAATGAAAGGGAATTTTGAGTTAGAAAAATATTAAACATAACACATAGCCTCTCAAAATTGGCATTTTGGCATACCCTTTATAATATTGTAGTGAAGTCTGTCTGTAATCTTGAATCTTGCACCTTACAATAACAAATAATCCAAATATGGAAAGGATAAATAACACGCATTCCTCAAAAATGTCTCCAAATAATCGTGCAGGATACCCTTTACTTAACCCTTTGACGATTATGACGCATTTTGATAGTTTACTCCGGCTATCATTAGACGATTTTATACAGTTTAGGAAAGATCTGTGGGATTTATAAGGGTAAAGACAATCTCAATTAATCCTCTGCATGTCACATACCTTTTCTAATCTGAATAAAATCGACCAATAATAGCCAGAACACAGGAAAGAATTGCATAATAAGATCTTAAAAGAGTTAAATTGCATCTACCTCCAGTCATACTTAGCTCTGGAAGGATCAATTGTATGAAACTAGTATCTATAATAATTATGGGTGGCTGTTTGTTTGTTTGTCTGTTTGTTTGTTTTTTTGTTAACCCCATTGTATTTAATTATTTTAAGGAGGGGTCTCATTGCTAATTTCACGCTGGTAGACTTAAGAAAATATTTTAACTTTCACCTTCCAGACTGCATGACGACATTGATCCACCATTACGAAATTATAGCGGCATAAATCTAGCTCCGTGGCCTTGGATATGATACACTATGTAATATAAATATAGCTTACTGGGGAGGTGGAGTTGATCTGAGCATACTACCCTTGCGATAGTGGGACACCATTTGGATTCTTATATGGTTTTCATTTGACGATTATACTCAGTCTAGAATGGCTCTGTAGGCATCAAAGTATAAAATTGAGATCAGATATACGTCCTTCATATCTTGCAGTCCTTCCCAAGCCAACCAAAATCGTCTACTGTTACCCACAATATAATGATAGTGAAGCCAAAGTGTTGATGAGTGCTAATTCGATTCTCCAAGATGTGTTGATATAATATTGTAGATGTGTCGTACTCTCTCTCTCTCTCTCTCTCTCTCTCTCTCTCTCTCTCTCTCTCTCTCTCTCTCTCTCTCTCTCTCTAAATATATATATATATATATATATATATAACATATATATATATACTGTATACAGTATATATATGTATTCATATTTCACTACCGTACTCTCCTACTTTAAGGAAAGAGTGTAAGATTGTTCGACCAATTTTTAAAGTTTGATGGAGGTCTAGGGAGCAAACTAAAATCCTCCCCTTAACTTTTCTATTCTCATACAGTATTATCTCGACTCTCTCATGCTTTCCATCTTCATTATCACTTTAGCTTTCTCTCCTTCCATCCACTTTCCCGGTTCTGGCCTCACCTTCCTTTAGTCCTTTTACTTTCGTCCCCGTTCCTCTAAGATCTTCGTGTTTTTCTCCACTTTCTTCATGTTTCCAATCCCTCCCCTGTTTTCTCCTCTAATGTTCTCCCTCCCTTTCGCTCTCTTATCCTTCTCGTTTTCCCTTCACTCTTCTATTCTTCTTCTAATTAATTATCAACCTTTCCCTCCTCCCCCTAAGTTTATTGCAATTCCCTCTCTCCTTCTCCCCCATCAGTCCTTCTTCTCTCTACATCACCCATCTCATTCTCCCTTCTCTGTGTGTCCATCCCTCTCCTTCCCACCATTCCCCGTCTCTTCTACTGTCTCGTGTCCTTACCATCATTGTATATTCTTCCATCATTCATCCCAACCTTGAGTCCCGTTAACCTAAACTCACACTATCCCCACCGTTCATGAAACTAAACAAGGTACGTCACAGGCAGAACTATAGCAGAGGCCAGATGCAACAAGTCATGCGACCGAGTTCCGGCCATTCGTACTATATAGAGTTATAGACCTTGATACTAAGCAACAATGCGTCGATCCCTTGTGGTTGACGCTCTATACGCATATAATACCACCCCGATGTTCTCTACTTTATTGATTTGTTACATGCTGTAAATGCCTCACTTGGCTTCCCATTACTTACATTCAGACAATATATCACGAATATATACTCTAACTGATGCTGGCGGTATTATAGAATTCATTTATATTCATATATTATAGTCTGTTGGCAACAACAATAGTATTTTATGGCATGACAGTGGGCTTACAATGCAGTACTGCTACTACTAAGTGCGGGCACGAACTGACTGTCAATTATCTCCCATATACAAGGATTGAACCCAAGTCAAAAGGACTACTATAGATGGTTTGTTTTTAGCTGACACTAAATTGGAAAAGCCCCAAATATATTACTCGGATGTTACTACGTTTTTGTTAGCAGTTTATGTTGTTAATTATAAAGACTTGGCATGAATATGATACATAGACAGAAAATCTCGTATCGAAAATTAAATTTCTAAAGGATACGATTTTCCGCAGTTGAAAAGAATATACTATAGTACTGCACTATGACTAGTAATATTACTACCCTATTCCAGATTTTACGTGATACTTTGCAGCTCCTTGCGGATTTGTATTTAATTTGTCGGATTCATGCATGACTCATGACCTTGGTTTAGCGGTCAATGACCAGTAAATCATGGTTGCGTTGGTCTAAATAGAAATCAGGTAAAAGGAGGTGAAAAAAAAGAGATATTATTGGTACAAGCGATGGAAACTGCAGATAAAGGAATAATGTGAAAATGGTTAATAATAGGTCTGTAAAACCATTGAGTAATTGTACGCAAAGTCTGAGAACAATGAGGACAATTTAAGGGGTCCCAACATTTAAAGAAAAGAGGTGCCATTTTCTTGACGGTAGATGATGTTGGGTGTGGTCAAAATACGACGGGTTCTACGCTACAGGTGGCAGTCCTCGGCGTAAGTATATAGTACCGTAGTCAAGGTCAACTGTCTTTAAGCACAATCACACTAGCTCTATATGCAGCATCTATGGTTTGGCAGCTTCTAAACTAGTCTTCTATTATAATTCTGACACCTATGATTGCCTATCTTCAATTTATTAAGCAATAGAATCGCGAAATGTTATAAAACAAAAAATGGGCAGTTTCCAATTCAACCTCTTATAAGAAATGTGTCACCTCTAAAAATATACCTTCGAAATAACGTCCGATTACCAAAGAAGAAGAACCACGGAATTTGGCCAGGAAAAAAATATTAAGATCTATAATGGCCAGATACATTGGTTTGTGTTTCCTTTTATTTACGGCTTTCTCACAAGCATTTTAAGACAGACACACACTAACTATTTTCCTAACATATTTTCTGACAATTCTGTTAAGGACACTTTATAATCAAAGGTTGTAATAATCTAACCAACTATATTAATCTGTCCTTACTTGAATTCCCGAGATCACGCAAAGACCCCCATAATGTCAGGATTGAGTAGCCGATTGAACGTCACAGGTAATATGGGGCTTGTGAGAGTTTGCGTTTACTTCCCTCCTTAAGGGAGCTCACCTCGTTTTTTCTCTCTTTCTCTCCCTCTCTCTTTGGCTTGTATCCATTCAGCCCCATTCAGCCTACTGTTTTAAGACGTTCACCCCCATCCAGGTGTCAATATTTTCCTGGCGAGCGGTAGCAAGCCAGCATATATATATTTTGTTTTGTTCTGACAGCAAGCTAAATTTGTACATTTTTCGATAAAAAACTAAAATCTCCGGCGAAGCCGGTATTCTCCATACAATGCTGGCCCGCGAAATCGACACCTGGATGGGGATAAACGCCTTAAAACATTTGGCTGACTGGGGCCGAATGGATGCAAGCCAGGGAAAGAGAGAAAAGGTGAGAAAGATAAAAAAAAAAAAAACGGTGACCGCCCTTAAGAATATTTTACACACAGACTCTCATTCACTCCGTTCCGCCTGCAGTCACAAGCACGCAACCATTGTACTCAAAAGTGCTTACTGTCACGCTTTTTCTCATTGTATATCCTGAAAAGTGTTTGTCTTGAGGTTACCGGAAGGGTGTCGTCTATTCCTTGGAGAACAGACACCTAGTAAACCAACCTATCTGATGTGATTTGTCTAACTTGAGTTTGAATTAAGAGTGTTACAGGAGTATCGTGTTATAGGAGACATGGAGATATTTTAGAGTAACCTACACGGCTTTTTACACCTGGCTCTAAGCATCTCGGGCCCAGATTTAAAGGAAACTTATTGGGTCCCGAGTTGCTTGGGGCCAGGTGTAAAAAGCTGTGTATATTACTTTGAAATTCGGGTCTTACGTCGTGATATGCATGCATGAAATACGTATGTTGCGATAAATACCCCTTACTGCTAATGATACAAAAGGTGAACTGACTTTCAAAGACATTGGTTGGCCTGAAGGACCGTGGATTAAGTCCCGGTGGGGTCTTATATATACAGTAAATATAAAGGGTGGACGTAGGTAGGCCTCGAGGAACCCCAGCTTGGGGGTTTGGTTCCTTGTTTTCTTTGTGTGTGAGTGTGTGTATGTGTGTGTGCGTGTGTGTGTGTGTGTCTGCAGCAGAACATATTAACTATCTGAAACGCTACATACATCCCGGTAAATAGAACAGACAAGGACATAGCGAATCACGTATACTGAAAAAAAAATCTACATTTAAAAACACTCTGTGCAATAAAAGCAAACAAACAAACACACAAATACAACAATCCGGAAGATAAATAGGTCCCCCCCCCCCCCCAGAGTACTGTAAAAATAGATTTCCCCCCCCCCCCCCCCATCGTTCCCACACACACCCCTTGCACTCAGTCAAAACAAAAAGTGAGGCGTTTCTTGCATGTTGTTTCACTGGAGTGGTGGTGTGTAGAGACCTTACAGTTAAGAAAGATTACACCCCTTCCGCCATATTGATGCTTTTACCGTTATTTCCTACTACCCGGGCGGGTTCAACCCCTTAAGCACGATGACGTAATCTCCATCATATTCTGGTTACCATTAGACAATTTGTATTAGCTTATCTACCTCTAGGACTCAAATGGGTAATTACGATCTCAATCAACCCTCTGAATAACATATGTCCTTTTTAAACTGCATCATATCGTCTACGTTTATCCAGAATCAAAGGTAGACCGGCATTATCGTGCTGAAAAGTTGAATAGGACAACTTATGGAAACTCATATATACAGTAAACAGGCACACAAATATGTACAATTGCTATAATAGGGACCTGGCAATTTATGGAGAGATGTCTGTATTTGGACACACACACACACACACACACACACACACACACACACACACACACACACACACACACACACACACACACCTACCTGTAGGTCCTGTAGGTCCTGTAGGTAGTAGTTGCAGGCAGTGTTGTTCGCCTGTGGCCACGCTGATGCGCCACCACTAGTACATTCCATCTGTCCGTCTCTGCGCCAGCTGGTCCATGATGCTGTTGCTAGCGGCGCGGAGGTGGTAGTGGGGCAGTTTGGGTTGATCAGGTAGTGTCCAGAGAAATTTTTCCAGTTGATTTTTAAATTTCTCGAGACTTGGTTCAGTTGAGTCACGCAGATATCTGGGTAGGGCGTTAAAGAGAAGAGGTCCTCGTGTCGCAAAGGCGTTCTCCTTCTATCTATCTATCTATCTATTGCCTGACGCCGTGATCCCCGAAGGGGTGGCCACGAACGAACCGCCCCCATGCACCTCTGTCCCCAGTCAGTCGACGCCCCTCCCCCCAACCAGCACCGCCTTCGTTCATGTACTTCCTCACTCCATCCTTCCACCTCATATTCGGTCTACCTCTCCCCCTCTGTCCCTCCACCTCGCTCTCGTACACCCTCTTAGTCATTCTCTCGCTTTCCATACGTTCCATATGGCCGAACCATCTCAAGTTGTTCCTTTTCACACTTTCCAGCACATCTACCTCCACACCACACCTCCTTCTTACTTCCTCATTAGTCTGTCTATCCCTCCATGTAACTCCGCACGCACTCCTTAAGTAATTCATTTCCACTGCTCTCACTCTTGGTCTGAGTCTCTCAACCAACGTCCATGCTTCGCTTCCGTAAGTCAGTGTCGGGATTACCACACTGTCATGCAAGGACTTCTTCACTTCCATACTGACCACCCTATTTCTTGTTACTGCTTTTAGCGTTCCTACAACCCTCTTCCCCTGTTGTACCCTCTCCCGCACCTCTTCATCCATAGTCCCATCTTTACTCAACACACTGCCCAGATACTTAAAAGAGTTGACGATCTCCATAGCCTGACCGTTCAGCTTCACCTCACACTCTGTGACTTCACCCCTTTCGAAGACCATAACCTTGCTCTTCCCCGTTCTCCTTGAGCGTTCTCCTTGAGCGTTCTCCTTGAGCGTCTTAACTCTGGTGGCTGCTCTGGGGTGTACCCGCTGTATGTGGCAGAGACAGCCCAGTCGATGATGGATGTGAAAACCTATATTAAGGTTGTTGGTTGTGATGCCAATCAATATTTTGTAGACATATAAGATGGCATATCTTTCCCTGCATCTTTCTAATGAGAATAGCTTGAGAGTTTCCAACCTCCCCCAGTAGTCTAGGTGATGGACGGCAGAGATTTTATTGGTGAATGAGCGTTGAACTGCTTCGAGTAATTGCTTCTCTCCCACCTTCCATGGGCTCCATAGCTGACAGCAATATTCCAACAGTGGAATGACCAGTGACTTGTAGGGCGTCAGCATGGGGATCATGTCACGTGTTCGGAAGGTTCCTAGGATCCATCCAGCTTGGTTACGAGCATTCTTTGCCACATTGGTTATATGCATTCCAAATGTACCATCTCGACTGAGTGTAATACCAAGATCTTTTACATAATCATTTGTATCAATGCAAGAGTCGTCATCTGCTGTGTATGTGTGGATATTCATATTTCGGTCTGCACTGTAGTTCATGTGTTCAAATTTGTTATTGTTAAAGGACATGTTGTTTTGCTCTGCCCATGAGTAAATTGTAGTGAGATCTGCCTGAAGTAAATCAGCATCTGTTGTAGAAGACACTTCCCTTAATACACGAGTGTCGTCAGCAAAGGAGGCAACAGACGAATGCATGACATGTTTATTTATGTCTGATATGTGCAGCAAGAAAAGTATAGGTCCAAGAACTGACCCTTGTGGCACCCCACTAGTGACGATGGATGGCTTGGACACTGCACCACCAACCGCTACAGCTTGTTCCCTGTCAGTGAGGAAACAGTGCAGCCACACCCCAAGTTTTCCTGAGATTCCTGAGTCTCGTATCTTGTGGAGTACAAAGGAAGTACAAAGGAAATCAAGCAACAACAGATCTAGTGACCCTTCTAGGTTGCTTGTCCTCCAAAACACTGAGGATCAAGTGTCCAAACAGTGGTTTAGAGTGGGTAAGGGAACATTGGAAAGGGAATTACTGCCCTGGAACTAATGTCCGTGGCAGGATTAGGAAGTTAGTAGGGGACAGATGGGTTAGTAACTGAGGGGGGGATAAAATAAAGTTATTCATTTACAAACGCAGTCAGTCGCGGGTTTGATGCGAGATATTTGTCTAAGCGGAGTTTAAATGAATCAACGGTGATGCAGTCTATAACGTTTCGGGGAAGCCCATTCCACAAGTTGACAACTCGATTGAAGAAGAAATTCTTAGATTCGTGTGAGTTAAAAGATTTACCAATAATTTTGCAACCGTTTCCCCGCGTGTAATTAGATTGGTCGATAGTGAAGTACTTACTACAGTTCATATTGTCGATGCCTTTGATGATTTTGAACACTTGAATTAAGTCACCTCTTAATCTGCGCTGGGTTAAAGGAAATAGATTTAATTCTCTAAGACGCTCTTCGTATGGTTTGTTCTTTAGGCTAGGTATCATTTTGGTAACTCTACGTTGAACTCGTTCTAGCTTGTTTATATCTTTTTGGTAATAAGGGCACCAGGATTGAACGCAGTATTCCAGAAGAGGGCGGACTAATGAATTGTAAAGGGTTAGGATAACTTCTTTGGATTTATGCTCAAATGACCTGCCTATAAAGCCAATTATTTTGTTTGCCTTCTTAACAACTTCTGAACATTGTTGACTCGGTTTTAGGTTACTCGATATTGTTACTCCCAGATCGGTTTCTCTGTTTACATTCTTAAGCTGAGTGCCATTCATCGAATAGTTTGCTTTCTCATTTAGGTATCCGATATGTAGTACTTTACATTTATCCGCATTGAAACTCATTTGCCAAATTTGGGCCCAACATGACAATTTATCTAGATTGTGTTGCATATCGTCAACTTGTTCTTTTGAGAGTACGCGATTTGCAATTTTTGTATCGTCAGCAAATTTTGAGATTGTACAGGTGAGACCATCATCTATGTGGTTGATGTAAATTAGAAAGAGAATTGGTCCTAGTACCGATCCCTGGGGTACCCCGCTACTTACATTGGTCCATTTTGATGCCTTACCGTTTATGACTACTCTTTGCTTTCTGTCGCTGAGCCAATTTTCTATCCATTTCAACACACCGTCTTGTATTCCATGCGCTTTTAGTTTTAGCAGTAAACGTTTGTGGGGAACTTTGTCAAAGGCCTTTTGAAAATCAAGGTATATAATATCTACAGCTTTACTCTCATCGTAGAGGTTGAGGATATCGTGGAAGAAGTCTAAGAGGTTTGTTAAACAGGAACGTTTTTTACGAAAGCCGTGTTGAGTATCTTTAAGTATGTTATTTTCCTCTAAGTGATTTACGAGTCTGTCTCGTATGACCGTTTCTAGCATTTTACATACAACTGAGGTTAAGCTAATTGGACGATAGTTACTGGGTAGGGATTTGCTGCCTTTTTTGAATATCGGTGTTACGTTGGCTAGCTTCCACTGATCGGGCATAGTTCCAGACTGCAAGGATTTATTGAATAGTAATGTCAGTGGTTTAGAGAGCTCATCCTTAGCTTCCTTTAGAACTCTAGGCGAGATTGTATCAGGTCCAGGCGTTTTATTTACCTTGAGTTTATCTAAACAATTCAATACTTCTCTCTCTGTAACGGTGATATTGCTTAGAACATCTGAATTATCAATCTGAATCGGCGATGGTGTAGGGATATCACCGAGGTCTTCTGTTGTAAAAACTGATGCAAAGAAGGTATTGAGGGCATTACTCATTTGTTCTTCGTCTTTGGTGTATTCTCCATTTTCATCGACTAACGGTCCAACAGTTGAAGTAACGACTTTTTTCTTTCTGATATAACTATAGAATTCTTTCGGGTTTGTTTTACTTTGATTCGCAATATGTAACTCTAAGGTCTTTTTACTTTGCTTAATTAACTTTTTGGCTTTGCGTCGTAGCTCTACAAATTTCAGCCGTTCTTCGTCATTTTGTGAGGATTTTAATCTATCATTAGCAAATTTTTTAGCAAGCAGGCAGTTTGAAATATCTTTATTCCACCATTTGGGCTTATTATTATGGCCTGGACGCCGAGTTTTCGATGGTATGCAGTCTTGCACTGCTTTTAGGTAAGTGGCTTCGAATAACTTCCAAGATGTATTTATGTCGTTATTGTGAATTAAAAAGCTCCAGTCAGTTTCTTTAAACATAGCTCTAAGTTTATGGAAGTTTGCTTTCTTGAAATTAGGGACTTTTTCGAGGCTACTATTTGGTTCGTTACTAGTAAACTTTAAAGTGAAAGTTATTGTACGATGGTCGCTGTTACTGAATTCATCACCAACATTCAAATTCTCTATTAATTCTTCTTTTGTTGCAAGTACAATGTCAAGAACGTTATTACCACGGGTCGGCGTTCCAACAAATTGATAACGCGAACTCTCTTGCAAGTTCGTATACAAGTCATGTCCGGAGTGTGAAGTAAGAGTATCGCCCCACTTGGTCACAGGTAAATTAAAGTCACCAAAAATTACGGTATCTTGTGAGTTACTTACATCTGCAATTTGTTCGTAACTATCTCGGTCAGTTTGCACTGATTGAGCTGGAGGTCTGTATATTAATGCAAGTATTATTTTGGTACCTTTATTATTCTTTATTAGCACAAAAGATGGCGTCGACCGTTCACAATTTGAGGTTTTGACAAGAGGGTAGGGTTAAGACTTTCTTTGATATAAAGTAAAACGGCCACCTCCATTTCGATTTATTCGGCTTTCCTCAAACATTACATAACCGGGAAGTTGAATACTCTGCTAAAAAGTCTCTATCTTCTGTATTGAGCCAAGATTCTGTTATGCCAATCACATCATAATTTTCTGTAAACACTAGCTCCTCTAAATCTGAAAATTTATTGCGTATGCTACGAGCGTTTGCTTAGAAAACCTTTAAATTTGTTATTTTAGAACTCACGGAACGCTCTTTAATAATATTTTTGGTTCTTGTCGGATCTACATTTATGTTCATGGCTGTCCTCGGTCCTCGCTGTCTTCGGTCCTTATCGCTGGTGGTCCTCGGTTGCCTCTGTTTTTTTCTTGGCGTTGGATGATTTATGTCACTGCTGCTTCTTCTCTCGGATGGCGTTTTTTGATCCATGGCTGCGGACTGCTTCGTGTAGGAGACGACCCATGCGTGCTGAACCCACAGGGTTTAGATGAGTGCCATCCTTGCGGAACAGAGTAGGCTGGTTGTAGAAGTTGTCCCAGAGGTTGATGAATTCAACTTCTTCCCTCAGACACAAATGTTTTAGTCGGCTATTTGTGCTGAAAGCCTTGTCGTAGAATTTGTCAGGTGCGTCGATCTTGGGGAGAATGCCTGAGATGATGATATTCCTTGACTTGTTTTTGTAGTGCTGGATCATCTTGCGGTATTTCTCCATCAACTCTTCGGATCTGGTGCGCATGACGTCATTTGAACCAGCATGGATGACAAAAAGGGTATGGAGGAGTATGCCGTGGTCTACCTTGTCAAATGCTTTTGCAAAATCAAGGTAGAGCACGTCGATAGCATTTTTATTTTCTAGCCCTTCTATAATTGTTTCATGGTGAGCTAACAGTTGCGAGAGGCACGAGTGGCGCTCCCGAAACCCATGCTGGTCCTTGTTTATTATGTTGTTTTCTTCAAGGTATATGGACATATTTTAACTATTAGCTTTTCGAGGATTTTGATGACATGCGAAGTTAAAGCAATAGGTCTATAATTTTTTGCTTCACCCCTCGAACCCCCTTTGTGGACTGGTGTAAGTTTAGCACATTTTAATTGTTGTGGTATAATTCCAGAATCGAGAGAATTTCAATATAAATTTGTAGAGGAGCACTAAGCTCTGCTGCGCAATTCTTGAGAAGTGCGGCCGGGAATTGATCTGGGCCTGCTGCTGCATTGATACCAATTTCCTTTATAGCATTTTTTATATCCCTTGTGGTAAATTTAATGTCAGTTAGATTTGGCATGGATACTTTGTGGAAGAAGTCGGTCGGTGAGTCAATTATTTTATCACCTCGAGGGTGGCTAAAGACGCCCTCGTACTGTAGCCGTAGTATATCGACAATCGCCTCAGGTTCGTTCTTGGTTTGGCCGTTCATGTGTCAGTGGACCAACACCCACCCTTAGATTTGATTTGTTTGCAGGATACTTATAAAAGGATTTGGGGTTAGTTTTAATGCAGGACACGGCTTGGAAGTCTTTTCTGCGATTTTCTATTCTACTGAAGTCTTGAGTTTTTCTTCAATGGAGGTAACGTTGGCTTCAATTTGTTGTTTATTTAGTATGCTCGTACTACGCTTCAGCTTCTTGCGTAGGTTCGTTCGCTTGCGCATCAGTATCCTACGATCACGTGGTATATTTTTCTGTGGTGACGATTTTCTAAGGGGTACATATTTTTCAGAAATTTTGAGGCATATTTCCAGTAATTTGTTATATTGGGCCTCGGGACCAGATTCCTTAAACTGTATGGCCCAATCCGCTTCACTAAGTTCTCTTTTAAGGTCTTCCCAGCATATAGATTCACTGAGAAAGTTGAGTTGATTGACACACACACACACACACACGCACGCACGCACGCACGCACGCACGCACGCACGCACGCACGCACACACACACACACACACACACACACACACACACACACACACACACACACACACACACACACACACACATTTGCACTTATGATAAGGAGAACAGTATTGAGGATAAAATGGTCCATAAAGGTTATAATACCTGGCAGTCAATACTGGACGGAGACGTGTTTATTATTACTGTCCCGGCTGACTTCTTTATATGGGGTCAACAGAAGGTCAGGTCAGGTCAGTAATTGAGATTGATGAATATGCAGCAATTTATTAAAAAAGTTAGAGTATTAAAGTATATGCGTGTGTGTGTGTGTGTGTATATATACTGTATATATATATATATATATATATATTTATATTTATTATAGACAAAGTAGAAAGGAAAGCCTTTCCTATCATTAACTCCCGTCCACTCGACACCGACTCTCGTTAATCTCTCTCTCTCTCTCTCTCTTCGCCGCAATGTTGCATCTCTCTCGCTATTCTATCGCTACTACAATAATCAGTGTTCCTCAGAGCGCTCTCAGTGTATACCACCTCCTCTACTTAGGGTACGTAGTACCCGTCTTGCAACACTGTCCCACCCCTACTCTGTGCAACTCTCCAACTCAAGAGTGAAACGATACTCCCAATCTTTCTTCTATTCAACAGCTGAGCTCTGGAACTCTCCCTGATTCCATCGTTCCCTCATCCTATGACTTAAATTGCTTCAAACTCAGTGTGTCCAGACATTTTGGCTCAAACATTCCCTGATTTTGGCCCCGTCACTCATTCAACTCTGGGGGAGGCACTCGGCACAGGCAGTTTTGCCTTTTGTCTCCCTCATCCACATAGACAAAATAAAATACTGTATATATATATATATACAGTATATACGTGAGAGGCAATATAAATACTCTATATACTGTATATATATACAGTATATACGTGAAAGGCAGTATAAATGGAAAACAACGAAAACAAATGTTATGCAGGTAATTGTGTTTTCCACTAATGAAAAATGTATATGAAGTGGATTTATATTGTGGAATGAAAGTGGGTGGACAATTACTCTGCGGACTATGGTTTGATAATTCGTTCTCTCTGTGTTTGTGTGACATACTGTATGTTCAGTATATAAATAAAGTTGACTTGTCGCTTTGCCCAAAATAAAAACGGCATACCCAACTCTGCGATGGGTTATCATCATCACTATCACCATCATCACTACTACTATCATCACTACTACTGTCACTATCAGGGGGGATCCTTGGGGGGGGGGGGGGGGGACAAAACCATATGTTTGACATAATACCATAACTATTGCACAAATTCCAGAAATCTGTTTTGTCTGACCGTCGCATTCACCCACCGAATGTCTGTCCTCTGTCCCCTGGAGATGTAATTCACGAAAGCGCTTGGGACTCTGTGTTTATTTTCCTTTCTTCCCTGTGGATATTCAGTATTATATAAGTTCATGTGTTGCTGTGACTGTCTTGCATATATATATATATTTATATATATATATATATATATATATATATATATATATATATATATATATTATATATACTGTATATATATATATATATATATATTATATATACTGTATATATACCGGTATATACATACATATATATATACCGGTATATAAATATATATATATATTATATATATATATATATCTCTATATATATATATAGTTATATCTATATATATATATACTGTATGTATGCAGTATATATACAGTATATATATATACTGTATGTATGCAGTATACAGTATATATATATACTGTATGTATGCTGCTGCAGCTTTTATTTCTTTTTACTCGTGAGTGTGTTTCCCCTCGTTTCTTTTTGTATTAAATGCAATATACTTTTGTTTCAGGTCCTGGTTACTGGAGCAACCAGCCCAGGAATGGCGGACAATGGACAGGGATAACTTAATGGACTCAACAAAGAACCTGCTGATGGGGGCCTATAAAAGGAGAGAAGCAACCATTTACACCTAGTGGAAAAAGAGAAGAGAAGGCCACACTATAAAGGGAAGAAGAAGAAAGAGAATTAGAAGGAGAAGAAGACCATAACGACGACGTATAATGGTGGAGAATGGAAACAATGGGAATGAAGTTAGAAGAAAGGGAAGAAGAAGACAAATTAGAAGAAATTAGAAGACAATAACGAAGATGTATAATGGTGGAGAATGGGAAAGATAGGGATGAAGTTAGAAGATGAAGAAGAAGACAAAGCAGAAGAAGAAGACAACGACGACGTAGAAGGGTGGAGAATGGGAAAGATAGGAATGAAGTTAAGACAAAAATATGAAGAGGAAGGATATTTTGGCGTCATGTCTTGCGAGGTTGCCCCGTAGTCAGACACTAGCTCAAAGGTTATAAGAAAAAAAGTTATGAAAAATAATAACAAAAGATATATTAAGGTTTTCTAAGCACCCAAGAAGAAGAAGAAGAAGAAGAAGAAGAAGATTGAAGGAAGCCTCTATATCCTCTCTCTCTCCCTTCCGTTGTAATAAGGTAAGATCTCCAGGTTGGTTTGGTTTTCAAGATCCGATTACGCATTCTGTTTTCTGGGTATAACTAGACAATTTCCTACAGATTAGGAACCTTGGGTATATGGAAGTCAGAGGGTTACTTGAGATAGTCCTTCCCCTTATGATTCTCACAGAACCTTCCTAAACTATGTAAAATCTTCCAATGATAGCCAGCATAATTTGTCAAAATGCGTCATAACCTTGAAAGGGTTAACATTCTCTCGGCAGGTTCGGTCCATTAAGGTGAGATGGGTGTATTTATTTGCTCATTTGTGTATATAGACCTTTATCAGTCGAGTTTCTGATACCAATGCAAAATATTCCACAAATGTTGCCAGAAAAATGTTGATCGTGGTATGTTGATAATAAAAGCTCTCGTGTGATACCGGCTTACTCGGGTTGTTGACATGTGTACGGCGGGTTCGGGGAAGTGGCCATCTCGGTACGTCCTTTTCCGGAATATGACCTACGGACATTATTACAGTTTCTTCTCCTACTTGTCATCGTTGTTGTTGTTGTTGTTGTTGTTGTTGTTGTTGTTGTTGTTGTTGTCTTTCTTCTTCTTGGAATTGTTGTGCTCTTGACGCTTGGCTCCTTTTCTGTATCTCTTAAGCTGGTATCACACGAGAGCTTTTATAGTTAACATACGATGATCAACAAATTTCGGGCAACATTTCTGGAATATTTTGCACTGGTATCAGAAACTAGACTGATAATAGATTAATTTAGGTAACACACATAGTTATAATGTAGACGTCATAAGCTGCCAGACCAGTGTTAAGTATGAATGTTGAGGGAAAAGCGTTCGTGTGATACAGGCTTTAGTAAAGTATATCATTAAAGGGAGGTTTGTAGTTTGTTCCCTAGACCTCCATCAAGCTTAAAGTTACACCCCCTTGAGCTCCTTTCAAGATAAATTTGTACAATGTCCTGGCCAAATGCCGGTTCATCTTAAATTACATGCTCGCTATCGCTCGCCAGGAAAACATCGAAACTTTAGTGGCACGAAATGTCTTAAAATTGAAAGAAATGGGGGGAAAGTTCTTAAAATCGCCAAACTAATGGGGCGAACATCTTAAAATCTCAAAAATCAATTGGGCTAAACATGAGGGAGAAATGGGTCACGAAAAAATCCCTTATGTGGAAATCTCCCCAAGGGATACCATATAATATAAAAAAAAAAAAATTAGGCAAAATATTGCCCATTGACGACTCTCTCTCTCTCTCTCTCTCTCTCTCTCTCTCTCTCTCTCTCTCTCTCTCTCTCTCTCTCTCTCTCTCTCTCCTCTCGCTCCTCTCGCTCCTCTCTCTCTCTCTCTCTCTCTCTCTCTCTCTCTCTCTCTCTCTCTCTCTCTCTCTCTCTCTCTCTCTCTCAGCCTCGTTCAAAGGACAGTTACGGAGACAACAAGATATTAAAAAATGTCTATTACATGGACTTTTATTGCTGGCTTGTGTGTGTGTGATGAAAGGATATGGCTTTTCGCTAACCCCCTAAAATAGCCGCTGGGTGCTAAATTGTTTTCATTGTTGCTCAAATGGTTGGATTGTCTGAAGCTTCGGGATCTTTGGTGTATAACTTTTTTTTTTCTTTTTTTTTTTGGGGGGGGGAGGATTGTTTGCGATGACTGAAACTTATTATCTTTCATCTCTCTCCTCTCCTATCTTCTCTTCTCTTCTCTCCTCCATCTCTTCTCTTCTCTCCTCCATCTCTTCTCTTCTCTTCTCTTCTCTTCTCTCCTCCATCTCTTCTCTTCTCTCCTCCATCTCTTCTCTTCTCTTCTCTCCTCCATCTCTTCTCTCCTCTCCTCCATCTCTTCTCTTCTCTCCTCTCCTCCATCTCTTCTCTACTCTCCTCTCCTCCATCTCTTCTTTCCTTTCCACTCCTCTCTCCTCTCCTCCATATCACCTCTCCTCTCTTCTCACTTCACTGGAGAGAGAGAGAGAGAGAGAGAGAGAGAGAGAGAGAGAGAGAGAGAGAGAGAGAGAGAGAGAGAGACCCATCCTTGCATGTAACCCTATTAACCTTGTCAATGAAGATCAAATGGAAATTGACTGTCTTTTATACTGCCGAACACAAAATTACACATTTCATTTGTGAATACAGGTATATTGGTATTTGTACTTTGACTATCAAAGGTCTTTCCTAAGCTTAATGACATTTTCTGATAGTAGCTATAGCAATATCCTTTGATGATGGCTACAATATAATACTTTGGTGTTAACTATAGTATATAATATACTGTATATATATATATATATATATATATATATATATATATATATATATATATATATATATATATACATATATTACACTATAAACTATAAATATATATAGCTATAATATAATTGACTGATGGTAGCTATAATATACTGTAACTGTCTGAATGGTACTGTAGTTACAATATTATTATCATATATACTTTTAGTTTTATAAAGCGACTAAACTGCCTGTAGGAAGTGTCCATGCAAACTGAAAGATACGTACGTTGAAGTCATTATGTCTGGACAATTTGACTCTAACGTACTTTCAATTTGGTTCTCTATCCTTATTTAAAAATGAATACAAATAATAATGAAATATTATAATTGTTTAGTTAGGTAAAAAATAATTATTCAACACCTAAAATATAGCGTCTCTTACTAGGTAGCTAACATAGAACCCCCCCCCCCCCCCTTGGGTCAGAATACCTTCCTGGTCAGGTCGTCTGGGTCATTTATGGAATTACTTTTCTAGCTTTTTGATCGTCTTTTGTTAATCGATCTAACTATCAATTATTTTATACTTGTCTGTTCCTGTTATGGTGTGTGTGGGTGAGAGAGAGAGAGAGAGAGAGAGCGCGAGAGAGAGAGAGAGAGCGAGCGAGCGAGCGAGCGAGCGAGCGAGCAATAGCGGGAGAACTCGTCCGAATCTCCCATGTATTCCAAAATTCCCACATCCTTAATTGGCCGTTTCTGTGGCAATTCCAACTTGTTATATCTCCATGCAGTATGCAATAGTTTGAACGAGTTCCTTCTTTGAAACTCCACCCCAATGTTTAGACTTTAAGGGGGTAGTACTCGCTTTTTCTGGACCCCCTTCTCCCTCATGTTTAGCATATTAGTTTTGAGGTTATAAGACGTTCGTTCCGTTAGTTTGGCGATTTTGAGACCTTTCTCCTCATTTTTTTTTTCAATATTAAGACCTTTCGTAGCCTTTAGATGTCGATTTTTTGCTGGAGAGCGTTAGCGAGCCTCTAATTTTAGAAGGAAACGGCCTTTGGCCGGGAAAGTTTTCTACCGAAAAATTTAAAATACATCTAGAAAGGGGGTCTAGGGGGTGTTTTTCTAAGCTTGATGGAGGTCTAGCGAGGAAACTCAAAACTATATAAATAAACAAATATATAGACCGAGAACCAAGCACTACCCCCTTAACCAGGCGCTCTTACGGTGGGAAGAGGAAAGTTGGGGTTTCTGGTACAGACAAAGTAGAAATTCATGGGATATCTCGGGGAATTTGGCTTTTACACACACACACACACACACACACACACACACACACACACACACACACACACACACACACACACATATAAACACTCACATACGAACACATACATACCATCACACACACACACACACACCACATACGAACACATACATACACAGTCACACACACACACACATAAACACTCACATACGAACACATACATACACAGTCACATACAAACAAACACACACACACATACACACACACACACATAAACACTCACATACGAACACATACATACACAGTCACATACAAACACACACACACACACACATGCATACAATTTGTCTTATTATTGTGTCTTTTCTGTCCATTCTTTACTGTCTTTTCTGTCCATTCTTTACTGTCTTTTATGTCCATTCTTTACTGTCTTTTCTGTCCATTATTTACTGTCTTTTCTGTCCATTCTTTACTGTCTTTTCTGTCCATTGTTTACTGTCTTTTCTGTCCATTGTTTACTGTCTTTATTCTTCTTCTGGTGTGTGTCTACCTGTCTTTTACTATTGTGTCTTTTCTGTCCATTTCTTTCTGTCTTTATTTTTCTTATGCCTGTCTTTTACTGTTGCGTCTTGTCTGTCCAGCCCTTTCTTTCTTTATTCTCCTGGTGCGTTTATCTGTCTATGCTTTATTATTGTGTCTTGTCTGTCCATTCTTGTCTTTCTTTATTCTTCTTCTGGTGTGTGTGTCTGTCTGTTCTTTATTATTGTGTCTTGTCTGTCCATTCTATACTGTATATATTCTTCTTCTGTCTGTCTTTTACTATTGTTTCTTCTTTTCTGTCCACTCTTTACTTTATATATTCTTCTTCTGTTGCATTTATCTGTCTGTCCTTTACTATTGTGTCTTCTCTGTCCACCCCTTTCCGTCTGTCCTTTTCTACTGTGTCCTGTCTGGCCATCCTGTTATACCAACTGTGTCTGACCAATGGTGTTGTGGTGGTGCTGGCGGCCGACTGAAAATGGGTTGGAGCTAGAATTTTGGTGTCTTTTTGTTTTTGTTTTTGTTTTGTTTTTCCTCGCGCCCACGGGATAATGGAATTGTGGGTAAAAAAAAAAAAAAAAAAAAAACACACACACACCGAGAGAGAAAGAGATAGAGAGAGAGAGAGAGAGAGAGAGAGAGAGAGGGAGAGAGAGAGAGAGAGAGACGCATAATATAATTTAAAACTATTGAAGACAAAAATACAGGACACAGGACAAATATTGAAGTGAGGCTGAGCTATAAGTTCGTTTGATTGTATTTATTGTATTTTATTTTATTTTTTATATTTTTATCCTTGCGGCAGAAGTTGTGTCATATCCTCGAAATTAGCTTCGGTATTCTCTCTCCCCCCCCCCCCCCCTTTCTCTCTCTCTCTCTCTATCTATCTATCTATCTCTCTCTCTCTCTTTCTCTTTCTCTTTCTCTCTCTCTCCATAAGTCTTCGGTATTTCAGATGTTTTGCGGAAAATAAAGAAGATTGGTGGAATTAATCAGCTTCTGAAAGATTTATGGCTCATTTGAGAGAGAGAGAGAGAGAAAGAGAGAGAGAGAGAGAGAGAGAGAGAGAGAGAGTTCTGGGTCACCACTTGTTGCTGTCTACAAACATACTGCTTGCAAATGAATGGTGGAGAAAGTGTCCAATGATGACTAAACCAAAATATATTCTAAAATTACGATTTACTGTATATATTGCGGCTGGACATTAAGATAGGAAGGGGTCAAATTCAGTCTTTAGTTCTAGTAATGTCTGTGCAAGCCCCATCACATAAATAACATAAGAACATAAGAAAACGGGAGTCTGCAGAGAGGTGATTGACTCACACAAGGTAGATCCCTTTTAAACCCAACCCCTCTCGTCCATATAGCACTTGGTAGCCTCTTCATTGTAAGTATCAGGAACAGTAGTGCGAATAGAAACGAAACTAGGGATAACTCAGAAGAGACGCTAACTAACGCCTATACTGCTGATGATAGAGGTGATGGTTCGGTTCAGTTGTTGGTCGAGGAGATATACCCCTTTGCAACGGCCTCCCCTTTGGATTGTATGTTTGTTATTGTTTTTTTCCCCACTTTCCAAAATGTATATAAACACTTTAAACTTCTTCTTTTTTGTGTATTTGGGATCATGGAGTCGGAGGTTTCTCAATTATTTTGTATTTTGTAACTAGATGTCCCGAAATTATTGTAGTTGTTCCCCAGTCACGCTCTACCACCATGTAAGGGGAGGTCTTTAGTTGATTCCCTAGACTTCCATCAAACTTAAAATTACTCCCCACTAGATCCCCTTTCAAGATAAATTTGTACATTTTTCGGTAGAAAAATGTCCCGGCCGAAGGCCGATTCCCCTCATGTGTTTGTAAATTTCATTAATCGATTTTAGGAGTATAGTTGGTTGTTGGAAGGCACATAATAATCACAGGCTCGCTATCGCTCGCCAGGAAAAAATCGACACCTAAATGGCACGAATGGTCTTCAAATTGACAGAAATGGGGCGAGGGTTCTTAAAATCGCCAAACTAATGGGGCGAACGTCTTAAAATCTCAAAAGCAATGGGGCTAAACATGAGGGAGAAAGAGGTCCAGAAAAAAAATCCTCCAGGCGGAAATCTCCCCTTAACTCGTTCAGTACCGGTGACATTTCCATCAGATTCTGGTAACGAGCTGACGACTTCGTTCAGCTTAGGAAGTACGTCTATCAAGAAAAAGCCAAATGATCTTATATGTAGCTGAAATCAAAGAAATAAAAGAGACATCACCGGTACTGTAAGGGTTAATGGCATTGTTAGGAAGATACTTAACCCTTTGAAGATCCGATTACGCATATTTCTCTCTCTCTCTCTCTCTCTCTCTCTCTCTCTCTCTCTCTCTCTCTCTCTCTCTCTCTCTCTCTCTCTCTCTCTCTCTCTCTCTCTCTCTCTCCAGCACGCGCACAATAACACCCACCCAAACACACACATAACCACTGACTTACACACACACACACACACATAACCACACACACACGCACACACACACACACACACACACAAACACACACACACACACAAACAAACACACACACACAAACAAACACACACACACAAACAAACACACACACACTCAAGGCTGGTGGTTTATGTCTATCCATATTAGCAAGTCAGAGTTGAAAGTTTAAGGAGGTAAGTCTCGATGTTTATGGCCCCCTTCTCCCTCATGTTTAGCATATTAGTTTTGAGGTTTTAAGACGTTCGTTCCGTTAGTTTGGCGATTTTGAGACATTTCGCCTAGTTTTTGTTTCAATATTTAGACCTTTCATGCCCTTTGGGTGTCCATTTTTTCCTGGCGAGCGATAGCGAGCCTCTAATTTTAGAAGGAATTGGCCTTCGGCCGGGACATTTTTCTACCGAAAAATGTACAAATTTATCTTGAAAGGGGGTCTAGGAAATGTTTTATTAAGCTTGATGGAGGTCTAGCGAGGAAACTATATAATAAATAAATACATGAATTAATAAATGACTGAAAAATAACCACTACCCCCTTAAGGCCAAATAACCACTACCCCCTTAAGGCAAAATAACCACTACCCCCTTAAGGCAAAATAACCACTACCCCCTTAAGGCCAAATAACCACTACCCCCTTAAGGCAAAATAACCACTACCCCCTTAAGGCCAAATAACCACTACCCCCTTAAGGCCAAATAACCACTACCCCCTTAAGGCCAAATCGGGTTTCAGCGAATCTGTTCTCAGTGATTTTACTTGGGAGTCTCTGGGTTAATACGAAGGTGAAGGGAAGCACACACACACACACACACACACACACACACACACACACACACCACACACACACACACACACACACACATACACAGCCACACACACACACACACCCACACATACACACACACACACATACACACACCCACATACACACACACACACACACACACACACACACACACACACACACACACACACACCCACACCCACACACAAACACAAACACACACACACACACAACACACACAGACACACCACACACACACAACACACACACACACACACACACACACACACACACACACATACACACACTCACTCTCTCTCTCACTCATACATATATTGCCTTTCATGCCATTACTTCACTAATATTTTGCAGTGTGGGGCGCTAATGCAACTTCCGAAAACGGGTCAAAACACTATTACTATAATTTCCTGTTATTTGTCTAAATATACTTTTCCTCTCGCTCTCTCTCTCTCTCTGGCTCTCTCTCTCTCTCTGGCTCTCTCTCTCTCTCGCTCTCGCTCTCTCTCGCTCGCTCTCTCTCTCTCTCTCTCTCTCTCTCTCTCTCTCTCTCTCTCTCTCTCTCTCTCTCTCTCTCTCCGCTCGCTCGCTCGCTCGCTCTCTCTCTCACTCCCGCTCCCTCGCTCTCTCTCTCTCTCTCTCTCTCTCTCTCTCTCTCACTCACTTTCTCTCTCTCTCACTCACTCACTCACTCACTCACTCTCTCTCTCTCTCTCACACACACACACACACACAATTTCCCGGTTCACCCAAGGAAGATGAAGCACCCGCGGAGATTAAACCCCCCCCCCACCCCATCCCTCTTTCAAGAAGGTAATATAATAGACAACAGGAAGGAGTCGTGCAGAAGGCAAGGGACTGACATGCACTATTTCGTGGTTAAGGGGAGATTTCCAATGGAGAGATTTTTTTCTTGACGCCTTTCTTCTTCATGTTTAGCCCCATTGCTTTTCTAATTTTAAGACGTTCGCCCCATTATTTTGACGATTTTAAGAACCTTCGACCCATTTCTGTCAATTTTAAGACCTTTCGTGCCATTAAGGTGTCGATTTTTTCCTGGCGAGCGACAGCGAGCCTGTAATTTAAGAGCAATCGGCCTCCGGCCGGGACATTTTTCTACCGAAAAATGTACAAATTTATCTTGAAAGGGGGTATAGGGGGTGTAATTTTATGCTTTATGAAAACGTAGGGAACAAACTAAATACCTCCCCTTTATGATAAACTATTTACTAGCTGTATAGTTGTCGAGGGTAATATAATTTCAAGTAGACATACAGGTATATACATTGGAGAGTGAGTGAGTGAGTGAGTGAGTGTGTGTGTAAGAGTGTGTAAGAGTGAGTTTTAATTTTAAACTGAGGACCTGGAAGACAGCGCGAACTTTCCACACAATTTTTGAGGCCATTTTTACCGCTCACGTAATCCCAACTTTCACCCTCAGAAAACTACGCTGCTGCACACCCACATTCTGATAGGACCAACACACTCCTACATCATAGTTGTAAAAAAAAAAAAAAAAAAAACGTATGGTGATTTTTGGTTTTATTGGATGTCGGGGAATTATAGACTTATTATAATATATAGATAGCTAGACGGATATGGGTATAGATAAATGCACGGTCGTATGGACATTGCTTATATACATAGACAAACATATATTGCTTATATACATAGACAGACATATATTGCTAATATACATAGACAAACATATATTGCTAATATACATAGACAAACATATATTGCTTATATACATAGACAAACATATATTGCTTATATACATAGACAAACATATATTGCTTATATACATAGACAGACATATATTGCTAATATACATAGACAAACATATATTGCTAATATACATAGACAACATATATTGCTTATATACATAGACAGACATATATTGCTTATATACATAGACAACATATATTGCTTATATACATAGACAAACATATATTGCTAATATACATAGACAAACATATATTGCTTATATACATAGACAAACATATATTGCTTATATACATAGACAAACATATTGCTTATATACATAGACAAACATATATTGCTTATATACATAGACAAACATATATTGCTAATATACATAGACAAACATATATTGCTTATATACATAGACAAACATATATTGTTTATATACATAGACAAACATATATTGCTTATATACATAGACAAACATATATTGCTTATATACATAGACAAACATATATTGCTTATATACATAGACAAACATATATTGCTTATATACATAGACAAACATATATTGTTTATATACATAGACAAACATATATTGCTTATATACATAGACAAACATATATTGCTTATATACATAGACAAACATATATTGCTTATATACATAGACAAACATATATTGCTTATATACATAGACAAACATATATTGCTTATATACATAGACAAACATATATTGCTTATATACATAGACAAACATATATTGCTTATATACATAGACAGACATATATTGCTAATATACATAGACAAACATATATTGCTTATATACATAGACAAACATATATTGCTAATATACATAGACAAACATATATTGTTTATATACATAGACAACATATATTGCTTATATACATAGACAAACATATATTGCTTATATACATAGACAACATATATTGCTTCTATACATAGACAGACATATATTGCTTATATACATAGACAACATATATTGCTTATATACATAGACACACATATATTGCTTATATACATAGACAGACATATATTGCTTATATACATAGACAACATATATTGCTAATATACATAGACAGACATATATTGCTTATATACATAGACAACATATATTGCTAATATACATAGACAGACATATATTGCTTATATACATAGACAACATATATTGCTTATATACATAGACAAACATATATTGCTTATATACATAGACAACATATATTGCTTATATACATAGACAGACATATATTGCTTATATACATAGACAGACATATATTGCAGAATCGTTACAGTATCCTACATAGGAAAGGGAGAACTGCAATTGTATATGGAAATAGTTGCATATGTTTCAATTACTCTATCAAAGGAAATGGGAGTGTACACACGAGTAGAGAGAGAGAGAGACTGATGATTTTAGCCGTATATGTAATAATAATAATAATAATAATAATAATAATAATAATAATAAACGGGTTATTTACAGAATGGCAGCCCGATGAGCTGAAAATACACATTTAAAATTTAGTAGATGAACATGACAAATCTATATAGGGAAATGGTAAACTCCGCTTACAATGTGTGAGTATAATACAAAGTAATACTAATACAATAAAGACAACGACTGCAAGTGTAAAATACAAATTATGTTAAATTAACCATAAGTGTAAGTTATATATACAATTATGTCGTCTGCTGGTGGTTTGACCTTTTTTTTTAATTATATAAATAAATAGCTCACAAACTCGTAACTATCAGTACATTATACATATATTATATACATCGTAAACATACAATGGATTGTATACATACACGCTCACGTGTGCATACATACATAATTATATAGTATACATGTGTGTGTGTTTTTTGGGGGAGGACTATTGTTTTGACACTTTATTCGCAATTTAAAAGGGGCCACACACACACACACACACACACACACACACACACACACACACACACACACACCCACACCCACCCACACCCACACCCACACCCACACCCATACATACATACTCTCATGGTTATTTTATGATAATTTGTATTCTGCACCTGCATCATTATTGTATTTATTTATTTATTTTGTAAACTGAGCTTACCATCTTCATATCTGTACATCTCATGTTCATCCACTAAATTGTAAAATGTGTATTTTCAGCTCATGAGGCTGCCATTCTTTAATAAACCGTTTATTATTATTATTATTATTATTATTATTATTACATTCACACAGTAACTTGTCTATATGGATCTGTTCTACACATTGACTGTTATATTGTATTTACCTGACTGTTTTATTGGGTAGCCGTGCCATGGCCTTGTTGTTATCGGTTCTCTCTCTCTCTCTCTCTCTCTCTCTCTCTCTCTCTCTCTCTCTCTCTCTCTCTCTCACATTTCATTTGGAGCATTAACCAAATCTTGTGCTGCATATTCAACCCTGATATTGTTTGTGTTGTGGAAGGCGAGTTAATTAATGACCACTTGCTGTATATATTTTCATGGGGAGAGAGAGAGAGAGAGAGAGAGGGGGGGGGAGGTAAACAATTCGCACCAACAAATTTTAAACGAGAGAGAGAGAGAGAGAGAGAGAGAGAGAGCGAGAGCGCGAGCGCGATGTCCACTGAAACTCAACTCCACAATATTTGCATTTCCCAGAATCTTATAATTTCCTACATGAAACTTAATCTTCAGCCTTAAGTATTTCCTAGCAGCTCTTTAGGAACTTCTGTGTCTCACATTGCCCAGAGTATGCTGAATGGTTTGATATAATTGTGAGTTAACCCTATCTGTACCAACGACGTCTGTTATATTTCATTCTACCTGCCTTTTGACGATTTTATGCAGCTAAGGAAGGATATGTGGTACGGTCACTAAAAGGGTTGATTGAGATGATTCGAAGCCATATAATTGTTAGTGGTCCTTCCTAAACTGAATAAAATCGATCGGTAGTAGCCAGAACACATTAAAAAAAGATGTTGACGGTTCATAAGGGGTTAATCGTTGTGCAGTGACAGTAATTTCGTTCACAAGTCCTTTCAACCTCAAACGTAAACGGCTAAATTCAAGATGATTCGCCCCATTCGTTTCAAGTGGAGTATAGGTTAAGTTAAGGGGAGATTTCCACCTGGAGGATTTTTTTCTGAACCTCTTTCTCCCTCACGTTTAGCCCCATAGCTTGTGAGATTTCAAGACGCTTGCCCCATTAGTTTGGCGATTTTAATAACCCTCGCCCCATTTCTGTCAATTTTAAGACCATTCGTGCCATTTAGGTGTCGATTTTTTACTGGCGAGCGATAGCGAGCCTGTAATTTAAGGGGAACCGGCCTTCGGCCGGGACATTTTTCTACCGAAAAATGTACAAATTTATTTTGAAAGGGGGTCAAGGGGCAGTTATTTTTTTAGCTTGATGGAAGTCTAGGGAATCAACTAAAAACCTCCCCTTAAGTTCGGTACCGGGTATTCGCTTTTGTTGCCACCAGATGGCAGGATCATAGGCCACACTATTTAGTCTATATTAAGATTACCAATAGCAGTTGTTTTTGATTGATCATTATATATAACTGATCTTCCTCACAGGTAAGATTATATTGTTACGTCAAATTGGCTGGAATTATTATTATTTGTTTTTTTCATCTTTATATTGGACTGGTGGTAATACAAAGGTAAACACTCGGGGGTCTAAGGTCCAGGTAAGGCTTTCATACTGTAATTAAGACTTAAAAGATTATATATAATGTGTATATAATATATATATATATATATATATATATATAACAAATTAAGGCAAAGGTCATTTATTAACATTCTCTCAAGCAGTGTAACACTTTAAGAACGTCTGCTGTACAACCATAACAACTAACACACTTTATTACTTTCAACGATGGCTGAGAGCGAGAGAGAGAGAGAGAGAGAGAGAGAGAGAGAGAGGACGGGAACTTAGTAAGGAGTTTGAAGAGAGAGAGAGCAAGAGAACACACATAATCCCTACCAATACCGTATTAACCTAGTAAATCCCAACTTCCCCAGTAAACAAATTGAGAACAAAATACTTATCTGTAAAGCCGATTTGTCCTTAAGCCTTCGACTTAGATCAGGCCAATAGGGAGACAAAAAGTAGGTCAAAGGAAGGAGTACAAAGGAAATCAAGCAACAACAGATCTAGTGACCCTTCTAGGTTGCTTGTCCTCCAAAACACTGAGGATCAAGTGTCCAAACAGTGGTTTAGAGTGGGTAAGGGAACATTGGAAAGGGAATTACTGCCCTGGAACTAATGTCCGTGGCAGGATTAGGAAGTTAGTAGGGGACAGATGGGTTAGTAACTGAGGGAGGGATAAAATAAAGTTATTCATTTACAAACGCAGTCAGTCGCGGGTTTGATGCGAGATATTTGTCTAGGCGGAGTTTAAATGAATCAACGGTGATGCAGTCTATAACGTTTCGGGGAAGCCCATTCCACAAGTTGACAACTCGATTGAAGAAGAAATTCTTAGATTCGTGTGAGTTAAAAGATTTACCAATAATTTTGCAACCGTTTCCCCGCGTGTAATTAGATTGGTCGATAGTGAAGTACTTACTACAGTTCATATTGTCGATGCCTTTGATGATTTTGAACACTTGAATTAAGTCACCTCTTAATCTGCGCTGGGTTAAAGGAAATAGATTTAATTCTCTAAGACGCTCTTCGTATGGTTTGTTCTTTAGGCTAGGTATCATATTGGTAACTCTACGTTGAACTCGTTCTAGCTTGTTTATATCTTTTTGGTAATAAGGGGCACCAGGATTGAACGCAGTATTCCAGAAGAGGGCGGACTAATGAATTGTAAAGGGTTAGGATAACTTCTTTGGATTTATGCTCAAATGACCTGCCTATAAAGCCAATTATTTTGTTTGCCTTCTTAACAACTTCTGAACATTGTTGACGCGGTTTTAGGTTACTCGATATTGTTACTCCCAGATCGTTTTCTCTGTTTACATTCTTAAGCTGAGTGCCATTCATCGAATAGTTTGCTTTCCTCATTTAGGTATCCGATATGTAGTACTTTACATTTATCCGCATTGAAACCTCATTTGCCAAATTTGGGCCCAACATGACAATTTATCTAGATTGTGTTGCATATCGTCAACATTGTTCTTTTGAGAGTACGCTATTTGCAATTTTTGTATCGTCAGCAAATGTGAGATTGTACAGGTGAGACCCTCATCTATGTCGTTGATGTAAATTAGAAAGAGAATTGGTCCTAGTACCGATCCCTGGGGTACCCCGCTACTTACATTGGTCCATTTTGATGCCTTACCGTTTATGACTACTCTTTGCTTTCTGTCGCTGAGCCAATTTTCTATCCATTTCAACACACCGTCTTGTATTCCATGCGCTTTTAGTTTTAGCAGTAAACGTTTGTGGGGAACTTTGTCAAAGGCCTTTTGAAAATCAAGGTATATAACAACAACAAGGTCAGTGTGTTGTTGTTGTTTGTTGTTGTTGGTGGTGGTAGTAGTGGTAGTGGTGTTGTTGGTGGTGGGGGTGTTGTTGGGGATGTTGTTGTTGGTGGTGTGGTTGTTGTTGTTGGTGGTGGTGATGGTGGTTTTGTTGTTGTTGGTGGTGGTGGTTGTTGGTGGTGGTTGTTGGGGGTGGTGGAGGTGGTGTTGGGGATGTTGTTGGTGGTGTGGTTGTTGTTGTTGGTGGTGGTGATGGTGGTTTTGTTGTTGTTGGTGGTGGTGGTGGTTGGTGGTGGTTGTTGGGGGTGTTGTTGTTGGTGGTGTTGGGGATGTTGTTGTTGGTGGTGTGGTTGTTGTTGTTGGTGGTGGTGATGGTGGTTTTGTTGTTGTTGATGGTGGTGGTTGTTGGGGGTGTTGTTGTTGGTGGTGGTTGTTGGTGGTGGAGGTGGTGTTGTGGTTGTTGGTGGTGGTGATGGTGGTTTTGTTGTTGGTGGTGGTGGTTGTTGTTGGTGGTGGTTGTTGGGGGTGTTGTTGTTGGAGGTGGTGTTGTGGTTGTTGTTGGTGGTGGTGATGGTGGTTTTGTTGTTGGTGGTGTTGTTGGTTTTGGTGGTGGTTGTGGTGGTGTTGTTGGAGGTGGTGGTGGTCTTGTGGTTGTTGTTGTTGGTGGTGGTGATGGTGGTTTTGTTGTTGGTGGTGATGGTGGTGTTGTTGGTTTTGGTGGTGGTTGTGGTGTTGTTGGTGGTGGTGGTGGTGGTCTTGTGGTTGTTGTTGTTGGTGGTGGTGATGGTGGTTTTGTTGTTGTTGGTGGGGGTGTTGTTGTTGTTGTTGTTGTTGAGTGTTTGAGTGTGTAATAACTAACCAGATATAATAAAGCGTAAGCGATATTCCTGCTAGCCTCAATACGACCCATGAAAGCTGCCTTAATTAATATATATCGTAATCGGTGAAGGCCAGATCAAGGGAGGACGGGAAATTAGTATGAAGAGAGAGAGAGAGAGAGAGAGAGAGAGAGAGAGAGAGAGAGAGAGGAGCGTAAGTGATATTCCTGCTAGCCACAATATAACCTGCCTTAATTAATATCTATATTGGTGTAGGACAGATCAAGGGAAGTATAACAGGCGGAAGTTTAGCAATTAATCCGAAGAGAGTGTGAGTGAGTGAGTGAGAGAAAGAGAGTTCGGCTCATTAATTTGGCGATTATAAGACCTTTCGCCCCATTCGTTGTAAATTTTAAGACCTATCGTGCCTTTTAGGTGTCGATTTTTTTTCCGGTCGAGCAATAGGGAGCCTGTAATTATAAGATGAACCGGAAGTTCAGCCGGAAAAAATTTCTACCGAAAAATTTACAAATTTATCTTGAGGGAGGTCTAGGGGGTGTTTTTCTAAGTTTGAGGGAGGGAGGTCTAGGGAGGAAACTAAATATATATATATATATATATATATATATATATATATATATATATATATATATATATATATATATATATATGAGCAAATAAATAAGCCCATCTCCCTTTAAAATGACAATAGGACGGAAGGGGAATGTAAGCTTACTTTATAAAACTCTACGAATCCTAGAGGTCCCTCCATAGCTGAATATTATTGTCTGGAAGTAGCCGGGATATAATGGTCTATGTGTAGTTGGAAGGATATATATAATACGTTGTGTTATAGAAAGAGGGTTAAGAGGGGAAAGGTTGGTTTTTCTGGACCCCACCCCTGGCCCCCTTCTCCCCTCACGTTTAGCCCCATCAGTTTTGAGATTTTAAGACGTTCGGCCCATTAGTTTTGCAATATTAAGACTTTTCGCCCCATTTCTTTGTCAATATTAAGACCATTCGTGCCATTTAGGTGTCGATTTTTACCTGACGAGCAATAGCGAGCCTGTAGCGAGACGTTCGGCCCATTAGTTTGGCGATTTTAAGACCTTTCGCCCCTTTTCTTTGTCAATATTAAGACGTTCCGTGTCATTTGGGTGTCGATTTTTTTCCTGGCGAGCGATAGCGAGCCTGTACTTTAAGAGAAATCGGCCTTCGGCTGGGACATTTTTCTACCGAAAAATTTATAAATTTATCTTGAAGGAGGGTCTTGGGAGGTGTTATTTTAAGCTTGATGGAGGTCTTGCGAGGAAACTAAAAAAGAAAAAAATATATATATATATGTATGAATTAGTAGACCAACAAAGCCAGCTACTATAGTCTATTCGCTGTAAGTAGGTGATAAATCATGACCTCTATCCTCTGTAACTCGAAAAGGGCTAGAGCAAATTGGCTGTAAATTTCTACATCTATTCCTTGACTGACTCTTCCCAAATGGTAGAAATGTTAGCTCGATTATTCTAGTCGTGTTTTAGTTACAGAGGTTAGAGGTCATGATTTATCGCCTACTTACTTACAGCGAATAGACTGTATGCCTGTATATAGTCCCTTAAGGGGAGGTTTTTAGTTTGGTCCCTAGATATCCATCAAGCTTAAGATTACACCCCCTTGAGCCCCTTTCAAGATAAATTTGTACATTTTTCGGTAGAAAAATTTCCCGGCTGAAAGCCGGTTCCTCTTAAATAACAGGCTCGCTATCGCTCGCCAGGATAAAATCGACACCTAAATGGCACGAAAGGTCTTAAAATTGACAGAAATGTGTTGAATAATGGGGCAAACGTCTTAAAATTAGAAAAACAATGAGGCTAAACATGAGGGAGAAAGGAGTCAAGAAAAAAATCCCTCAAGTGGAAATCCCCCCCTTAAATTCCCAAGTCTACAGGGAGATGTTGTGTAAGTATAAACTTGATTCAGAAGTGTCTACGCAGACTCGGCGGGGAAACTAACAAAATAAGTTACTATATAAATAAATAGAGCCCTCCACCAAAAAAATAACCAGCCCCCTTCATTAACCCTTTCAGTACCGATAACGTCCTTTTAACTATATTCTGGCTGCTGTTAGACGATTATATTCAGTTTAAAAAGGGCCTCCAGCAATTAACGGGCTTCGAACTATCCCACTTAACCTCTTTTACTACGGTACCACAGATCCTTCAAAACAAAGACGTCTAAATGTTGTTAGAATAGGATTGAAAAGACGTCGCCGGAACAGTGGGGGTTAAAGTCTGGCCCTCTTTATAATTAATATATATAGAGATTATGATATATATAGTATTTTATATATTTGAGATATATATAGTATACTACTATAGACGTATATCATATATAGTACTAGTATATATATCTATTATACAGCTATACATATTATGTCTATATATCTTACAATGATTGTCTATATTTTCCTTCTCTTTGTTCACACGTCAAACTCATTCACACACACACACACACACACACACACACACACACACACACACACACACTCTCTCTCACACACTCACTATCTTTCAGCAAGTTACAGTATATACAGTAATGATTATTAATTTGACTTTATTTATTTTTTCTTTCCTATCTGATTAATCATATTTTTCCGATTTTGCAGTTCCCTTTTACTATAATAAACTTTTCGTATCATTACTTATTCAATTTTATCTGATAATCGTCGCATTTCGCTTTGCTTAAAACAATAAATAAACAAAATATAGTAACACGACGAGAATTGCTCCAAAGTCAATGGTCCACACGTTATCATATCAACGAAATATATGTATGTCCTGCCTCTCAACCATTTCCTCTGTCTAACCTCTTGGTGTGGGAACTCTTGCTTGGACCATACTGTAAACAATCAACTTTATAAAGAGTATATAACTATCCAAATGGAGAACTATTGTAACAATGTGATTTGACTGGACGTTGCCATGGGCGGTTTATTGCTACCATTATCTTTAAATAGGTAGATTATTATGGACAACTAAATTACCCTTTTGATGCCCATTTTTGTTAAGGGTGCTCCACAAGAAGTGCGGTTCCTGTCTAATATTCTAATGGCCGCGCTCCAGGCAGCCCTGTTCTGAGGTGCCTCACTTGTCAGCTTGTATAATTCAAAATGAGGCCGTAAGGGCTGGCAACACATAATATTATACACTATATTACTATTATACACATATTATATACATACTGTATGTATTCATAACAAAATATTGGCAATACTGGATATTATATGTTTTGATCTTTGGTTCTCAAAAAAAAAAAAAAAAAAAAAACATTCTTTACTTTAATAATTACAGCACCAAAATGTCATCCAAAGTACAATTAGTTGGTGACACGAATCGTTTCACGAAGTACAGGATCTCTAGTAGCTTGGGTCACAGACAATTCCCTAACATTACACCCTTCAGTGTGATAACCACTTCCTTTGTTTGATCAAGACGACACGCAACGACTATGGGCTCAAAGGGTTTGTGTTGCTCTTATTATTTATACTTATAAATACAGTAGGTCTTAAAATTGCCAAAACAAAATATAAATAAAAAATAAATATATAAATACAAAAAGGAGGAAAGGTAATTTATTCTACCGAAAAAAAATGTATGTATATACAATAATAATAATAATAATAATAATAATAATAATAATAATAATAATAATAAATGGTGTATTAAAGAATGGCAGCCTCATGAGCTGAAAATACACATTTTACAATTAGTACAAAGGTACAAAGGAGTACAAAGGAAATCAAGCAACAACAGGTCTAGTGACAGGCTGCTTGTCCTCCAAAACACTGAGGATCAAGTGTCCAAACAGTGGTTTAGAGTGGGTAAGGGAACATTGGAAAGCGAACTATTAATTATCCTGGAACTAATGTCCGTGGCAGGACTAGGAAGTTAGTAGGGGACATATGGGTTACTAACTGAGGGGAGGATAAAATAAAGTTATTCATTTACAAACGCAGTCAGTGGATGAACATGAGATGTACAGATATGAAAATGGTAAGCCCAGTTTACAATGGGTGAGTATAATATACTTTACATTAAAACAAGAAATTAATACAATAATTATGCTAGTTGCAATAATACAACATTATCATAAATTAACCATGAGAGTAAGTGGACTTTACAGTGCATAATCAGTACACATTTATTTTACATCATATAATATACAGAAACATACATATATACGGCAATGACTCTACACACATAAATACGCATACATATACATACATATATAAGAACGTGTGTGTGTGTGTGTGTGTGTGTGTGTGTGTGTGTGTGTGTGTGTGTGTGTGTGTGTGTGTGTGTGTGTGTGTGTGTGTGTGTGTGTGTCGGGATTGGTTAAGGATAATACAAGTAAGGTAGGTGTGGTGTTAATAATCGGGTCAAGTGTTCCGTTGTACAGGTATATATAGATAATTAGCGAACCGCGCGGACTTCCTTTGCGGCTACTGTTGCAGAGGTTAATAAGTGTTGTCAGATATTTCACAAAGTTTCGGACACTGACTAATACTCTGAGGGATAAGCACTTTTCCCAGTAACTATAAAGATAACAATAACACTTGTTGAGCGAAAATCACTGGAATCTATGACAACACTTAATACCCCCGATTGTACAGTACGTGACGGCACCCTCCCGACCTTCGACAGAGATTAAGGTGGAGATACTCACTTTTTATGGACCCCCTTCTCCCTCATGTTTTTTTTTTTTTTTTTTTTTTTTTTCTATGTGATTGAGGGAGGCAAAAGGCATAACTGCCTATAGCGAGTGCCTCCCCCATAGTTGAAAGAGTGACAGGGCCAAAATCAAGGGACGTTCGAGCCAAACGTTTATGACGTTTAGCATATTAGTGTTGAGGTTTTAAGACGTTCGTTCCGTTAGTTTGCCGATTTTGAGACATTTCGCCTCATTTTGTATACAGTATTAATTAAGACCTTTCGTGCCCTTTAGGTGTCGATTTTTTCCTGGCGAGCGATAGCAAGCCTCTAATTTTAGAAGGAATCGGCCTTCGGCCTGGACATTTTTCTACCGAAAAATGTACAAATTTATCTTGAAAGGGGGTCTAGGGGGCTTTTTCTGAGCTTGATGGAGGTCTAGCGAGGAAACTCAAAATAATTAAATATATACAAATATAGACCAAAAACCAAGTACTACCCCCTTAACCCCTTCTGTACCGGCGACGTCTTTTTCATTCAATTCTGGCAAACTATTAAGACGATTTAGGACATTTACCAATTAAGAGGTTACAGACTATCTTAAGAGGGGTGACCTGCTTTTTGTTATTTCTGTCCTTTTCTCTCTTTCTCTGGCTTGTATCCATTCGGCCCCATTCAGCCAACTATTTTAAGACGTTTATCCCCATCTAGGTGTGGATTTCTTCCTGGCGAGCGATAGCGAGCCAGCATTATATGAAGAAATCCGGCTTCGCCGGAGACATTTTTCTATCGAAAAATATACAAATTTAGCCTGCTGTCTAACAAAAAATAAAAATATGCTGGCTCGCTACCGCTCACCAGTAAAAAATTGACACCTGGATAGGGATAAACGTCTTAAAACAGTAGGCTGAATGGGGCCAAATGGATACAAGCCAGAGAAAGATAGAAAAGGACAGAACCAAAACAGGTCACCCCCCTTAAGTCATCCTTTCCGCTACCTTACATTGTGTTCTTTTCTTTATAAATGATTGTTTTATTTAAGCGTTGTTTCCACATAGCGATTTTGATTAGTTGTTTTGTCGTTTTACTGTGTTCGTATACGTTTTGGTTTGTTTATTTTGCAAGTTTTACATTATAATCCCTTATTAGCCCCCTTCTGTACCGGCGACGTCTTTATAAATTTCTTCTAGCTATATTGAGAGGATTTCGTGCAGTTTAACCCATTGGCTGCGGCTATGTTTGGGCTATTTAGGGCATATTCAGGCACTCCTGAATGATAAATCAAGCATCTGCATTAAATGAAGCGTATTCTGCCGAAAACTAGGCGAAAATACCTTCAAAAGGAGACCAGAACGGGCCCCGTACGTGGTCTGGTTCACCCGCAGTGGTGCCAGTGAAACGCGGGAAACCCGCTATTTGGTAGCACTCGCT
>CM064513.1:20793370-20857500 GCA_032716605.1 Paralithodes platypus | reverse complement strand
AGGAGCGTGTGAGAGACTATGGTTCTGTGGGTGCAAGGATTGTGTGGGTGAGAATGAAAGGAAGAATACAAACGTGGGTGGTTGTGTGTGTGTATGCTCAGACAGAGGATAAACCTGTAAGAGAGAAAGAGGAGTTCTGGGTGAATGTTGAGGCGCGCATGGATAAATTTGGCAGGAGCGAAAGAATATTTCTGATTGGGGATATGAATGGGAAGGTAGTTGATGAAATGGTGGGAGGGTGGGGTGTACCATCAGAGGTGAATGGGAATGGTAGTGCACTTGTGGACATACAGTGTATGTGTGGGGAAGAGCAGATGAGGAATTTGGAAGGAATCTAAGTGTAAAATGGAGGGAGTGTAAGAAACTATTCAGGAAAGAGGTCAAGAAAGTTAGGAAGGGGAGCAAGGGAAACAATAAGGGTGTGAAAGTTAAGAATGAGCGAGTGATAGCAGCGAAGCAAAAGAGAGTCGAGAGATGGAGGGATTACTTCAAACTAATTGTTAAACGTAAGGAATGAAACGCCAGTAAACCTAGTTGAATAAGGTATGGGAGGGGAGAAGTAGTGGAGGAGGAGGTGGGGATCAGGAGGTCAGAAGTGTGTGTAGCCATGAATAGAGTGAAGATGGGGAAAGCATCAGGAATAGATAGTGTGTGTGGGGAAATGCTGAGGTATGGTGGTGAAACAGTGACCGAATGGGTATAGACAATGAGTAAACTAGCATATGGTAGAAGGGGAGTGCACCTGATGACTGGAAGACAGGCATAATAGTCCCCCTGTATAAGGGTAAAGGGAATAGAGGAGTGTGTGTGGTAACCACAGTAGTAGGGAAGTGTAGTAGGGAAGTGTAGTAGGGAAGCGTAGTGGGGAATGTGTACAGGGTAGTGCTTGAGAGAGTGAGAGCGAGTACGGAAAATGGATAGGTGACGAACAGGGCGGGATTAGGAAGGGAAAGAAGATGTGTAGATCAGATTTTTGCCCTGAAATATGTTGTGGAGAAATATCTGCAGAAGCGACAAAAGGTGTATGCTGCCTTTATGGACTTGGAGAAGGCCTATGACAGAGTTGATAAAGAAGGTATGTGGAAAGTACTGAGAATATACGGGATATATGGCTGTGGATAGCCAACACCACCTTTCAACACAGAATGATACACAGATATACATGGAAAGTGGTGTGGAGGAGGAAGGATGAGACTGGTGGAACGAAAGGCACTGATTGGATAATATATGTGTGGATGAACGAATGAAGAATTATGTGCTGGATGCTTGAGTGTATAGGGTTATTACCATTATGTAAAAGTAGCTAAAATTAGGATACAAAAGAAGTGGGTTAAGAGAGCTGGAGGGAGGCGAGAGGAAGGTGGAGTGGCGAAGAGGGTGGAGAGGTTGCAGGAGGAGGAGATCAGGGAAGAGTTCAAGAGAGAAGTAGAGAGACAACTAGGTAGGTTTGACCTGGAGGATAAGGAGGAAGTGGAGGAGGTGAGGAAAGTGTTTAAGGAAGAAATGTGTATGTGGAGTAAGGATAAGAGGCAGGGGAGTGAAGGGTACAGTATGGTGGACTGAAGAGGTAAAAATAGCTATTGAAGACAAGAAGAAAACGTGTCGAGAGTGGTTAGGTAGTAGTAGAGGGAATGAAGATTTGGAGAGGCAGAAAAGAGAGAGGTACTTGGAGAAAAAGAGAGTGATGAAGAGAGTAGTGAAGGAAAGTAAGAGAAGAGTAGATGAGGAATTGGAAGGAATCGAAGTGTAAAATGGAGGGAGTGTAAGAAACTGTTCTGGAAAGAGGTCAAGAAAGTTAGGGAAGGTAGCAAGGGAAACAATAAGGGTGTGCAAGATAAGAATGGGGGAGTGATAGTCGAGAAGCAAAAGAGTGTCGAGAGATGGAGGGAGTACATCAACGAATTGTTAAACGTAAGGAATGAAACGCCAACAAACATACTTGAATGGGGTATGGGAGGGAGAAGAAGAGAAGTAGTGGAGGAGGAGGTGGGGATCAGGAGGTCAGAAGTGCGTGAAGCCATGAAATAGATGGGGAAAGCATCAGGAATAGTTGAAGTGTGTGGGATAATGCTGAGGTATGGCAGTTAGATATTGATCGAATGGGTATGGAAAATGTGTAAACTAGCATGGGAGAAGGGGAGTGCACCTGATGACCTGGAAGACAGGCATAATAGTCCCCTGTATAAGGGTAAAGGGGAAAGAGGAGTGTGTGGTAACCACCGTAGTAGGGAAGGTAGTAGGGAATGTGTACAGTAGGTTAGTGATTGAGAGAGTGAGAATGAGAACGGAGAAATGGATAGGTGACGAGCAGGGTGGGTTTAGGAAGGGAAGAGGATGTGTAGATCAGGTCTTTGCCCTGAAATATATTGTGTAGAATTATCTGGAGAAGCAACAAAAGGTATGCTGCCTTTATGGACTTGGAGAAGGCCTATGACAGAGTTGATAAAGAAGGTATGTGGAAAGAACCGAGAATATACGGAGTAGATGCCAAGTTACTGAAAGCAGTGAAGAGCATGTATGAGGGTGCAAAAGCGTCAGTACGTGTGGAGAATGAGCAGAGCGAGTGCTTTCATCTAAATGTTAGGTTAAAGCAATGTGTGATATCTCCAAGATTGTTCAATATATATATGGATGGAGTCATGAAAGAAATACAAGGAAGAGCAGTGGATGTGGGTGTAACACTTATAAGGGAGGAACACGAGTGGAAGTTGCCTGTACTGCTCTTTGCCGATGATGCAGTCATGATGAGCGATAGTGAATGGGAGTTGCAGTGTCTGGTATATATGTTTGGAACAGTGTGTAAAAAATGGAATCTGAAAATAAATGCAAGAAGAGCAAGGTTATGGTCTTTGAAAGGAATGCAGCCACAGAGTGTGAGGTTAGGTTGAACGGTCAGGCTATGGAGAGTGTCAGCTCAGTTAAGGATTTGGGCAGTGTGTTGAGTAAAGATGGGAGTATGGATGAAGAAGTGCGGGAGAGGGTGCAACAGGGGAAGAGGGTTGTAGGATCGACAAAAGCAGTAACAAGAAATAGGGTGGTCAGCATGGAAGTAAAGAAATCCTTGCATGTCAGTGTGGTAATCCCGACATTGACTTACGGGAGCGAAGCATGGATGTTGGTGGAGAGACTCAAATCAAGAGTGAGAGAGGTGGAACAGAGTTACTTGAGAAGTGCGTGCGGAGTTACATGGAGGGATAGACAGACGAATGAGGAAGTACGAGAGAGATGTGGTGTGGATATAAATGTGCTGGAAAGTGTGAAAAGGAATACCTTGAGATGGTTCGGCCATGTGGAACGTATGGGAAGCGAGAGAATGGCTAAGAGTGTACGAGAGTGAGGTGGAAGGACAGAGAGGGAGACGTAGACCGAGTGAGAGGTGGAAGGATGAAGTGAAGGAGTATATGAACGAAAGCAGTGCTGGATGGTAGGAGGGGCGTCGACTGACTGGGGACAGACGTGCATGGGGGTGTTTCGTTCGTGGCCACAACGCGGCATCTGGCAATAGATTGATAGATCACTCAGCCAATCCTTGTCTACTTCCCTGCTCCACCACGCAATTGAAGGCTTCACACGCCCTGATCCACCGAGCCGAGGCTTCATAAGCTCTGATCCAATGAGATGAGGCATTACTTATATTCTGTGAAAGAAAGGCGCATTAAATATGGAACAGGCAATACTTTTCAGTACCGGTACATCCTATAGCTAGCTAGGCCCTAACAGAAAGAGATAGACAATGATATAGGGGGAAAGAAGAGTAATGCCCGAATAAGAGACAGGGGGTGAATAAGAGTTTTCCCACCTGGACACAGCGCAACTATAGCATCTGTGGTTGTGATCAAAGCGGTAGTGGAGTTTCTTGCAGCTGTAGGAGTCTAGTAGCAGTGGAGTCTAGTGTTGTAGTGGTGTCCAAAGAAGTATCCTTAGGCGGAGTCCCAGCGGCGAATCATGAGGTTATATGAATGGCCACGATAATTCTACGGTTTCTCGACAAGCAATTTTAAGGGGTCTTCCCAGTGAACGCTTTAAAATTTCAAGCATGAGAAAGAACAGTCATAGGGGTAATAATTCGTTATTGCTTATCGCAAAGTAAACACCCCTCGACTGCTCTTTTATGAACCTAAATAGTTTGGGTAAAAATCGCATAACAATATACGCTTATAACCAGTACCTCTATACGCATTCAGAGATAATTATGCAATTCCCGTAAACTCCCCCCTTCCAAAATGTACCTTAAGAATATTTACAATACATAATAATCAGGGCGGGCTAACCTGGTAAATTGGCGCATGTAAAAAATTGCAAATTTAGTTTTGATTAGCGGCATTCAATTACGATTTATTACAAAGTGAAATAAATTTTATATATTCTTAAAAGGGCGCCCGCTCTGATTTTAGCGTCCACTGTGAAAACCAAAATTATAATTTAATAAATTTAACTCGAGAAACTTTGGATTATCGTAAACCGTTCATTCCTCCCTACCTGTAGAAAACAAAGAAATATAATTAATACAAACACTTCTTACAGTTTCTTACAGTTTCTTACAGTAGATCCTCTGGAAAAAGGCAAACTATGCCTGTGTATCCAGCTCAGTACCAGTACTTGCACTGCTGCGGTCGTTCACGGTGTTGGCGGCGGCGGTAGCAGACGCAAATTTTTTACTATTCTGTATTTTTGTTTTATAATCAAACTTCAAATCTTGTCTTCCCCACGCTTTATCAAGATTACTTTCAAACTCCCTTATTGATTCGGAATCGACTACATACTGGGGCAGTGCATTCCACTCATTTACCACTCTATCACAAAATTAGTTCTTTGCCTTCTCAAGCCTATTTCTTTCTTTGTAAATTTTCTTAGAGTGTCCTCTCATTCTTGTTCCCTCCCGCATCAAGAAGATACCTTCACACACATCCTCATCGTACTTTCCTGACACTATCTTAAAAGTCTCTATCATATCCCCTCTCTTTCTCCTATATGCCAGTGTCGGAAGCCCCAGTGTCCTCAACCTCTGCTCATAGCCCGCGTTCTTCAACGTTGGTACCAGCTTGCTAGCTCTCCTCTGCACTTTCTCCACTGCTTCTATATCCTTTACCATATATGGAGCCCACACCTGGTTCGCATATTCCAGGTGCGGCCTAACCAGCGCTGTATAGAGATTCCTGAAGATTTCTTCATCAAGTGACACAAATGTCCTCCTTATCAGCCCTACAATTCTATTGGCTTTGTTTATCTTTTCCGCTAAATGTCCTGAGAAATTTAACTTATTGTCTATCACTACTCCTATATCCTTTTCTGCATTCACTTCCTCCATCGCTTCATACATACTGTATCCTACCTTGTCTATCTTGCTGGTCCCGATCCGCATGTACTTGCATTTTTTGGATGAAAAGGCATTAACCAATGCTCAGACCATCCCTTCATGCCCTCCACATCTCCTTGAAGCAAACCCATATCTTCCTTACTCCTCACTCTTCTATACAGCTTAGTGTCATCCACATACAGGTATACCTCACTTCCATTAGTTATAACTTCAGGCAAGTCGTTGATAAATATAACGAACAGCAGTGGTCCCAACACAGATCCCTGAGGTATCCCACTTGTAATTTCCCTCCACCCCGAGCCTATTCCATTCACCAGTACCCTCTGTCTCCGATCTTTCAGGAAAGCTTCTATCCATTTCACACATTTCTCCCCTATATTATAGCTTCTAACTTTCTCTATTAACCTTTTATGTGGGACCTTATCGAAGGCCTTCATAAAATCGCAATATACCACGTCTATTACATCACCATCGTCTAGAATTTGCATCCAATCATCTACCACCTTAGTTAGCTGTAGTACCGTCGATCTCCCCGGCAAGAATCCGAACTGTCTCCCACTGAAAAGTTGGTTTGACTTCATATGATCCATTATTCCTTCTCTAATTACCGTTTCCATTAGTTTACACACAACACTTGTCAAACTGACTGGTCTATAATTCCCTGGGTCATTTCTCTTTCCCTTCTTAAATATAGCTGTTATGTTCGCCTCTGTCCAGTCCATCGGGATTTGTCCTGTATTAAACGATACCTCAAATAACATTTTCAATGGCTCTACTAACATCTCCTCTCCTTCCTTTATGATCCAGTTGATCCTTTATGATCAGTTGTGTGTGTGAACTCAGTTGTGTGTGTGAACTACAGCGGTATAGACGCTCCCGTCATTGTGTGTTAAATATATAGCAACGCGCTATATAGCCACGCCTCAGTGATCACGTGATAGTTTCCCGCCAATACTACCTTACCCACGCTAATTACTGTGAGGAGGACCTGGAGCCGCCAAACCAGAATACCGACTAACATAAGTGTTCATTTTGTTTTCCTTCTTTCTTTTATATTATTATTTTGTTTTCTCCTTAATAAGCTTATCTTCTGACAGACAACAAATTGTTTGTCGTATATTTTAGTCTTTCTCTCCCAAACTATTGTATATATATATATTTTTTTTTTTAGTATACAAATCACTCCATTACCTGTGTCAAATATTTGTATGTTTTATTAAAATATCGTAAATAGGCTAGCCTCTTGATATCGAAATTGAGATAGCTATTACCTCCATGTAAACAGGCCCAACTAACTCCCATTAGGTCTACCACATACTCTATTTTATATGCCTTCATACTAACCAATATCTCTCTTTTTTTACAGTCTCATGTAATCATAAAATTCAAACACATTTTCTATAGTTTTACAGGCTCTCGACATAGTATCTGATTACTAACATATCTCACATATATTTTTCATTTATTTTCACAGGGCTTTTGAAACTGTATCTTAAATTAATACTATATCATCTTAGCAGCCAAAATGCCTTCGAACTTGAAACGTTGCGAGCAGTGTACAGGTCGATTCGCTGGACAATACTTCAGTGACTACTTCTCCAACCCGGAATGCAGGCTGTGCGAAAACCGCCGACATCTGTTAGAAGGTCTGAACGAAGTAAAAACCAACTATGTCAAACTCCAGAAGGAATTCTACTCTTTGCAGGAATTTGTTTCCCTCAATGTAGCAGCAACACCAGAAACCCAGCAGGATGTAGGACTACCAGTGCAGGTGTCTAGCCAAGACAACGAAACTGCCCTCCCTTCTCCCCCTAGATCTCCTTCCCCACCCAGAATTGACCAGCCGCTAACACCCCCACCAGCCAGCCCACCAGCCAGCCCACCCGCCCCCCACAACAGCCCTCCATCCCCTCAAAATTCCAGAGTCTCTCCCACCAGCTTTACTCCCGTAAGAAATGGGGCGAGGCAATCAAAAAGGAGGTCACATCTGCCGGTCACCACATTTAATAAATACCAGATTCTGACAGAAACAGGAGACGAAACTGAGGAGACCAGGCTCATTGGAGACTCCATCTTACGAGGACAACTTGAAGAGTTCTGTGAAAGAGTCCCAAACCACAGAAAGCGTTTTTGCATACCGGGTGCAGGTTTGGACGACATCACAGCAGCCTTCGACGATGTCACCATCAACGCTGACGAGAACACCCTGTTCGTGATTCACGCAGGGTCGAACGATGTAATGCGCACCAGATCAGAGGAACTAATGGAAAAATACCGTAAGGCAATCCAGCGTTACAAGAGTAAGTCATGTAACATAATCATTTCAGGCATTCTTCCCAAGATCGATGCAGAGACCGGTTTCTACGATAAGGCGTTCAGTACTAATAACAGACTTAAATCCCTCTGCTCACAGGAAGATGTCGAATATCTCAATCTCTGGGACCATTTCTACAATCAACACATTCTCTTTCAGGATGATGGCTGCCATTTGAATTCAGTCGGAGGAGCACGCCTAGGCAGACTCCTACATGATGCAGTCTGCACTTTCAGATCAAAAAACAACAACCGAGCAGGGGCAGTAGCAGCGACATAAACTACCCCATATCAAATGTAAACTCTATCCAAAATAATATCACGGCCTGCTACGTTAATGCACGCAGCTTACGCAATAAATTCGAAGACCTGGAAGCACTTGCATGTATGGAGGAATGTGATATAATCGGTGTTTCAGAATCTTGGATCAACACGGAAAAGCGTGATTTTTTGGCGGAATACGCATTACCAGGTTATACTCCCTTCAGCTGCGAAAGATCCCAAAGAATGGGAGGTGGGGTTCTGCTATATGTTAAAAGTAATCTTCACCCAATCGAGGTAACCAAACCTGCCATAAATAATATTGATACTAGTTACGTTCAAATAAATAATCAAGCAAGCAAGATAATAATTGGCCTCATTTATCGACCTCCTGCACAATCACCCGATACTGACGAGAAACTCTATGATCAAATAGCCGAAATAAGTTGTCAGGAAGAAGCAGTAATATTTGGCGATTTCAATCTGCCTGTCACAACATGGGGCGAACCACTAAATGCTCACGCGGGACATGATCTATATGCTAATCTTCAGGAAAGTGCCCTTTATCAACACGTAGAACACCCAACGAGGGGAAATAACATTCTGGATATTATTCTAACGACAAATGAAAGACTGGTAAATAGCGTTAAAATCGGACCGGAATTTAGCTCTAGTGACCATAGGATAGTGTCCTTTAACATTAAAGTATATAATGACAAAGAAAACGTGAGCACGGAAAAAGTACCAGATTATCGAAGGGCCGACTTTAACAAACTTAGAAGGCATCTTGCCAATACTGACTGGAGTGAAATGACCGAAACTCATGATGTAAATCGATTATGGAACATATTATCTAATAACCTAAACAAAGCAATAAATACAAGCATCCCTCTACGAAACCGGCGCCCAGCAGGCAAATATAAGCCAAAATGGTGGAATAATGAAATAAAAAACATCCTCTTAGTAAAAAAGCAGGCATACCAAAAATATAAGGCAACTCAGAATAATAGCGATAAATTAGAACACGATAGACTGCGTCGAACAACCAAAAATCTCATCAAAGGAAGTAAGAAGAATCTGGAACTTCATATTGCCAGCTCCAGCAAGTCCAATCCGAAAGAATTTTACAGCTATATAAGAAACAGAAAAACGGTAACTTCAACAATAGGCCCACTTGTTGCGGAAAATGGAGATCATACAGATAACAAAGTACAAATGGCGAATATCCTAAATAACTATTTTGCATCAGTTTTCACGTCGGAAGATACTACCGGTAACCGACCTACCCCTACGAATCAATCAAATGGCACTGAGCTCGAAAACTTTACGATTTATGAAGACGATATCCTGTTCGCAATCAACAATTTGAAAGTTAATAAAACCCCAGGCCCTGATAAAATATCCCCAAGGATCCTAAAAGAAGCAAAACACGAATTATTAAACCCACTCGCAAATCTGTTCAACAAATCATTGAATGTTGGGATAGTTCCAAACGAATGTAAACTAGCTAACGTGACACCCATATACAAAAAAGGAAATAAGTCCTCTCCCGGCAATTATCGACCAATTAGCTTAACATCGGTAACGGGCAAATTAATGGAAACCATTATAAGGGACAAAATAGTAAAACATTTGGAAGAAAATAATTTAATAAAAGATTCTCAGCACGGTTTTAGAAATAAACGTTCATGCTTAACAAACTTACTCGACTTCTTCAATGATGTTTACAAATCATATGATAAGGATAGAGCAGTTGATATAATATATCTCGATTTTCAGAAAGCTTTCGATACCGTACCCCACAAGAGACTAATTGACAAAATAAAAGCTCATGGCATAACAGGAAAAACTCTGAAATGGCTCGAAAATTGGCTCTCAGACCGTAAACAACGAGTTGTAATAAATGGTGAAGAATCGGATTGGTGCAAAGTAAATAGTGGCGTTCCCCAGGGTTCGGTATTAGGTCCTATTCTTTTTATAATTTACATAAACGACTTAGACGAAGGAATAGAATGCAAAATTTCGAAATTTGCTGACGATACAAAAATTACTAATAAAGTAACCTCAACAGTACATTGGCAAAAACTACAAGGTGACCTAGACACTTTAGAAAACTGGGCAGAAAAATGGCAAATGAAATTCAACATAGAAAAATGCAAAGTATTACACATCGGTAGTAACAACGCTAAAAAAGATTACTCAATGAACAACATTCAACTATCAAATACAAATAATGAAAAGGATCTGGGAGTTATAATATCAAGTGACCTGAAGCCGAGTAAACAGTGTACAGAGGTAATAAAAACTGCTAATAAATTGGTGGGTTTCATCGGCAGAACATTCAAATTCAAATCAGAAAAAATCATACTTACTCTATTCAACTCATTGGTGCGTCCCCATCTCGAATACTGCGTGCAATTCTGGTCACCGTACTACCAAAAGGACATAAATAAACTTGAAAGGGTGCAACGCAGAGTCACTAAAATGATACCTAGATTGCGTAATAAACCGTACGAAGAGCGCTTAAAAGAACTAAATTTGTTTAGCTTAACAAAGCGCAGAATGAGAGGTGACCTAATAGAGGTGTTCAAAATCTTCAAGGGATTCAGCAACCTAAATGTAAGCGAATTATTTACGATCAATCAAGCAAACACGAGAAACAATGGTTATAAGATTATAGGCAAGCGTTTTCATTCTCACGAGGCGAAGCATTTCTTCTTCAACCGCGTTGTGAATAATTGGAACAGACTACCCTCGAACATTGTAAACTGTAATACTGTCGAAACATTTAAGAACCATCTGGATAAACACATGGCAAATAACCCCCGATTAACACAGTTTCTTTCAGAATAACGCGCAACGAAATGTCAACGCATACCGCAATGTATATTGATTTTCATACATCTGTTCCCTTTCAGAATTGTAGTAAATAGAGTTAGCTTAGATTACAAATCAACTTCTTTTTCTCCCTGTCCTGTTCGAATTTCCGTGTCAGTTTTTCAATACTGCATGGTATTTTTCCTATCTGTTTCCATGCCAGCATTAGCTGGAGGGAGTGGTGGGTGAGGAGGAGCCTTCTTCTTTGCTATCCTTTTCTCTACCTCGTAGTTAGTAGATTAGTAGTTTTAGATATCCAAACTGCCCCGTAAGGACCAATAGGTCTGTTGCAGTTTGTTCTCCTTTGTATTCCTTTGTATTCTTGGGTGTATCCCATCCGGTCCCGGTGACTTACTTCTGTTCATTTTTTTCTATAGCCCTTTTTATTCTAGCATGGGAAAACTCTATTAGTTCTAGTGCCGGTGCCTGTTTGATGGGAATAGTAGGCACTGCATCCTCCGACTCCACTGTTAGTACCCCCCCAAAGTACTTGAAAACACTTGAGGCCACCAAGAACAAAATATTAATTTGCATACCTTTTCACTACATAGAAAAATCAGTAAAAATTAATTCAATCCAGACTTCCCAACATTAGCCAAGTGAACCGTGCCAATCCATGAATCTTCCAACTCCAGTTCCCAAAACAACCCTACTGCAGTAGAGGTCAAAAATACTTCAAGAGAGGATGGGCGTATTCATTTGGTAATGTGTTAATATTTTATTAGTTTCCTCCCTAGACCTCCATCAAGCTGAGAAAAAAAAACGAGACCGCCCCCTTCAAGATAAATGTGTACATTTTTCGATAGAAAAAATATCCCTGCGGCTCGCTATCGCTCGCCAGGAAGGAAAGGACACTTAAATGGCACGAAAGGTCTTAATACTTGCAAATAGATTGGACGAAAGGTCTTAAAATCGACAAACTAATGGGACGAATTTCTAAAACTAATGGGGTTAAACATGTGAGAAGGGGGGCCAGAAATGTCAACTATCCCCCCTTAACACATTGCGATAAAAACACAAAATTAAGCACCGACTAATAAAAACTTCTATGAAGATTATTGTGTTTCTATCAACCATCCAAAATGCTTCAATATCGAAAAAATTCTATATATTGTTGAGAATATCTTGACCACAACTGTACATAGGTTGTGCAGGAGGTGACAGACTTCAATGTTCTCACTAGTTTATCGTCAAGTACATTTTCGCCCATCCTTGTGATATTTTGCTATAAGTGGGTATGGCCAATTACAATAAAACGATACTTTAATATGTTGTACTTAAATCTTGGCTACCCTCAAGATAATATACCAGTCATGTCTTTGCAACCAACCTTACTAGGATAAAATCAGAAATACAATTTTAAGTATGCATTTCAAGTTGGGTAAAATAATTCAGCACTTTGATTGCCCTATAATAAACAAGACAGATCCAATTATGGACACAAAAATCGGTTTAGAATCAAAACTGCAATAATTTCCTATTAACTGGAGATTCCGAAGTTTGAAATATTATTTCTCAATAAAACTTTCAGTTGAAACTTGCAGGCCCTAATTTGAGTTACATTAAAGTAACAATTACTTGTAATAGTCTAGAAGACCCTACCGGAGCTATAGCTTATTTTTAACCTAAACTTACTGTATATTGTACACACTTATATTACTGGTACATAATGCTGTGGGGGAAAAATATTTGAATTTTCAAAACTAGTTTTTATATTTTCTAGCTTTAGAAGAATCTAAATACATGACCTAATCTTTCCTTTATATACTGATAGATTTAGAGAATATTTAGGGAAGGTTAAGTTAAGTGTTCCCGTTTACGTTGAGGGACCCGCAGAGAGCCACTCTCGGGCGGCATGATATGCGGGGGTTGTGCTTTTAGGAATAATGGTTAGGGACAGGATCAGGATTAGGGATGTAATGATTGGTGATCCTAGTTCTAAATTAATCAAGGGTGGGGCTATTAACTACATGAGATGGGAGGTGATTCCACTCTTGGATGCTGCGGGAAAAAAAAAATTGTCTAAATATGTCCGTGCTTGCCTGATACGTGTGGTATTTTAGGTTGTGACTGCGTCTTGTAAATCGTATACCTGTAGGGTGTAAATAAATATTTTTGTCTGTCTACTAAGTTGTTAGTGATTTTATATAACATCTGTTGTCTGTGCATTTGTCTTCTTGTTGCAAGTGGGTCGAGTTTAATGTCTTGTTTGAGCAAAGTGACAGATGTAGTGTGTCTGTAATCACGTCTGATCCATCTTGCAGCTTTGTTTTGTATGGCCTCTAGTTTATTTATATTGTTGTGAGTGTGTGGATCCCAGATATAATCAGGTTATTATAAGGCTAAGACAATATTTATATTTGAAAATCATTTTAAAGCTTCTCCTGCACAGCATTTTCATGCATTATATGTAATCAGAAAGTTAGGACTGAACAATAAATCTGAAATATCACTGAGTGACTCAATGAATATCACCCACTTTGTTTAATGTATTCCTGGACCACGGCACACAAGTAAGTTTGTAGTGGATTACTCACGTTAACCCTATTTGATCCGAGGAGTCTTTATGTGCCTCACTTGCTTCGCTCAATTAGTTTGGAGATTAAGAAGTTTCATCCCATTAGTTTAGCGATAAAAAGATACTGCACCCTAGTTTTCTGGGTGAGCGACAGGGCCATTTGTCTATCAAAAAAAAAATACAAATTTAGCTATAAAGGGGTCTGAGGGTTTTATTTACGGAGGTTCTTTTAAAACTGAATTAATTCGTCTATTAGTAGCCAGAATAATATTAAAAGGACGTCGCCGGTACAGAAGGGGCTAAGATCGTACTAATTAAGTAGCCAAATATTTACTTCAGTATAGACTATAACTGCCCCAAATCATATTGAGGGGGGATGAGTCGTTGTTCTGCCCCCCTCCCCCCTCGCACCCCCCTTATTCCTCATGTTCAGCCCCATTAGTTTTGAAATGTTAAGACGTTCGGCCCATTAGTTTGGCAATTTTAACACCTTTACCTCCATTTCGTTGTCAATTTTAAAACCTATCGTGTCATATAGGTGTTGATATTTTCCTGGCGAGCGATAGCGAGCCTATAATTATGAGAAACCGACCTTCGGGCGGGACATTTTTCTACCGAAAAAACAGCCCCTTAACCTAGTCAGTATACGTATATTTGGTAAGGGCCTTTGCTAGAAGTAATGGTTTTAGGCAGAATTTCAACGGTTCAGAGTTTATTTCCTCCAGCTTACTAGGTTTATAAGCGTCTTAGTTACCGCAAAATATGTCAAAAACAATCCTTCTAGTTAAGCACATTTACCGATTATTTAAGTTTGGCTATTTAACGATATAATGCACTTTGATATAAACCTCTATGAATCAAATGAGAAAAACTATGGACCCTTTGCTTTCCATTGATCGGTCTTATACATATTATAGTGTTAAGAACATTTGACTGCAATCTATTAAAATTCGTACAGTAAGAGCACGATGCTAATAAAATAACCTCTCTTGTAACTTGTGTTCGTATTTTGGTACAATTTAAGAAAATGTAAGTAGTTTCGGAAAATATAACCGAAACTACCACTAATTCCCATGGTTTTTCTTTTTGGTTTTAGGTAGTTTTCATCATTATACAGTAGTTGAAATTAGTTACAATCCCCGGAAAATGTTATTTCTCCCATTATTCAACAATCTTCAAACACTCGGAGGCAAGTCATTTTCAGAGTAAACATACATTTGTTTTTGCCTTTGGTTACAGGATGGGTTCAAAGCCCCCCCCCCCCTCCCCATGACTTATTAAAATCAGCATCTATTTTAACAGTAAGGGGCTTAAGAGTTTCACTGCCGTCTATAGGGAGATTTGTTTTTACAGTACTTTATATAGTGCACATAAAATGTATCTCCGGAGGTTGAAACACATTTTAATATGATCTTTGCAACATCCTTATTCTATAATAGTCTTCATATATTGAGAAATAATTAGTGGTAGTTTCGGTAATAAGTACCCTATATTCAAACCGTTTCTAGATTTAATTAATTTAAATTATTTCAACCATGTGATACATTAGCAATAAAAACAGCTAACCATAGCAAAAACTTACACATAAGAGTTAACCTAAATAATTAAATTTACCTGACCTAACCAAACAACCTAACCTAACCCAGCATATTATGAGGAGGCTGCAGATCCCACACCCCTGTGAACAAAAAAGTGCTTACCAATGCTAACTATAAACGCCTCACCCTTCCGTTATCTGTTTACCAATTTTTTACGTCGCGCATTCTCGGCTATGTGTTGTCACTCCAATTATGTTTAGTAATGATAAGTTTTCAGGGGTACATGGGGGGGGGGGAAGGCCCCACCTAATATACTAAATTAGGTGGAATGAGTTGTGTTACCGAGCGTAGTTCGTGTAAACACGTGAGTTGGATGTCAAACAGCGGGGATGTGGGGGCGGTAGCCCCCACCCATAATATTAGGATAGGTTAGGTAAGGTTGTTAGGTTAGGCTAATGTCCTTCCAAATAGGTATAGTAAACACTAGGATATACCCGGTCAGAGGTAGGTGATACGCCCGATAACATCTCTTGCCGATTAGGTTAATGAAAATATACGTGGGTAAAGGTAAATCTACTGTTTTACAACCCCTATATTTTCATTGGTTTCCTTTCGAAACCGAGTTTTTGTTTTAGGGTAAATATTTTCTATAATTGCACCTATACGAGCTAAACAAAATATTATTGCATTTAACAGGAAGGTACGACGAGGTAAGTGATGTGCTATAGGTGGCAATATGCGGAAATGGATTATAAGGACATTCCGCCCCCTCTGACAAAAATCTATTAATCTAGATGTGATACGATTTTACAATTTTTCAGAGAGACATTAGCCTAACCTGCAAGAATGTACTGTAGTTACCAGGTGTACCGCCCGTCTTGTTTACACTACGCGGACGCTCACCATCATGTTCCCGTCTATTTTGACTGCCTTTGGATACAAAAATTCATTACCCTAACCTAACCTAACCTAACCTAACCTAGTATTATAGATTTATAAGTATTTATTTTATTTTTTGATAATTTCATTTGACTTTATATTGTCCTTGTCCCAATTTTGGTTTGTTTAGTTTGCAAGTTTTACATTTTAAATTATAAGTATTTATAGATGATTTATGTTGTATGTCCGTAGTGGTACACCCGGTAACTACATCCATCCCGCCTTGCCTAACCTATCCTAGTATTATGGGTGGGGGCTGCCGCCCCCATACCCCCGCTGGTTGGGTAAAACGGTAGAAATCCAGTTGGGGTGGAGTGAGTAACCGTAGATTTTCGTAAGGGGGTCAGAGGGGGCGGAATGCCCTTATAATCCATTTCCGCATATTACCACCTATACCACATCACTTACCTATTCGTACCTTACTGTTAAATACATTAATAATGTGTTTAGCTCGTATAAGTGCAATTATAGAATAATTCCTAAGTGAGGTTGTCATGTTAGATCAATGTTTCCATTGAAAATGAGAGTCGGCGAGGCAGACACTCGCGGACGCCGTGTAACGTAAACAAACCAATCACCCGCCTCCTCTGATGACAATATTGGCATTAACCTAACAACCTAGCCTAACCCCAGACCCCTGCTGCTCTAAATAATGGTGTAGAAAGAACACATAAAATCAATAAAAACGTACTGCGGGAGAGCGAAAAAAACTTCGAGATCGTGCGTCGTAAGAAAATGGGTCAACAGAAAACGGGAGTTTCGGGGGTACAGTCGTCAAATCGCGGCGGACGAGTTTCACTTTAGTGAAGAGTTTTAATATTTTAATGTATCTATTTCAAGTCAAATATAAATTTCCGAGCATCATTGAACCATACTATGTCTACTACGAATAATATTAACTTATTAGGAGCAACAGATTAGCGACAAATCAAGGGTTGTGAAGTTGTAGAATTATCGTTCAATATTTACGAGACGCAACAATATAGGTAACAAATTTCTAATATCAGTGTTGGGTTCCTATCATCATATGCTTCATTGCTATATAATTTTTGATAATCTTCAAGGACACTACATCCGCCTTATTAGAAACAATTTATCAGGGAAAATAGGCACCAATAGATTCGCCATATTTTTCTCCATATAGTCCGCATGAAGGATTTTCGTTATCAACAAATTGAAAAATACCCACTTCACAGACAAATACACCAAACATCGGTAACCTTCAAGGAGACTACAGCAGGACTCTTCTTCTTCTTCTTCTTCTTACCTCTGACCAAGTATAGGCTATCCTAGTGTTTACTAGCCTATACCCCTTTGAAAGGACATTAGCCTAACCTAACAACCTTACCTAACCTATCCTAGTATTATGGGTGGAGGCTGCCGCCCCCACACCCCCGCTATTTGACATCTTTGACAGATTTTTGGGTTAATATACAGGAGACGCAACAGGTAGCAAATTTATAATGGTAGTTTTGGGTTCCTATCATCATATGCTTCATTTCTATATATGTTTTATCCCTGGGGGGGGGGGGGGAAACAAATCTTGGGATTTTTTTTTTTTTTTTTTTTATTAACCTAACCAAAAAATCTAACCTAACCTAACCTATATGCATTTGGAGGCTATTAGGTTAGGTTAGGTTAGTTTTTTGGGGTTAGGTTAATGACCAAAACAAAAAATCCCAAGAACAAAATTGAAAAATCCCAACATTTTTTGTTTTGTTTTTTTCCCGGGGATAAAGAGTATATAGAAATGAAGCATATGATAATAGGAACCCAAAACTACCATTATAAATTTGCTACCTATATTGTAGCGTCTCCTGTATATTGACCGATTTTTGGTGTATTTTTCTGTGAAATCGGGTTTTTTCAAGTGTCGATAATGAAATTCGGAAAAACTCCATTTTTATGTAACGAATTTTCCCATGGATTTTTTTTATTTTTCCCTGTTAGTTTTCATCAATATATAGTGTTTGGAAATAATTACAACCCTCGGCGAAACCGTTTCCCCATTATACAACGATCTTAAGACACGCCGCCCAATAGTGGGGAGGGCTATGAAGTACAGGGAAAATGAGGGGTTAAATGCGTAAAACGGCGATACAAAATTATTTTAGCAAAACTTAGCTCGGGTTTTAAGGTATTTCAAAAGGCCTAAAACCAAATATTTCGAAAACCCGAGCCAAGTTTCGGCCAAAGCTGGCTCGGATTTTTTGCGAGTTTGTAGACAACAAAATTATAGAGTATAACTAAATAAGTTGGTCACCAATTATTTTGCAAAATTTGAATACAAATATGGATTTGATATGCTCTAAACATAATATGAAAATGTTTTTTAAGCCTAGGCAAAACCTAATAAAAATATATGGTACTAACATGGAATTTTGTCGTAACATGGTTGTCAATACCTTCCTATAGACAGCACCGATTCGTACACACGCCATTTTCACCTGTCTCCCGAGGTCTGTCCCCCAGCTTTTTAGTCAACACTAACTCCACCTGCCCATAGGTTGGGTTAGGTTAAGTTAGGTTAGGTTAGGTTAGGTTAGGTTAGGTTAATTAGGTTAGATTGTGCATCCGCTTGATCAGGAATTCGCTCGAAGTGACTCGCATTCGTATTTACAGATACGGCCGAATACCGGTAGGCTACTAAATGGGCGCCGGCCCAACCGCCATGTTGTATCCCACGTAGGCCTACTAGGTACTACGGACACATTGTAGGCGTTAGGTGTGGAATAGGCTTGTATCCAATGTACTAGGTCTATGTTACTGGATATTTATGATTTAAATAAGTGCTACGTTTTCGATAATCTGGTTATATGTCTTTGCAATTAGGGAAATCATGAGCCGATTTCCGACATTTAGTTAGTCTTTTTCGATTCTCAAAATACGATCCAAGTTTTGCCAAAAATTGACTCGGGGTTTTCCAAAATTATGCTTTTTTTGGTTTGCAATTTATGGAAACATGAGCCAAAATTCTAAATTAGGTTACTGTAATTGGTTTACTCTTAAAACTCGCAAAATCCGAGCCAAGTTTTGCCAAAACTTGGCTCGGGTTTTCCAAAATTCGGGTTTTCCAAAATTCGGGTTTTATGGCTTTGCAATTTCGGGAAACCTGAGCCAAATTTCTAAATGAGGTTACTTTAATTTCGTTGTCTACAAACTCTCAAAATCCGAGCCAGCTTTGGCCAAAACTTGGCTCGGGTTTCCGAAATATTGGGTTTTAGGCCTTTGAAATACCTTAAAACCCGAGCCAAGTTTGGTAAAATACGTTTTAATCGCCGTTTTACGCATTTAACCCCTCATTTTCCCTGTACTTCATAGCCCTCCCCACTATAGGGCGGCGTGTCTTAAGATCGTTGTATAATGGGGAAAACGGTTTCGCTGAGGGTTGTAATTATTTCCAAACACTATATATTGATGAAAACTAACAGGGAAAAATAAAAAAAAACATGGGAAAATTGGTGACCATCTTATTTAGTTTTTCCAATTATAGTAACCTCATTTAGAAATTTGGCTCAGGTTTCCCAAAATTGCAAAGCCATAAAATCCGAATTTTGGAAAACCCGAGCCAAGTTTTGGCAAAACTTGGCTCGTATTTTGCGAGTTTTAAAAGTAAACAAATTACAGTAACCTAATTTAGAATTTTGGCTCATGTTTCCCTAAATTGCAAACCCCAACAAGCATAATTTTGGAAAACCCGAGCCAATTTTTGGCAAAACTTGGATCGTGTTTTGAGAATCGAAAAAGACTAACGAAATGTCGGAAATCGGCTCATGATTTCCCTAATTGCAAAGCCAAATAACCAGATTTATCGAAAACGTAGCACTTATTTAAATCATAAATATCCAGTAACAGACTAGTACATTGGATACAAGCCTAATCCCCACCTAACGCCTACAATGTGTCCGTAGTACCTACTAGGCCTACGTGGGATACAACACGAACCCTTACCGCCGCCCATTTAGTATTCGGGCGTATCTGTAAATACTACCGCAACTACGAATCTTGTTTCTGAGACCTAGTATATTAACCTAACCAAACAACCCAACCTAACCTAACCTAGACCCAGTACGTGGGATACTAAACTAGCCCTTGCATGCCAGCAACAGCGGATTCATAGTACCCAGTACGTGGCATACTAAACTAGCCCTTGCATGCCAGGTAGAGCGGATTCATAGTACTCGGTACGTGGCATACTAAACTAGCCCTTGCATGTCAGGTAGAGCGGATTCATAGTACTCGGTACGTGGCATACTAAACTAGCCCTTGCATGTCAGGTAGAGCGGATTCATAGTACTCAGTACGTGGTATTTATTACCCATTAATTTCCGGAAGTTTAAACCTATGCGTAAAAATATTACCTCTTACATGTCACATCAGTAGTCAAGCACCCATGTTCTAAATGGCGTGTGTACGAATCGGTGCCATCTATAGGAAAGTTTGGACAACCATGTTACGAAAAAATTATATTTTAGTACCATATATGTTTATTAGGTTTTGCTGAGGGTTGAAACTAATTTTAATATGATGCTTAGAGCATATAGATTCCATATCTGTCTTCAAATATGTCAAAATAATTGGTGACAAATAAATGGAGTTATACTCGAAATTCCTCCATGTAGACTATAATGAGAAAAATATGGCGAGTCTATTGGTCCCTATTTTCCCTAATAAATTGTTTCTAATAAGGCGGATGTAGTGTCCTTGAAGAATATCAAAAGGCTGTCCGGGTCTCTTCAATTTTTACCAAATACTGAAAGGGTTTTCAAAAAAGTGTTCGTACCTTGCCAGAAGAGAAGACTGGTATTGTCCCTGTCGTAGAACCCAGCGAGGTATAGGCAAGCCAGGGCGCACTGCTCCTTGGGCACCTGCCAAGACGAATTTGTATGTTATAAGCATTCGTACCATCCTTTCTAGAGTAGTTATTTACATTTCATTAGGGTATAGCAAACGCCACACTAAATTCCATTAATTCCCAAAGAAAAGTATATAAATATCAAATCCCAGTGAACATGCATACATATATAGCATATTGTTAGGAGTAATTTCCTAAATAAAAAAGAAAAATACCGAAAAAATGAACATACCTTCTCCCAAACTACGTTAGTCTAGTCCCCAGGTCGGAATCGCACAGAATGGCGGCCGCTTCCAACAGACCACACATCGTTGTTTCGGAAACCAAACAGGCTCCTTTGTTTTCGTTTAATTTTATTTTGTTTCGGTTCTAGTCGATCGTCTATAAAAATCTGAAGCCTCATGGAGGGGTATTCCCTCGGCACCTGAAGCTCTGGTAGTATATGTCCAAAGTTTGAGCTAGTTCAGAGCGATGTTTTTACCCGGACGTACACAGTACAGTCGTGAGCAATAAGAAGGGTTATCTTTATAGCTAAGTACAGTACTGAAGAGTTTGGAATGAAATAATGTATTGTACTGTCTCGTTTTTGTTCGAAGCTGATTCAAATGGGTGTGAAGCTATTACTGTTCACAATTGATCACGGTAATTATCCTAGCCTAAGCTCACCTCATTGTCAGGTTAGGTTACCCAAGGAGAATTTAAGCTGCACCAGAGCATAAACCCAAATAAACTTAGGGAATATGTAGCCTCGAGATCTTATATTACCAGAGATTGACGAACCTCTGCCATATTAGTGCCATTTATGTCATTAACCCCCCTTTATACTCCAATATATCCATACCCATTGTTAACATTCGGCAATTCTAATTGAGGAATATGTAGTTTCGTCTTTGGATAAAGATTTATACATAAGTATAAATATACTATCATCCTAATGAATGGTACTTAGGCTACAGCCCCGAAATGGAGTCCAAGCAAACTTTAAGCCGCTCGTTCTCACTATACGATCTCCAATGAAGCCACCGTAAACTTGGAGATATGCGGCCCTTTCTTCTTCATGCTACTAAATCTCCATTAGTTTTGAGATTTTAAGACGTTTACCCCATTAGTTTGTCGACTTTAATACCTTAAATCCCATTTAGTTGTCAATATTAAGATCTTTTGTGCACTTTAGGTGTCTATTGTTTTCCTGACGAGCGATAGCGAGCCTGTAATTGTGGAGGAACCGGCCTTCGGCACGTGACAATTTTCTACCGAAAACAATGTACAAATTAATCTTGTAGGGGGATCTAATGGATGTTTTTTTTAAGCTTGATGAAGGTCTAGGGAGGGAACTAAAATAAATAATTAAAAGATCCATAAATGAGCAAATAAATACGCCCATCTCCCCTTAACTTGGGGATATGCGGCCCTCTCTCAGGTTCCCATGTGTATGAAGCTCCGAAACAATTTGGGGGTCTATTCTACGTACCCGAAGCTCCGATCGTTATGTTTGTTTGTATCCCATCATTTCAGTTTTGATCTGGCTAATTCAAGGCGGTGTTATTAACTTTAAAAGGCTTTCTTAGTATGAAAAGAGTAAAAATTACCTCATTTATCCCATCTATTCCCATTTATCATGCTCAATATTTACACAATCGTTTAAGGTTCGGATATATATATTGTTCTGCTTTGTTCGGGGCAGTTCTGGTGCGGTAGTTTCAAGTTTAAAGTGTTATAAGAATTCCACCTCTTAATAATAACCCATCTTTAACTACAGCTGCTGATACCGAACCAAATAAGCCGCATTATATGGCCAGAATAATGTGTTCTGCCAAATCCTCATTAGTGTTCATGACTGTACGGTACTGTGCACTCTAAACACCAATGCTGCTCTTAGTATGTCAATGCTATCTCGGACGTAATCGAATATTTGTATCAATTATTTACCTTGCAGGTGCATTTTGGAGCTTCATGGGGCGTTCTTGTGATATCTTACTCTAGTTAAACAACATTACCCAAACATCAAGCTGCTTACTAGTATAATGTCAAATTGAGGCGGTTAATATTGATGCAATTTAAGATAATGTTCCTAAATATATCAACATCGTGTCAGAATTGTTAAGAAAAGCTATAACACATTATTGCAGGTGATTATGCTTTATAGTTGCCTGCTAAAATAAGCATAACATCTCTTCAGTGAATATTTCTCACACGTTCATGTAAGATTCCGATGTATTTCTTTGAGCCACATTCATCAAGTCAGTGCTTATCCTATAGTAAATCTATAGTCTCTGTTTCAGGTTTATCGAATAGTGTACAGTCACGTGCATATGTAGCTGGTACACTGATATATGATAAACTTGAAATAGTGGCCATTTAATGAAGAACAACTCAGACTCGACCATATGTTCAAAAATTTTGTTTAGTTCCAGATATATGTGGTTCGGGATATACAGTATGTGAATGTTAAAAAGAAGTTCTGCAATTTCGAGGACTTATTGATAAAATATGGGTGCTAACAAATATGCCCTTGTACAGTACCATTGGGAGAGATGTAAAGAAGTGGCATAATTGATTAATGTATATATTACGTCATCTGAATTGTACAGTACAGGTTGAACTTTATATTACAGTAATTGGCCTTTATGTTATCAACTCAATCAGTGAGCATTTATCTTTCACTCCCAAAGATTAAGTGCACTGTAGTTAGTAAGATAAAGAGAGATGATAAGTAGATACACTTTTGCCTGAACCCTATCGAAAAGAGCTCTATGCGTGGCACTTCATACATATAAACAGCCGTCAACACATGCACATCCCATACCCCTACAGGTTCCTCAATACGGCATTGAGCTTAAAACGTGTTGCATATGGTTCTTCTGTTAATCATTACATATCTCAGTTAAATTAGTCATCATTGATAAAATACATAAGAGTCACAATGGCTCTTGATTGCTTATTAACAAACGATTTAAATATGCTACAGACATACTACATGGAAGTTGAGTGATATACAAACAGGTGGAATTACATTGCACATATTTTATTGTTCACTATATTTACAAATGAAAGCCCATGCACAGCAACGTGATATTAATTTTTTAATGGCCGTATCCACCAGAGGAACCTCCACGTCCAACACTGAAAGAGCTGCCACCACCGCGACCACCGCCTCCAAAATCCACCAAAGGAGCTAGAACCACCATATCCACCACTGCTGCGACCACCACCGAAGCCACTGCCACCACTATGCCCACCACCGCTACCACCTCCAGAAAATCCACCAAAGGAGCTGGAACCACCATAACCACCACTGGTGCGACCACCGCCGAAGCCACTGCCACCACTATGCCCACCACCGCTACCACCTCCAGAAAATCCACCAAAGGAGCTGGAACCACCATATCCACCACTGCTGCGACCACCGCCGAAGCCACTGCCAACACTATGCCCACCACCGCTACCACCTCCAGAAAATCCACCAAAGGAGCTGGAACCACCATAACCACCACTGCTGCGACCACCGCCGACGGAACCACCAAACCCACTACCACCACCATAGCGGCCACCCAAGCCGTTACCACCACCAAAGCCACTACCACCATGGCTGCCACCAAAGCTGCTACCACCACCAAGACCACCTCCAGATAATCCACCGAAGGAGCTTGAGCCACCATATCCACCACCTCGACCACCTCCAAGGGAGCCTCCAAAGCTGCTACCACCACCATATCCACCACCACCACCACCACCACCTCCACCACCACTCACAACCACGGTGGACACACGGCCACCAGAACCATATCCACCACCACCTCCTCCACCGATGAAGCCACCACCACCACCACCTCCTCCTCCACTGCTGAAGCTACTGCTAGAGCCTCCATGTCCACCACCATGGCCGCCTCCGTGTCCACCAGCAGCCTCACAGGCAGCCAGCAGGAGAGCAGCGCAGAGTGTGGTCACGAACACTTTCTGGAAAAGAAATTAAAACAAGTTCACGATAGTTATGTAAGTTCAATGTTTATAAAACAAAATGTCTGCAATGTTTCCAAACAAATGGTCCCCCGTGCCACAGGTAGTCAGGGGCCAAATATTAGACTTAAGGGGGCCTTATTGCCAGCCATGATATGAGGCAAGAGAAGAGCTAAAAATTATAATTTCATAAGAATTATAGCATAATTGGATTTACTAACTGCGAGTAAGTCAAATATTATTTAATAAACTACTCGTGCCTAGTTTAGATTTGTAAATGGTATTAGTGAAGCATTTGTATTTAAATGCCCTTTACTAACGGCTAGTAACAAGCCTCGTCTTAACGCACCTGCTATAAGTTGGTGGTTGGCATAATACCAGTAGCTTCAAGAAAATTATAATAGGCTTACTCCCAAACTAACGGACTGTCATACTAGACCTTAGGATTTGTGAGTATGCCACAGATATAAAGATATATACAATATGATTCACATAATCAGCTCAAACACGAGAGAGACTCTGACCATATTGGTGGTTTGGTAAAGGCACAGGACTGACTTGCCACTCACTGAAACTCACCGTTTTTATATACTGCACCATTGTTGCTGCCATGGTCAAGGTGTATTCTGCACTTCAGAAGTGACAGACAAACATGACTTGGTGTATTCAGGGTCGGAGTTAGTTTTCCTTCTGGTGGGACGCTGATGATCATATATGTCACCATGATTTGATTATAACTAGAGTAATGTTAAGTTATTTTTGTAGGAAGTATCTGCAACACATACTGTTGTTACAGGTACAGGCGTGGACAGGAATGTTTGGACTTTTTTTTCGAGGTAGCCTACACATATTACAATGGTGGAACTATATTCATAAACTGTTTGCGGCACAAAAATCCAATTGCTGGGATTCACTATATAGCGCTCACTGTCTTGTTTATTATCATAGGAGGTGTTCAACAATTCTTGACCACCATCGTTCAAGTTGTACTTTTATAAAACCCTTGAATTACGAGACGTTTTTCCTAAATTGCACAGAATCACAGAGAGAGCCAGGCTTAGATTAAAATGATTATATTGTGCTGAAAGAATTAATCGAGAATATGCGTTTCAAATTAGTATTAACAGTATTATAAAACAGGCAGAATGCAATAATAAAATACACACAGACACGTATTAAATATGTGCATCCCATTAGCTTAATAACAATAATATTATTATATATTATATATGATATATATATATTCATACCAAGGGAACACATATTGTATGTATGCAAATATTAGCTTAGTGTCCCCAATATTACGTTTTACAGAAATGAGTGACCTAACAAAGAACACATGTCTGCAATTATTGTTCTGATCCGTTTGATTGACAACTATATGTGGATCATAGCAGACACTCCAAAGATCTTGCCAGGGACCATTAATGTAATTTATATTCCTTCTTATTTCTACCTGTTGATCTTGTATGACGTCATTGAGCGAACGTAAGCTTTTGAATGAAGTCAACAAAAATCTGTCACACGATTCAAACACAAGATCCGCCTGGGTGTGGTCGCCCATTGGAAATAATATTGCACACGAAACCATTAATATTTCTTTCTTCAAAACTTTATTGCATAGGTTATAATTATGGAGACGAATATCTCAAGAGCTGATATTTTAAAATACGATTAATCAGGTGTGCATATTAAGCTCATTCAATCTTCCTACATTAATTTTCTGTATTAAACTCATGTTATCATAAGAACAATCATAATTCCTATTAACTAGTTAATATTTTAGTTATTATATAACATTTAGTTTGTTTAATGCTGTTTAGTTTAGTAATCCATAGAGTTAATGTTTCTTGTAATATATAAGCAAAGTGCTATTTGTTTCCTTCTTGTTTATTTATGTAATTGTCAATATCTATATATTTGCTTATAATTACCATCCTCTCTAAATGTAGTCGTTTTCATAACTTTAGGTCACGTCAGTTATGCCTCTCTTCTAAGCTAAATAAAAGATCTTCATAGTACCCACAATACATACACAGGAATATACAAAGGAATACAAACAGCAACAAATTAATTAGTCCTACCCGGCCTCTTCGTTTTTTTAAGGAAAATGAAACAAAACACAGGTCAGTGCATGCCTCGCTTGACTTGAATACATTAGTGAAATTAACTAGGTGAGGTTTTGATTGCATGATTCCGGTGCTATTCCTCCCTCTCCACCCTCCTCTCTTACTTATGCATAATATCCTAATCTCTTCTAAAGATGTACTTTCTACCCTCTCTGGGCTTAACACTAATAAGGCGTACCGGTACGTCCGGACGGTATTCCTCCTGTTGTTCTCAAACACTGTGCTTCCGTGCTGACTCCCTGCCTAGGCAAACTCTTTCGTCTCTGTTTATCCTCTAACGTCTTCCCTTCATGCTGGAAGTTTGCTCACATTCAACCTGTCCCAAAGAAGGGTGACCGCTCTCAACCCTCCAACTATCGTCCAATTGCTCTCATCTCTTGTCTTTCTAAAGTTTTTGAAACTATTCTTGCTTCCAAATTTCTTAAGCATTTCTCTTCTCACAATCTGCTCTCAGATCGCCAGTATGGCTTCCTTAAGGGGAGATATCCACTTGAGGGACTTTTTTCTTGACCCCATTCTCTCTCATGTCTAGCCCCATTGCTTTTGAGATTTTAAGATGTTTGCCCCATTAGTTTGGCGATTTTAAGAACTTTCACCCCATTTTAAGACCTTTCGTGCCATTCAGGTGTCGATTTTATCCTGGCGAGCGATAGCGAGCCTGTAACTTAAGGGGAGGTTTTTAGTTGATTCCCTAGACTTCCATCAAGCTTAAAATTACTCCCCCTAGACCCCCTTTCAAGATAAATGTGTACATTTTTCGGTAGAAAAATTTCCCGGCCGTCGGCCGGTTCCCCTTAAATTACAGGCTCGCTATCGCTCGCCAAAAAAAAAATCGACACCTAAATGGCACGAATGGTCTTAAAATTGACTTAAATGGGGCGAGGGTTCTTAAAATCGTCAAACTAATGGGGCGAACGTCTTAAAATCTCAAAAGCAACGGTGCTAAAAACATGAGGGAGAAAGGGGTCCAGAAAAAATCCTCCAGGTGGATATCTCCCCTTAAGAGGAAACGGCCTTCGGCCGGGACATTTTTCTACCGAAAAATGTACAAATTAATCTTGAAAGGGACTCAAGGGAGTGTAATTTTAAACTTGCTGGAGGTCTAGGGAACAAACTAAATACCTCCCCTTAAGGGTCGCTCTACTGCTGATCTTCTTTCATATCTTACTAACTCTTGGTCATCCTCCTTTCGGGAATTCGGTGGAGACTTTTTCTATTGCGCTAGACATATCGAAAGCTTTCGATAGAGTCCTGGCACAAATCTTTAATTTTCTAAACTACCCTCCTTCGGTTTCTATCCCTCTATCTGTGCCTTTGTCTCTAATTCCTTTCCGGCCGTTCCATAGCCGCGGTTGTGGATGGCCATTGTTCACTTCCTCACCCTATAAACTCTGGTGTTCCTCAGGGCTCTGTCCTGCCTCCTATTCTCTTTCTAATTTTGATAAATGATCTCCTTAACTGTACCTTAATTCCCATCCATTCATATGCAGACGACTCAACCTTACACTACTCCATTAGTTTTTCAGAACGCCCCAGCCAGCAATCCCTTAACGACAAACGTAATGAAGCCACAGAACTCTATTATTCTGATCTAAATACTATCTCCCATTGGGGCAGAGAAAACCTTGTTACCTTTAATGCTTCCAAAACCCAATTTCTCCATCTATCTACCCGTCAGGATCTCCCAGCGGACTATCCCTTATTCTTCAACAATACAAAAATCAACCCTTCATCTTCTCTCAATATTCTTGGTGTCTCTTTTTCTGCTTCTCTCATTTGGAAGGACCATATTACCAGTCTTGCTAAGGCAGCCTCCCAGAAGCTGGGTGTGCTCAACCGCCTTAGGGGGTTCTTTTCCCCAACACAGCTTCTTGCTCTGTACAGGGGCATAGTGCGTCCTTGTATTGAGTATTGTTCACATGTGTGTGGAGGTTCCTCTCACACCGCTCTCCTAGACAAAGTTGAAAGGAAGGCCTTTCGTATCATTAACTCCCGTCCACTCACCAACTCTCTGCAATCTCTCTCTCGGCCGCAATGTTGCATCTCTCTCGCTATTCTATCGCTACTATAATAATCAGTGTTCCTCAGAGCTTTCCCAGTGCATACCACTTCCTTTACGTAGGGCACGTGGTACCCGTCTTGCAACTCAATCCCACCCCTATTCTGTGCAACTCTCTAACCCAACAGTAAAACGTTACTCTCAAACGTTCTTCTACTCAACAGCTGAGCTCTGGAACTCTCCGAGAATCAGTCTTTCCCTCTTCCTATGACTTAAATTGCTTCAAACTCCGTGTGTCCAGGCATTTTGGCTCGATCGTCCATTGATTTTGGCCCTGTCACTCTTTCAACTATGGGGAAGGCGCTCGCTATAGGCAATTCTGCCTTTTGCCTCCCTCAATCACATAGAGAAAAAAAAATATATATATATATATATATATATATATATTCAGTATATTTAAGCGTAGCTTGACAGTCGATAGTTTCACAATTAACTAGCCCTCTTCCAGAAATGACTCCTAATAATGTATGTAATTTCTGTTTTTATATCTATGAACTGTAGGGTGAATTCAAACAGACAGACATATACACAGATTCAGATCAATAGATAGATTGACTTGAGTTTGATCCATTTTGACAAGTGGATATATTGGGCGGGAGAGAAACACAGACAAAATAACCTGATTTTCTTTTTTCTCAAATATTTCGGGTTTCGGACAACCCATCATCAGAGAGACGGAATAAGAAGGATTAATAGGAGACTTTTATACCTCACTAACAATTTCTACCTCTTTGCCTATCGTGTTCTGATTGGCTCCCTCTTGGTTTACTTTACTAATACTGTCAGCTTAAACTGCTTCCAATCATGATCATTTGGCTTTACTAGCCGCATATTTAGATGGAAACAGACCACAATGTTTACATTCCTAAACGGTCATAATCCTAAACAGTGTAAGCTTGATTATGTTAAATACGATTAAGCTTGGTTAAATAAAGTTAGCTAAGGTTAGGCTAGGATATGTTCGTGTTAAGGTCAGCTTAAGATAGATTACACTTCGTTTGGTTAAATTTAATAATGCTATCGTTCTAGTTGTGGCCATTTCGAAATGGGACGAATATTTATTTGAAATTATTTGGATAGAAATAATACCCATTTAATTCATTCGTTTCACTGTCATAAATCTATGCGCTGCTTCCAACACTTATTTATTTCTTTACTTTTGTGTTTTCCCTTCAATTATTTCAGCTTCCTTCCATTTAAGCAAATGTGTGTTCTGGTCTATGTGCAAGAGCTTGGGCGGGTGCCCAACCCCGCAAGGGGTTGAAATAGGAGAGCTACCCCCCCCCCCCCCCCCCCCCCCCGCTAAAGGCGGCTTTCTAGGGCCTTTCCTAGCTGATGCTGAGAGGATTGGGTTCTAGTCATGTGGTGATGGGCTGGTCTATCAGAGTTAGAACTGAGCGATCTCTGCCATACCCACAGCTTACTCTGACTGTTCCTTTTACTTAAATATTTTCTAGATCTCAAGTGACGGCGTCTCTTCCGTTGATTGACCTCCCAATCTACCAAGATTGGAAGCCAAAGCGTCACATTTTTCCTTTGCCCCTAAACTTTCTCTTCATAATTGCTGAGGGGCACAGGGCCCTGGGTGGGGCTTTGGTTTCCCGGGCGTTTCCGCACCCTCCTCAGCTCCTCGCCATGGAGTGGCTTCGGTCACCCAGGCTTTATTGTGGTCGGCATGGAGGGTTCTGTGGGGGCGCTCGGTTATGGCCTTGGCCTTGCTCGGGGCCTTGGGGCTGTTCGGCCAGGCAGCTTAGGGAACAACAACAACAACAACAACCCGATAACTTTTACTTGCTTATATCAATGTTGTGTTTTGGTATTCGTTTGTCTGTAGCTCGTCCTGTTTTCTCTATATGCTTATTATTAGCGTCCATCACACCGTATGTTTGAGGCATATCAGTCGACTCATGTGTCATTTCACGTTGTTTACCTATTCCTTCTTGGTCTATTTTGTTAATATATAAGTGTTAAAGATTGAGACCAAATTAGAGACAAATCTATAATTACCTCCGCCAACGAAGTTATAGGCGATTATGTGTTTGCTTCCATGTGTCTGTTTGCTTGTCCGTTTGTCTGTAAACAAGAAATCTCCAAAAGTTACGAACCGATGTTCAGGAGCTTTAGTGGGCCATATAGAATATGCACCAAGTAAGTAGTGAATCAACTTAGCAGACACTCAGTAGAGCACATACCTCTGCCAGGGTGGGCAGCTCACAAATTTAATAACCGATGTTCAAGAAATTTAGTGGGCAGATAGGATATGCACCAAGCAAGAATGTATTCAATTTAGGAGACAATTGGTAGAGCGCATATCTCCGCCAGCTTAGGCAAAGGTATGTGCTCTCCTGAGTCCCTCTCTAGTTTTAACTGTCATCATTTGATAGACTATGTGTATGTTGTTTATTATTATTACAATTTATTCCGCTTATATTGTAATTTTAATTCCTTTTTATTGCATTTATTAACATTAATCAATATCATATTACTTATGTGCAACTGACAAACAGTGTTATGAGTTATAGGCGCTAAATAGATGAATCAATTTCCTTATGTACTACATGATGTGGTTCCCATTCTATCGTGGGACTGTTTACTGAATTAGATAGTGTTAAATCTTGTCACAGTTCGGTATTCATGTTTGAACGAAACACATTATTTGGCTTCCAAAAGTCATAAGTACATATGAAATTGGGAGTCTTCAGAAAGCCGATTGGCCCATACTAGGCAGATCCCTCTCACACCCAACTCATCTCGTTTCAAACTTGAAACAGTGGCCATTTAATGAAGAACAATTCAGACTCGGGCATATGTTTATAGATGTTGTTTAGTTCAAGATAGATGTGGTTCGGGATATACAGTATGTGAATGTTATAAAGATGTTCTGCAATTTGGAAGAGTTATTGATAAGATATGGGTGTTAACAGATTCCCTTGTACCATTGGGATAGATGTAAAGAAGTGGCATAATTGATTAATGTATAAATGATATATGAATTGTACAGTACAGGTTGAACTTTATATTACAGTAATTGATCGTTATGTTATCAACTCAATCAGTGAGCAATATTCTTTCACTTCCACATATTAAGTGCACTGTAGTTAGTAATATATAGAGAGATGATAAGTAGAAGCACGTTTGCCTGAACACTATCGAAAAGAGCTGTATGCGTGGCAGTTCACTCTCAAACAACCGTCAACACATGCATATACCATACCCCTATAGGTTCCTCAATAAGGCATTGAGCTCATGACTTGTTGCATATTGTTCTCCTCAATTATTACATTTCTCAGTTAAATTATTCATCGATAACAAAATGTTTAAGAGCCACTATGTCTCTTAATTGTTCATTAACAAACTAATTCAATATGCTACAGACATATGATAAGCAAGTTGAGTGATATACAAACAAGTGGCATTACATTGCAGATATTTTATTGTTCACTATATTTACACATGAAAGCCCAAGCACAGGAACGTGATATTAGTTTTTTAATGGCCGTATCCACCAGAGGAACCTCCACGTCCAACACTGAAAGAGCTACCACCACCACGACCACCGCCTCCAGAAAATCCACCAAAGGAGCTAGAACCACCATATCCACCACTGCTGCGACCACCACCGAAGCCACTGCCATCACCATACCCACCACCGCTACCACCTCCAGAAAATCCACCAAAGGAGCTGGAACCACCATATCCACCACTGCTGCGACCACCGCCGAAGCCACTGCCACCACTATGCCCACCACCGCTACCACCTCCAGAAAATCCACCAAAGGAGCTGGAACCACTATAACCACCACTGCTGCGACCACCGCCGAAGGAACCACCAAAGCCGCTACCACCACCATAGCCGCCACCCAAGCCGTTACCACCACCAAATCCACTACCACCATGGCTGCCACCATAGCCGCCACCAAGACCACCTCCAGATAATCCACCGAAGGAGCTTGAGCCACCATGTCCACCACCTCGACCACCTCCAAGGGAGCCTCCAAAGCTGCTACCACCACCATATCCACCACCACCACCTCCACCACCACTCACAACCACGGTGGACACAAGGCCACCAGAACCATATCCACCACCACCTCCTCCACCGATGAAGCCACCACCAGAGCCTCCATATCCACCACCACCACCACCTCCTCCTCCACTGCTGAAGCTACTGCTAGAGCCTCCATGTCCACCACCATGGCCGCCTCTGTGTCCACCAGCAGCCTCACAGGCAGCCAGCAGGAGAGCAGCGCAGAGTGTGGTCACGAACACTTTCTGGAAAATAAATTAAAACAAGTTCACGATAGTTATGTAAGTTCAATGTTCAAGATGGTCCCCCGTGCCACAGGAAGCGAGGGGCCTAGTCTTAGGCTTAAGGGCGGTTGTATACAAGGCATGTTACGAGGCAAGACAAGAGCAAGAAATTAAAATTTAATTTGTTTTTTGCATAATTGATTTCACCAACTGCGGGTATGTGCCTGAGTATATTCATATATACATACATACTTAACACTGCGAGTAAGTCAATAACACATCTTAACAAGTTACTCGTGCTTAGCTTAGATTTATATGTGACATTAGTGAAGAGTTAGCTTTAAGGTTACCACTACTAACGGCTAGTAACACCCTACTAAATGTTAGTGGTTACCAAAGTACCAGTAGCTTCTAGAAGATTGCAATAGGGTTACTCCTTAACTATCTCATTGTTATGCTACGCCATAGGGATTAATCGTAAGACAAAAATACAATACAATGTGATAATTGGCATGCATGTATCAGCTCAAACACGAGAGAGACTCTGACCATATTGGTGGTTTGGTGAAGGCACAGGACTGACTTGCCACTCACTGAAACTCACCGTCTTTATATACTGCACCATTGTTGCTGCCATGGTCAAGGTGCATTCTGCTCTTCAGAAGTGACAGACAAACATGACTTGGTGTATTCAGGGTTGGAGTCAGTGTTCCTTCTGGTGTGACGCTGATGATCATATATGTCACCTTGATTTGATAATAACTAGAGTAATGCGGGTTATTATGGCAGGAAATAGCTGCAACACATACCGTATACAGGTAAAAAGAACAATCTTCGTTGATCCCTTGACTACAAGGTTTTCCTTAACTGAATAAATCCTATAAAGAACAGTTGATGTCCATAACATTGGTGGAATAAATGAAACACAACTTTAGTCTATTATATGCGAGTAAGAAATTATAATTGGATTACAAATATATTAATTAGTCAGAATACGTTAGTATTATATATCAGACTCCTATTGAATGTGTTAATCTCATTAGTTTAATACCAATTATATTATTATTCTTAAATTGTATTCTCATGCCATTAGGCAAGGGAAAAATATGTATGCAAATTAAAGCTTCGTGTGCCCATGTTTAACCCATTAAGGATGTACGAGGCTATTTCACTTTATATTCTAGTTATCATAAATCGATTATATGCAGTTTAGGAAGGATCTTTAGGTATCAAAGGGTTAAAAGCTATCTGCATTAACCCTCTAGCCCACACACTATATTCCTAAGCTAAATTATTAATCATCTAATGATAACCAAAATAGCCGAAGTAATGCATCCTCATATACTGAAAGTTAAGCTTCACTTTGATTGAAAAATATAACTCTACAAGAAACTATTAATATGACTTTCTCCAAAACTATATAACATAAGGTATTTAGAGGCGAGTAACACACGAGCTGATATTATATAAATGTGATTACTCAGTTATGTATATTAAGCTAATTCAAGCCTTCTATTTTAGCTTTCTGCACTAAGGTCACATTATCATAAAAACAATCATTATTCCTATTAAATATGGTCTATGTCTCCATGCAGTATAAGTAGGCTAGACAATATTACTTCTGTCCTCCTGTAGCTCTATTCGGGCTAGATCGATCGCGCTGATATGTCTGCCATTTAGGAGGAGTCAACCAAGAAATAGGTGCGGAAATTTAGAACCCATTGGCCCTAGCCGTTTTGGAGTTATAAGAGCTTAGGGGTCATTATATTTCCTTAAATATGATAATTACTTTCTGCTTTTTATCTATATGTCATAATCTTTAATTCCGGTTATCATTACCACCTTCTGTAAACATGCTTCTTTTCTAAGCTAAATAAACCACCTCACAGTACCCAGATTACATGTAGATCTCACCTTCCAGCAGAAATAACTCGTAATAATATATGAAATATAAAACAATATATCAATTGTAAACCAAATACGAACAGACAGACAACACATTTTGACACGGAATAATAGATAGATTGACTTGTATATGATCCATTTTCACAAATTGATAAATTGAGTGGAAGGCAAACACAGGAAAGAACTGTATTTCTGTGTATATCTCTAACATTTCGGTCAACGGAGAACACCTCTTCAAACAGACGGAATAAGAAGGATTACATCCAAAACATTTCTACTTCACTGGAAATTCCTCGCTCCTTCTTTGCCTATGGTGTTCTGATTGGCTCCCTCTTTAGTCCGGGAGCAATGGCCGCAAATTGTATCTAGATAAAATCAACCTCATCCATACCATTGTGGAAAACATTTGTAAAGTTATATACAAAGAGTATAACTTTTAGACATATAATGCTAAAACGTTAACTTCGAAATCTATTGTATTTAAGAGATATATTGAAAAACAGATTTTGAATATTTTAGTTACCCTTCAACCGTTGTCTTCGATTTAAATCACTGATTACTTGTGAATGTTGTTTTTATGTATTACAGTTTTGTAGATACTATTTTAGCATAACTAATTAGTTACATTTGAAGACGCTATTTTGAATGTTTTAAGATATTAGTGAAATTAAATATAGAAGAAAACTGTTTGTTATTGCTTATTATGGGTGACTGAAGCATTTTTAGTGCAGTATAAAACTAGTCTCCAGGCACGCGGCTTACGGACACGTCCGCACGTATGGCAGTGCTTCATCTGGAATTTTCGTAGCCAAAACAGTGGTAACACAATTATTTAATTATCACAAAGTTATTTGCATATAGGTTAATTGTAAACTACAAGACAATTATTATGATACACAGTTTATTTGGTCAAACAATGCAGAACTTTAAAAATCAACTAATGTAGAAATTATAATTGTTACGAATTATAAGGGCAAACGAATTTGCTCAAATGGCAACAGTCTAAAAATCAATATGTTTTTAATGTGAATGCACCAATATATTTAGTTAACGAACATATATTTCGAACTTGTCTATTTTTCTAATTAGTAATTTGATACTTTTGTGTCCGGCCACTTACATGGACGACGAAAATTAACAATTTGGTAGGGTTGCTCCCGGACTACTTGGTGTACTCTACTAATCCTGTCAGCTTAGTCTGGACCATTTCTCCCTCTTTCCCTATGGTGTTCTGATTGGCTCCCTCTTGGTGTACTCTACTAATCCTGTCAGCTTAGTCTGGACCATTTCTCCCTCTTGCTCTATGGTGCTCTGATTGGCTCCCTCTTGGTGTACTCTACTAATCCTGTCAGCTTAGTCTGCACCATTTCTCCCTCTTTCTCTATGGTGTTCTGATTGGCTCCCTCTTGGTGTATTCTACTAATCATGTCCGCTTAGTTGGCACCCTGTCATGATAATAGAGGTTTACTCGCCACACGTTTAGGTGGAAACAGAACAAAATGGCTGCAATTCAAAACGGCCATAAGCCTAAACAGTCTAGCTTATGTTAAATACGATTATGCTTGGTTAGTTTAAGGTAGTTAAGGTTAGGCTAGGATATGTTCGAGTTGAGGTCAGGTTAGGTTAGAATACACCTACTATGGGTTTCAGAGGCCGTGTGGCATCGTTTTTCGGGAATAACTTATTAACAAACAGTTGGATCAGTATGATAGTTTGCCAGAGTTTATATCATGCCGTCCCCTAATTTTCGTCAATATTGTGCATTACCAAAATTGGAGAATTAAGCCACTTGCCACGTAGTCATTAGCTTAAAGTCACACCTGAATGACAAGGCTACTGTGGCGTACCTGTATATACTACCAAACCATTATTGCTCTTCCATCAAACACGGTCGTTATCAGCCACCACCCAACCCTAATATCGCTTTTACATTTATGTTATATGTCACTATCAAATAAAAATGTTATATTTTTGTATATTTGTTATTTGATAGTGACATATAACATACATGTAAAAGCGATATTTGGGTTGGGTGGTGGCTGATAACGACCGTGTTTGATGGAAGAGCAATAATGGTTTGATAGTATATACAGGTACGCCACAGTAGCCTTGTCCGTTTCCTTGTCATTCAGGTGTGACTTTAACCTAATGACAAAGGGACAAGTGGCCTAATTCTCCACTTTTGGTAATGCACAATATTGACGAAAATTAGGGCACGGTGTGAAACAAGCTCTGGCAAAATATCATACTGATCCAACTGTTTGTTAATAAGTAATTCCCGAAAACCGATGCCACACGGCCTCTGAAACCCATAGTAGTTTGGTTAAATTGAATAATGTCACCGTTCTAGTTGTGGCCATTTCGGAGTAATACCGATTTTGATTTTAAAGTGTTTGGATAGACATAAATACCGCGCCCATAAATAAGTTAGTTGCCATACATTAATGCGCTGCCTCCAATATTTGTTTAATTTGCTTACCTACGTTATTGTCCTCAATTGTTGTAGCTTCCCCTCATTTAGGAAAATGTTTGCTTTGGTCTATGTGCAAAATCTTTAGGGAACAAGACACAGTTTACTTGCTTATGCCATTGCTTTGTTTTGTTATTCGATTGTCTGTAGCTCGTTCTGTTTCCTCTGTTTACTTATTATTCAGCGTCCATTACACCGTATGTTTGAGTCACCACTCAACTCATTTGTAATTGCACCGTTTTTACCTTTCAATGCTTGGTCTGTGTTTATTGCTTGTAAATATGTGTTAAGAATCAAAGACAGATATATCATATTAATGATCTCTATTTTATTGAGTATTATATGTATTGTTGTATTATTATTTTTATTACAGTATAATCTGTTTGAGCTTTAATGTTAGTTCGTGTTAATTGCATGTATTAGCTTTAATCGATATATCATTACATGCTGTATATGCAACTGACAGTCAGTTATATTTGATAAAGACGCTAGAGAGATTAATCGATTTCCATATGTAGTACATGAGTTGGTTCCGATTCAATCGTGGGACTTTTAATGAATTATATATTGCTAAGTTGTGTTACAGTTCAGTATTCATGTTGTTGGAACGCAACACAATATATACCGGCAGAATCTCTCTCTCTCTCTCTCTTTCTCTCTCTCTCTCTCTCTCTCTCTCTCTCTCTCTATATATATATATATAGATATATATATATATATATATATATATATATATATATATTGTATATATATATATATATATATACCGGGTATATATATTTATATATATATACTGTATAAATAATAATATAATATATATACTGTAATATAATATATATATATATATATATATATATATATATATATATATATATATATATACAGAGTGTCCCGAAATAGACGGACCAATCTTCAGGATTAGGTTAGAACAAATATTCTAGGCATAAAATGTTCTATAAGCAACATTCCAAATATTACTTCTTACAGATATATTAACTGTTGAAAATTACATTGTATTAAGTACTTCCACTTAAGGCTGGCCTAGTTGTTCTAGATCCTCCCACACCCACAGCTAACTGCAATTATTATACCATGTTAATATTAAGATATTATAATTATGTAAGTTGCAAAATGAGTATATAAATGTCATTGCTATGTAGTGGGTAATTACTGTGTCTGTAATACTATAACCAAATAGAGGTATATTGGCAGCAATTACCTTATAAACCTATAAAGATAAACACGTAAATCATTATCAGTACATTCAATAATATTATATTCCATTTGCATACTCTGTATATACTCCTGATCATTTACAATATGCAGTACTATACTTGTCTTCATCGAGGAGACTAAAGTCGGTATCCCACGAACACTTTCTTCCTAAACATGTACCACCTTCAACACTGGAAAGCTATGAGGTAAAATTTCGAAATAATATTGCCATCTAAATCCATCTATATCCACTCTAGTTATTGATACCAGTGCAAAAGATCCCAGAAATGTCGGTAAAATGTTGACCAAGGGAAACTGACGATAAATGTTCTTGTGTGATACCCCCTTAACCCCCCTCTGCCATTGACGTATATAATATGCGTCACGCAGGTTTTACACTACCAATGGAAACGCCTATTCGAACATCGCAGATTCAACAATTCATAAATCCGGTCAAAATGTGATTTCGTCAAAACCAAATTGGCAACAATTGGGCACACCTCTGGGCAATAGTGCACAAAGTAGGAGTTACTTCTGGCCCACCATGCTTGCATCACAGCTAATATCATTAGTCTAGTTTGATAGATAATAGTGATAGGGGGATAACATACTTATAATAATATTAACAAATAATACAGGTATGAACAAACAAATAACAAGTATCTTCCTACTTACTCATTATAACCTCATTCATATGGTAGGTATAGTGTAAGAGTGTAAGTGCAATTTTTGGGCTAAAGACGATCATAAAACATTCTCAGTAAACACAGAACTTCATTAATTATAACAAATATATAAACTACGGGTCTTAAACAAAGTCTACAGTCTTCACGCGCCAAGTTTCGGGCACCAAAATATGTATTTGGAATCCCAAAAATCAATTTCAAATGTATAGCAGACAGCGAGTTAAGAGAGTTATATTTGTGGAATGGAATATAAATGTTGAAGTTGGTATGTAAAGGTATGTAATGAGAGAACTCCATGGACAGTCGTGGTCATGAAACTCTAATAATAAGAACAAGACAGCAAAATGTTACTAGAGAATCTCAGTAATTTGATATTTTTTGGCTCAAACAGATAATCAAAATACTTCAACAGTGCATAATATTTGTGTCTCCATAATTTGTCTAGAAATTCCTATCCACACCAATGCGTAAAATTAAGTTATTTACGGAATTCTGAATATATATTCCACATTTTGTTGCTAATATACATAATACTTTTTATGGTAATCTATTTTTATTAACTTCACTCCAACACACACACAAGTTGGTAAACATGATGTGAAAATGGGGGAAATATGATTTATTGGAAGATTATGAAGGAAACCACATTGTATAGGTAATTAAGGAATTGAAGGCTTGACAAAATTGAATAATTTCGTTGGCTTAGCGCCAAGTACCTGAGACAGGATTAAAGTTATTACCACAGCCATTATTGATCAATGATCAAAATAAATGTAAGGTATATAATTATGTACAAATAGACTCTATTCATAATAGTTAGGCCAGAAAACGTGACCCCTAACCTCTGTCAATAAAAAAGGGTTAGATCAAACGGCTGTAAATATCCTCGCCTATTCCTGGGCTGACCCTTTCAAAATGGTAGAAATATTAGCTTGATTTTTCTAGCCGGGTTTTTTTTGATAGGGGTTAATGATAAGAGATTTTAGCCTACCGATAGATTAATGATTGGAAAGTAGTTCGTTTGTAGAAAACTACCAGGAATAATTAATCACATGATATTGATTTACCTTCCATCTTTCGTATTCCTGTGGCTTAGTGGAACTACTTGGTAAACCAATGTTTGAGAGTCATTATGTTTGCCATATGTTTGCTACCTAACACATTCTAAAAAGGTACTGCAGACACATACATGTTAAGGACAAATAATCAATTTTAATGTAGTTGCATATATTTAATTTGTTAATATATTTGCACATGGTAAACAGAGGTTAGGAACCGGACATGTAATGTCCAGTAGTTTAATGGCCGTATCCACCGGAGGAACCTCCACGTCCACCACTGAAAGAGCTGCCACCACGACCACCGCCTCCAGAAAATCCACCAAAGGAACTGGAACCACCAAATCCACCACTGCTGCGACCACCACCGAAGCCGCTACCACCACCATACCCACCACCGCTACCACCTCCAGAAAATCCACCAAAGGAGCTAGAACCACCATAACCACCACTGCTGCGAACACCACCGAAGGAAGCACCAAAGCCGCTACCGCCACCATAGCCGCCACCCAAGCCGCTACCACCACCAAATCCACTGCCACCAAGGCTGCTACCACCACCATAGCCACCACCAAGACCACCGCCAGATAGTCCACCGAAGGAGTTTGAGCCACCATACCCACCACTTCGACCACCTCCAAGGGAGCCTCCAAAGCTGCTACCACCATGGCTGCCACCAAAGCTGCTGCCACCACCATATCCACCACCACCACGACCACCAAAGGAACTTCCCAAGCCACTACCACCATGACTGCCACCACCACTTCCACCACTCACAATGACGGATGAGACACGGCCCCCAGAACCATAACTACCACCTCCTCCACTGCTGAAGCTCCTGCTAGAGCCTCCATCTCCACCACCATGGCCGCCTCCATGTCCACCTCCGTGTCCACCAGAAGCCTCACAGGCAACCAGCAGGAGAGCAGCGCAGAGTGTGGTCACGAATACTTTCTGGAAAGATATACAAGGAATGCAAATATTAACCATCAAGATATTATAGCAAAGTTCATAAAAATTACTTGGTTAGCTTATACAGAAGGTGGTACAACTGCCCGATTGACAGTTGTTCTATGACAACTGTGGGTCCAATTGCCCCATAGACTACTGCCCCTCGTCATAAGGCCATAAATAATGCACTAGAATTGGAGTATAGATAGGAAATTCATTATTGTATTATATTACATTGATAGTGTAGCCACCTGCGAACCAACAGGTCGACAGTTTGGATCTTCGTCTATCGCCAGGGTATTTTCTGAGATGATCTGAACGTTCTCGTAGTTTTATTGAATCCTGACTGCACTGGTAGGTCAAACAAATACAGGCCCCCAACAGGCCATCAACTCGAAGCAAGAAGTTGCCTTGTCATATATGAAGATGCTGTGACGAAAATATGGCTATTATCATCCAAATCACAAGATGATGAAGCATTCCACACCTTGAAGTTTTATTCAGTAATGTCGGGAGGGGAGCAACCAACTCGTCGATGCTTCATTCGATAATCTTGTGTTACAGAACATCCTACAGTACAGTCCGGAGGTTGAAACATAATACAAATATGAATACAAACGTTAGATTATTCGAGGGGAAACGAAGTAAAACTCATGCTTGGTTAAGGTATAAGAGGGTAGGATATTATAGACATTTCTACAGTAGGTTAATTTACGATGATGATTGTTTAAATTACGATAGATTAGGCCATGATAGGGTGGAAGCGGCTATGTTAAGTTCAGTAAGGTTAGGATGGGATTGACTACGCTAAGCTATGCTAGGTTAAGCCTTTCGCATACAAGGAGACGATTTGCGCCCTTTCTGGGATACTTAAAAGCCTTTGTGGCCATCAGGGGTATTTCGAAACCTTTAGTTTATTTACGTCAACCTCTGCAGTTGTCTTTGAGCGAGCTGTGGGCGGAACATTAATTTTGGGGAGGTAATTATGAGATTAAGATAATTCTATTTCTGAATATTAAACGGCAAAACCCGATGTATGAAATGGTTAAGGGGGGTCATCGTTTTTTTTTTATCTTTCTCTCATTTTCTCTCTTTCCCTGGCTTGTATCCATTTGGCCCCATTCAGCCAACTGTTTTAAGACGTTTATCCCCATCCAGGTGTCGATTTCTTCCTGGCGAGCGATAGCGAGTCAGCATTGTATGGAGAAATCCGGCTTCGCCGGAGACATTTTTCTATCGAAAAATGTACAAATTTAGCTTGCTGTCAAAACAAATAATATATCTGCTGGCTCGCTACCACTCGCCAGGAAAATATTGACACCTGGATGGGGGTAAACGTCTTAAACAGTATGTTGAAAGGGGCGAAATGGATAGAAGCCAAAGGAAGAGGGAGATAAAGAGAAACAAAGCCTGTGACCCCCCTTAAGTTTGGTGAGGCTTGGTTAGACTAGGTTATGGTGTGGAACTAATATCATCTACTTAGTACTAATATATTAGGAATTACTAAATATTGTGAACAAAATACATAATAAGAACCAAAGAATTCAACAATATACTAAACAAAATGTGGACAACTTTAAAAAAAAAATATTAAATACAGAACTGATGATATATGCAAAACATGTATCCCTCCACGATTTGTCCCGCTAGAAGATAAAACAATGTTGATACAGAAAATGGGTGATCCAAATATATTGTTAAATGATACTGCCGAAAACGTTTATAACTTGAACAAAATAGAAACCAGAATATATAAAGAAACTGCCTGAATTTTGAGAAACTATTATTTGATACAGAAAATGGGTGATGAAAATATATTGTTAATGATACCGCCGAAAACGTTTATAACAATTTGAACAAAAGAGAAACCAGAATATATAAAGAAACTGCATGAATTTTGAGAAACTATAAAAAACAGAATATATAAAGAAACTGCATGAGTTTTGAGAAACTCTAAGAGGATCGAACTGACCATGTTGCTATAGGATTGAAGACACCGAACTGACTTGCTACATACCGGATCATACAGCCTTTATATACACACACACACCCCGGGGGCCTCACCACGGCCAAGGGGCGTGCATTCTGCTTTTCACGAGAGAAAGACAAACATTGATTACCTTAAGGGGATACTACTCGCTTTTTCCGGACCTCCTTCTCCCTCGTGTTTATCATAATAGTTTTGAGATTTTAAGACGTTCCTTCCATTAGTTTGTCTTTTTTAATACCTTTCGCCCCATTTCTTTGTCACTAATAAGACCTTTCGTGCTATTTAGGTGTGGATTTTTCTTAGCGAACGATAGCGAGCCTGTAATTCTAAGAGTAACTGGCCTTCGGCCGGGAAATTTTTCGGTACAAATTTATCTAGGGGGTATATTTCAAAGATTGATGGAGGTCTAGCGAGGAAACTAAAAAATAAATGAATACATGAATTAATAAGTAAAACAAAAACGGCCACTGGCCCCTTAAAGCGTTCAAGGCCACGGCAATTACCTTCAGATGGTTATACCTGAGAGCTGCTCCGCCAACTTTGATCCGCATGTCCAGAACAATTATGTTACGAGCAATTTTTACGAGGGCTTTCCCGACTATACTTTTGATTCGTAACTGTATGTGTAATCGACCAAACCTACCTAGAAGTGAAAATAATACATAATACATAATAATAATAATACATAATAGGCCTACATAATAATAATACATAATACATAATACATAATATATAATACAAAATAAACAAAATACACAATAAGAATAAATACGTTAGATTATCCGAGGTCGATTTTGTTTATATTTATTTAATATGTTTCTAGTTTCCTCCCTAGACCTCCATCAAACTTTAGAGAAAACAAAAAAATCGATTAGATCCCCTTTCTAAATTAATTTGTACGTTTTTCGGTATAAAAATGTCCCGCCCCAAGAGCGGTTCTTCCAAAATTTCAGGATCAATATCGTTCGCCACGAAAAAATCGACAGCTAAATAGGACAAAAGGCCTTAATATTGATATCGAAATGGGTCGAAAGGTCTTAAAATCGACAATCTAATGGCGCAAACGTCTTAGAATCTCACAACTAATGTGGCTAAACATGAGGGAGAAGGGGAACCACATAAACCGGCCCATATATCCCCCCTTAAAGCTATATTTTGCTCTGTTACTGGCAAACAGAGTGAAGCTAGATGAGTAGATGTGGTACAATGCAAATAAAACAATCCATCAGAACCTGCCAGATGAGAGTTTCTTTGCAAGGGGGGAAAAGCAGTGGTGTAAATCGATGTTTTCATTTATGTATTACATTTTCAGTTTAGCTTCCTCACATTTAGGAAAATGTTGGGGTTGGTGTATGTTCAAAACCCTTAGGGAACAAGATACATTTTCCTTTCTTAAGTAAATGTTGTTTTCAGAAATTTTCTAAGCTAAATATAACCACCTCCAGTACCCAGATTACATATAGATCTCGCCTTCCTGCAGAAATAACTCTTAATAATGTATGGAATATAAGACAAATCTATCATTTTTGTTTTCTTATTGTTATTATCGTTTGTCTGTAGCTCCTCCTGTTTCCTCTGTGTACTTTTATTCATCTTCCATTACACCGTATGATAGAGTCACCGTGTCAACTCATTTGTAACTTCACATTGTTTACCTTTCACTACTTGGTCTTTGGATATTGCTTGTAAATATGTGTTAAGAATCAAAGACAGATATATCATATTAATTATCACTATTTTATTGGGAAGGTTATATGTATTTTTTCATTATCATTTTTATTACAGTATAATCCGATTGAGTTTTAATTTTAGTTCATGTTCATTGCGTGTATTAACTTTAATCCATATATCATTACATTCTGTGTATGCAACTGACAGTCAGTTATATTAGATAAAGATGCTAGAGAGATAAATCAATGTCCTTATGTAGTACATGAGTTGGTTCCGATTCAATCGTGGGACTTTTAATGAATTATATAGCGTTAAGTCTTGTCACAGTTCAGTATTCATGTTGTTGGAACGAAACACAATATATACCGGCAGAATCTCTCTCTCTCTCTCTCTCTCTCTCTCTCTCTCTATATATATATATATAGATATAGATATATAGATATAGATATAGATATAGATATATATGTATATATATATACACATATATATATACCGATATATATATATATATATATATATATACATATATATATATATATACTGTATATATATATATATATATATATATATATATATATATATATATGCATGCATATATATATACATTGTCCCAAAATAGACGAACCAGTCTTAGACAAAATATTCTAGGCATAAAATGTTCTATAAGCAACATTCCAAATATTACTCTTTACAGATATATTGCCTGTTTATAGAAATTCCATTGCTATGTAGTGGGTAATTACAGTGTCTGTAATACTATAACCAAATACAGGTATATTGGCTGTAATTAACATATAAACCCATACGGATAATCACGTAAATCATTACCAGCACATTCAATGGTATTATATAACATTTGCATACTCTGTATATACTCTTGATCGTTTACAATATACTATACTTGTCGTCATCGAGGAGACTAAAGTCGGTATCGCACGAACACTTTCTTCCTCATCATGAACCACCTTCAACATTGGAAAGTAATGAGCTAAATTTTCGAAGTAATATTGCCATCTAAGTCCATCTATATCCATTCTTGTTATTGATTCAAGTGCAAATGATCCCAGAAATGTCGGTAAAATGTTGACCAAGGGATACTGACGATAAATGTTCTTGTGTGATAACCCCTTAACACCCATCTATCAATGACGTATACAGTACATACGTCACGCAGGTTGTACACAACCAATGGAAACGATTATTCGAACATCATAGATTCAACAATTCATAAATCCGGTCAAAATGGGATTTCGTCAAAACCAAATTGGCAGCATCTTGGCACACCTCTGGCCAATAGTGCACACAGTTTGAGTCATTTCTAGCCTGCCATGCTTGCATCACAGATAATATCATTAGTCTAGCTTGATCCCTGTGTATGACTCCCTGCTTCACCTATTACCACATCTGCCACGGTTTCTAGTATATAAGAGATGAAACATTGTCTATGGAAGAGTGTGAATATGTGTTTTTAGATATGTAATAGTGATAGGGGGATAACATACTTATAATAAAATGTAAACATAATAAAAGTATGAACAAACAAATAACAAGTATCTTCCTACTTACTCATTACAACCTCATGCATATGGTATAGTGTAAGAGTGCAAGTGCAATCTTTGGGCTAAAGACGATCATAAAACATTCTCAGTAAACACAAAACTTCATTAATTAAAACAAATATATAAACTAGGGTCTTAAACAAAGTTTACAGTCTTCATGCGCCAAGTTTCGGGCACCAAAATATGTGTTTGGAACCCCATAAATCAATTTCAAATGTATAGCAGACAGCGAGTTAAGAGAGTTATATTTGTGGAATGGAATATAAATGTTGAAGTTGGTATGTAAAGGTATGTAATGAGAGAACTCCATGGACAGTCGTGGTCATGAACTCTAATAATAAGAACAAGACAGCAAAATGTTACTAGACAATCTCAGTAATTTGATATTTTTTGGCTCAAACAGATAATCAAAATACTTCAACAGTGTATAATATTTGTGTCTCCATAATTTGTCTAGAAATTCCTATCCACACCAATGCGTAAAATTAAGTTATTTACGGAATTCTGAATATATATTCCACATTTTGTTCCCATATACATATTACTTTTTATGGTAATCTATTTTTATTAACTTCACTCCAACACACACACAAGTTGGTAAACATGATGTGAAAATGGGGGAAATATGATTTATTGGAAGATTATGAAGGAAACCACATTGTATAGGTAATTAAGGAATAGAAGGCTTGAAAACATTGAATAATTTCGTTGGCTTAGCGCCAAGTACCTGAGACAGGATTAAAGTTATTACCACAGCCATTATTGATCAATGATCAAAATAAATGTAAGGTATATAATTATGTACAAATATACTCTATTCATAATAGTTAGGCCAGAAAACGTGACCCCTAACCTCTGTAAATAAAAAAGGGTTAGATCAAATGGGCTGTAAATATCCTCGCCTATTCCTGGGCTGACCCTTTCAAAATGGTAGAAATATTAGCTTGATTATTCTAGCCGGGTTTTATTTGATAGGGGTTAATGATAAGAGATTTTAGCCTACCGATAGATTAATGATTGGAAAGTAGTTCGTTTGTAGAAAACTACCAGGAATAATTAATCACATGATATTGATTTACCTTCCATCTTTCGTATTCCTGTGGCTTAGTGGAACTACTTGGTAAACCAATGTTTAAGAGTCATTATATTTGCCATATGTTTGCTACCTAACACATTATAAAAAGGTACTGCAGACACATACATGTTAAGGACAAATAATCAATTTTAATGTAGTTGCATATATTTAATTTGTTAATACATTTGCACATGGTAAACAGAGGTTAGGAACCGGACATGTAATGTCCAGTAGTTTAATGGCCGTATCCACCGGAGGAACCTCCACGTCCACCACTGAAAGAGCTGCCGCCACCACGACCACCGCCTCCAGAAAATCCACCAAAGGAACTGGAACCACCATATCCACCACTGCTGCGACCACCACCGAAGCCGCTACCACCTCCAGAAAATCCACCAAAGGAGCTAGAACCACCATAACCATCACTGCTGCGACCACCACCGAAGGAACCACCGAAGCCGCTACCACCACCATAGCCGCCACCCAAGCCGCTACCACCACCAAATCCACTACCACCAAAGCTGCTACCACCACCATAGCCGCCATCAAGACCACCTCCAGATAGTCCACCGAAGGAGCTTGAGCCACCATATCCACCACTTCGACCACCTCCAAGGGAGCCTCCAAAGCTGCTACCACCATGGCTGCCACCAAAGCTGCTGCCACCACCATATCCACCACCACCACGACCACCAAAGGAACTTCCAAAGCCACTACCACCATGACTGCCACCACCATGACTGCCACCACCATATCCACCACCACTTCCACCACTCACAATGACGGATGAGACACGGCCCCCAGAACCATAACCACCACCTCCTCCACTGCTGGAGCTCCTGCTAGACCCTCCATGTCCACCACAATGGCCGCCTCCATGTCCACCTCCGTGTCCACCAGAAGCCTCACAGGCAACCAGCAAGAGAGCAGCGCAGAGTGTGGTCACGAATACTTTCTGGAAAGATATACAAGGAATGCAAATATTAACCATCAAGATATTATAGCAAAGTTCATAACAATTACTTGGTTAGTTTATACAGAAGATGGTAGCACTGCCCGATTGACAGTTGTTCTATGACAACTGTGGGTCCAATTGCCCCATAGACTACTGCCCCTCGTCATAAGGCCATAAATACTGCACTAGAATTGGAGTATAGATAGGAAATTCATTATTGTATTATATTACATTGATAGTGTAGCCACCTGCGAACCAGCAGGTCGACAGTTTGGATCTTCGTCTATCGCCAGGGTATTTTCTGAGATGATCTGAACGTTCTCGTAGTTTTATTGAATCCTGACTGCACTGGTAGGTCAAACAAATACAGGCCCCCAACAGGCCATCAACTCGAAGCAAGAAGTTGCCCTGTCATATATGAAGATGCTGTGACGAAAATATGGCTATTATCATCCAAATCACAAGATGATGAAGCATTCCACACCTTGAAGTTTTATTCAGTAATGTCGGGAGGGGAGCAACCAACTCCTCGATGCTTCATTCATTAATTTTTTGTTACAGAACATCCTACAGTACAGTCCCGAGGTTGAAACATAATACAAATATGAATAAAAACGTTAGATTATTCGAGGGGAAACGAAGTAAAACTCATGCTTGGTTAAGGTATAAGAGGGTAGGATATTATAGACATTACTACAGTAGGTTAATTTAAGATGATGATTGTTTAAATTACGATAGATTAGGCCATGATAGGGTGGAAGCGGCTATGTTAAGTTCAGTAAGGTTAGGATGGGATTGAATACGCTAAGCTATGCTAGGTTAAGCCTTTCGCATACAAGGAGACAATTTGCGCCCTTTCTGGGATACTTAAAAGCCTTTGTGGCCATTAGGGGTATTTCGAAACCTTTAGTTTATTTACGTCAACCTCTGCAGTTGTCTTTGAGCAAGCTGTGGGCGGAATATTAATTTTGGGGAGGTAATTATGAGATTAAGATAATTCTATTTCTGAATATTAAACGGCAAACCCTGATGCATGAAATGGTTAAGGGGGGTCATCGTTTTTTTTTTATCTTTCTCTCCTTTTCTCTCTTTTCCTGGCTTGCATCCATTTGGCCCCATTCAACCAACTGTTTTAAGACGTTTATCCCCATCCAGGTGTCGATTTCTTTCTGGCGAGCCATAGCGAGTCAGCATTGTATGGAGAAATCCGGCTTCGCCGGAGACATTTTTCTATCGAAAAATGTACAAATTTACCTTGCTGTCAAAACAAAAATATATATATGCTGGCTCGCTACCACTCGCCAGGAAAATATTGACACCTGGATGGGGGTAAACGTCTTAAAACAGTATGCTGAATGGAGCCAAATGGATAAAAGCCAAAGAGAGAGGGAGAGAAAGAGAGAAACAAAACTGTGACCCCCCTTAAGTTAGGTGAGGCTTGGTTAGACTAGGTTATGGTGTGGAACTATTATCATCTACTTAGTACATAATATATTAGGAATTACTAAATATTGTGAACAAAATACATAATAAGAACCAAAGAATTCAACAATATACTAAACAAAATGTGGACAACTTTTAAAAAAATGATTAAATACAGAACTGATGATATATGCAAAACATGTATCCCTCCACGATTTGTCCCGCTAGAAGATAAAACAATATTGATACAGAAAATGGGTGATCCAAATATATTGTTAAATGATACTGCCGAAAACATTTATAACATGAACAAAATAGAAACCAGAATATATAAAGAAACTGCCTGAATTTTGAGAAACTATTATTTGATACAGAAAATGGGTGATGAAAATATATTGTTAATGATACCGCCGAAAACGTTTATAACCCTTGAACAAAAGAGAAACCAGAATATATAAAGAAACTGCATGAGTTTTGAGAAACTCTAAGAGGATCGAACTCACCATGTTGCTATAGGATTGAAGACACCGAACTGACTTGCTACATACCGGATCATACTGCCTTTATATACACACACACACCCCGGGGGCCTCACCACGGCCAAGGGGCGTGCATTCTGCTTTTCACGAGAGAAAGACAAACATTGATTACCTTAAGGGGATACTGCTCGCTTTTTCCGGACCTCCTTCTCCCTCGTGTTTATCATAATAGTTTTGAGATTTTAAGACGTTCCTTCCATTAGTTTGTCTTTTTTAATACTTTTCGCTCCATTTCTTTGTCACTAATAAGACCTTTCGTGCCATTTAGGTGTGGATTTTTCTTAGCGAACGATAGCGAGCCTGTAATTCTAAGAGTAACTGGCCTTCGGCCGGGAAATTTTTCGGTACAAATTTATCTTGAAGGGGGGTCTAGGGGGTATATTTCAAAGATTGATGGAGGTCTAGCGAGGAAACTAAAAAATAAATGAATAAATTAATTAATAAGAAAACCAAAAACGGCGACTAGCCCCTTAAAGCGTTCAAGCCCACGGCAATTACCTTCATATGGTTATACCTGAGAGCTGAACCGCCAACTTTGATCCGCATGTCCAGGACAATTATGTTACGAGCAATTTTTACGAGGGCTTTCCCGACTATACTTTTGATTCGTAACTATATGTGTAACCGACCAAATCTACCTAAAAGTGAAAATAATACATAATACATAATAATAATAATACATAATAGGCCTACATAATAATAATACATAATACATAATACATAATATATAATACAAAATAATAATACACAAAATAAACAAAATAAAAAATAAGAATAAATACGTTAGATTATCCGAGGTCGATTTTGTTTATATTTATTTAATATGTTTCTAGTTTCCTCCCTAGACCTCCATCAAACTTTAAAGAAAAAAAAAATCCATTAGATCCCCTTTCTAAATTAATTTGTACGTTTTTCGGTATAAAAATGTCCCGGCCCAAGGGCGGTTCTTCCAAAATTTCAGGATCACTATCGTTCGCCACGAAAAAAACGACAGCTAAATAGGACAAAAGATCTTAATATTGATATCGAAATGGGGCGAAAGGTCTTAAAATCGACAATCTAATGCCGCAAACGTCTTAAAATCTCAAAACTAATGTGGCTAAACATGCGGGAGAAGGGGGACCACATAAACCGGCCCATATATCCCCCCATAAAGCTATATTTTGCTCTGTTACTGGCAAACAGAGTGAAGCTAGATGAGTAGATGTGGTACAATGCAAATAAAACAATCCATCAGAACCTGCCAGATGAGAGTTTCTGAGAAAAGGTTGCAAGGGGGGAAAAGCAGTGGTGTAAATCGATGTTTTCATTTATGTATTACATTTTTTGTTTAGCCTCCTCACATTTAGGAAAATGTTTAGTTTGGTGTATGTTCAAAACCCTTAGGGAACAAGATACATTTTCCTTCCTTATGTAAATGTTGTTTTCAGAACTTTTGGTCGCGTCAAACAGGCTTCTTTTCTAAGCTAAATATAACCACCTCCAGTACCCAGATTACATAATTATAGATCTCGCCTTCCTGCAGAAATAACTCTTAATAATGTATGGAATATAAGAAAAATCTATCATTTTTGTTTTATTATTTTTATTATCGTTTGTCTGTAGCTCCTCCTGCTTCCTCTGTGTACTTTTATTCAGCTTCCATTACACCGTATGATAGAGTCACCGTGTCAACTCATTTGTATCTTCACGTTGTTTACCTTTCACTACTTGGTCTTTGGATAGCTTGTAATATGTGTTAAGAATCAAAGGGACAGATATATCATATTAATTATCACGATTTTATTGGGAAGCTATGTAGTTTTCATTATCATTTTTATTACAGTATAATCCGATTGAGTTTTAATTTTAGTTCATGTTCATTGCGTGTATTAACTTTAATCCATATATCACTACATGCTGTATGCAACTGACAGTCAGTTATATTAGATAAAGACGCTAGAGAGATAAATCAATGTCCTTATGTAGTACATGAGTTGGTTCCGATTCAATCGTGGGACTTTTAATGAATTATATAGCGTTAAGTCTTGTCACAGTTCAGTATTCGTGTTGTTGGAACGAAACAATATATACCGGCAGAATCTCTCTCTCTCTCTCTCTCTCTCTCTCTCTCTTATATATATATATATATATATATATATATATATATATATATATAGAGATATATGTATATATATATATATGTTGGTAAAGCCAGGTTATGTTGGTAAAGCCAGGTAATACATTTTCTTTAATACATACGAGGTTGAAAGAAATGGCAATTTCTGCGTTGGAAATTTTATTATTCAAAGTTTCCAGGTCTCTGATGAGTTTTCGCTGGGTGGCAGGAAGTAGATGAAGGAGATGAGCAAAATTCATGGTGGTACAGGGTTACATTAATGTACATGAAGATACAGGATATACGACGCGTTTCACTGGACAACCAGCATTTATCAAGTAAGGAAGGAATGAAAATATAAAAGGTAAACAGGAAGGGTATATATAGCGGGTGGAGAATCACAGAGGGCGCAGAACAGGGGGCAACAGTCTGCTATTGGTGAGAGGTAATCTAGGAGAGAGAAAGGGGGTAACGCTTCACGCATGCGCACTGGATGCGGGATGGTGGTCCGGTTGGTGGGGTCGAAGCTGATTGGGTGCGTGTGGAGGGGGGTGGGCCTAAGTTGTGTGGCGCCTCGGAAGACGAAGCTGAAGGAGGTAGCGCGGGGGGCTGCGTCAAGGGCACCGGGGGGCGAGGAGGGGTGTTAGGTCTTTTAGGGCAGTGCCTTTTGGCAGAAGGAAGGATCTGAAGGTCCAGAGTTTGGTTGTTGTTGTTGGGATGTAAGGCTTGGATATATAAAGCTTCGAGTATAGGTAATCTCCTTGGGTCACTTTCTTTATCGAGTATGGTGGTGTGTTTCTCTAACTCGTTGCGTGTGAGGTGAGGGTGGGTAGGGGTGAGATAGTGGTCTTTGATGGCTCCAGCCTGAAGGTGAAGAGTTAACCGACGTGAAAGCCGAGTCTGCGTCATACCAATATAGGAATGAGGTCCACAGTCCTCATAATTACAGGTATGTTGGTAAATGACGTGATCGTCGGTCATCGGGCTCTTTATATTGGTGGAGGCTGGTTTGTTGCGGAGAACGAGGTTGGAGGTCTTGGGGGATTTGTAATAAATTATTAATTTGATTTTGTTTTCCGGGTTGGTTGGGTGGACATGCTTGGAGATTATTTCTTTTAAGACGGCCTCGTCATTTTTGTGTTCCGAGGACATGTAATTGCGGTAGAAGATCTTAATTTCATTGGGGGGATCAATGTTGGGAGGGCTTTGGGTGTACCATTTTTCAAGATGGTGGTTGATGGTGCTGGAGATGTCGGAGTTGGAGTATCCGTTATTTACTAAAACTTGGGGATAGTCTTTCTAGTTCCTGGTGGGTGTCGGCCCAGGTAGAGCAGTGCGTGAGGGCTCTCCTAACATAGGCGGAGATGGAGGATAGAAGATAACGGCGGGGGCATTCACTATCGCCGTTGAGGCATTGTCCTGTGTTAGTTGGTTTAATGTAGACTGTGGTTTGAACCCATGCGCGTTCAGAGCTACGAGGATGTCGAGGAAGGGGAGTTGTCCATTGTTAGATTTTTCAAAGGTGAAGTGCCTCAACGGCGATAGTGAATGCCCCCGCCGTTATCTTCTATCCTCCATCTCCGCCCATGTTAGGAGAGCCCTCACGCACTGCTCTACCTGGGCCGACACCCACCAGGAACTAGAAAGACTATCCCAAGTTTTAGTAAATAACGGATACTCCAACTCCGACATCGCCAGCATCATCAACACCATCGTGAAAAATGGTACACCCAAAGCCCTAACATTGACCCCCCAATGAAATAAGATCTTCTACCGCAATTACATGTCCTCTGAACACAAAAATGACGAGGCCGTCTTAAAAGAAATAATCTCCAAGCATGTCCACCCAACCAACCCGGAAAACAAAATCAAATTAAGAATTTATTACAAATCCCCCAAGACCTCCAACCTCGTTCTCCGCAACAAACCAGCCTCCACCAAGATAAAGAGCCCGATGACCGACGATCACGTCATTTACCAACATACCTGTAATTATGAGGACTGTGGACCTCATTCCTATATTGGTATGACGCAGACTCGTCTTTCACGTCGGTTAACTCTTAACCTTCAGGCTGGAGCCATCAAAGACCACTATCTCACCCCTAACCACCCTCACCTCACACGCAACGAGTTAGAGAAACACACCACCATACTCAATAAAGAAAGTGACCCAAGGAGATTACCTATACTCGAAGCTTTATATATCCAAGCCTTACATCCCAACATCAACACCCAAACTCTGGACCTTCAGATCCTTCCTTCTGCCAAAAGGCACTACCCTAAAGGACCTAACACCCCTCCTCGCCCCCCGGTGCCCTTGACGCAGCCCCCCGCGCTACCTCCTTCAGCTTCGTCTTCCGCAGGCGCCACACAACTTAGGCCACGCCCCTCGACACACAGCCAATCAGCTTCGTCCCCACCTACCGACCACCATCCCGCATCCAGTGAGCATGCGTGAAGCGGTTACCCCCTTCTCTCTCCTAGATTACCCCTCCACCAATAGAAGACTTTTGCCCGCTGTTTTCCGCCTCCTCTGATCCTCCACCCTCTATATATATGCCCTTCTGTTGACCTTTTATTTCATTCCTTCCTTAATTGATAATGCTGGTTGTCCAGTGAAACGCGTCGTATATCCTGTATCTTCATGTACTTTAATGTAACCCTGTAACACCATGAATTTTTCTCATCTCCTTCATCGACTTCCTGCCACCCAGCTAAAACTCATCAGCGACCTGGAAACTTTGAATAATAACATTTCCAACGCAGAAATTGCCCATTTCTTTCAACCTCGTATGTATTAAAGAATATATATATATATCTATATATATATATATATATATATACATTGTCCCGAAATAGACGGACCAGTCTTAGACAAAATATTCTAGGCATAAAATGTTCTATAAGCAACATTCCAATATTCCTCTTACAGAGATATTGCCTGTTTATAGAATTTCCATTGCTATGTAGTGGGTAATTACCGTGTCTGTAATACTATAACCAAATACAGGTATATTGGCTAATTAACATATAAACCCATACGGATAATCACGTAAATCATTACCAGCACATTCAATGGTATTATATAACATTTGCATACTCTGTATATACTCTTGATCGTTTACAATATACTATACTTGTCGTCATCGAGGAGACTAAGTCGGTATCGCACGAACACTTTCTTCCTCATCATGAACCACCTTCAACATTGGAAAGTAATGAGCTAAATTTTCGAAGTAATATTGCCATCTAAGTCCATCTATATCCATTCTTGTTATTGAAACAAGTGCAAAAGATCCCAGAAATGTCGGTAAAATGTTAACCAAGGGATACTGACGATAAATGTTCTTGTGTGATACCCCCTTAACACCCATCTATCAATGACGTATACAGTACATATGTCACGCAGGTTGTACACAACCAATGAACGATTATTCGAACATCATAGATTCAACAATTCATAAATCCGGTCAAAATGGGATTTCGTCAAAACCAAATTGACAGCATCTTGGCGCACTCTGGCCAATAGTGCACACGTTTGACTCATTTCTAGCCTGCCATGCTTGCACCACAGATACTATCATTAGTCTAGCTTGATCCCTATGTATGACTCCCTGCTTCACCTATTACCACATCTGCCACGGTTTCTAGTATCTAAGAGATGAAACATGTCTATGGAAGAGTGTGAATATGTGTTTTTAGATATATAATAGTGATAGGGGATAACATACTTATAAAAATGTAAACATAATAAAAGTATGAACAAACAAATAACAAGTATCTTCCGACTTACTCATTACAACCTCATGCATATGGTATAGTGTAAGAGTGCAAGTGCAATCATTGGGCTAAAGACGATCATAAACATTCTCAGTAAACACAAACCTTCATTAATTAAAACAAATCTATAAACTAGGGTCTTAAACAAAGTTTACAGTCTTCACGCGCCAAGTTTCGGGCACCAAAATATGTGTTGGAACCCCATAAATCAATTTCAAATGTATAGCAGACAGCGAGTTAAGAGAGTTATATTTGTGGAATGGAATATAAATGTTGAAGTTGGTATGTAAAGGTATGTAATGAGAGAACTCCATGGACAGTCGTGGTCATGTACTCTAATAATAAGAACAAGACAGCAAAATGTTCCTAGAGAATCTCAGTAATTTGATATTTTTTGGCCAAACAGATAATCAAAATACTTCAACAGTGCATAATATTTGTGTCTCCATAATTTGTCTAGAAATTCCTATCCACACCAATGCGTAAAATTAAGTTATTTACGGAATTCTGAATAGATATTCCACATTTGTTCCCATATACATATTACTTTTTATGGTAATCTATTTTTATTAACTTCACTCCAACACACACACAAGTTGGTAAACATGATGTGAAAATGGGGGAAATATGATTTATTGGAAGATGATGAAGGAAACCACATTTTATAGGTAATTAAGGAATTGAAGGCTTGAAAGCATTGATTAATTTCGTTGGCTTAGCGCCAAGTACCTGAGACAGGATTAAAGTTATTACCACAGCCATTATTGATCAATGATCAAAATAAATGTAAGGTATATAATTATGTACAAATATACTCTATTCATAATAGTTAGGCCAGAAAACGTGACCCCTAACCTCTGTAAATAAAAAAGGGTTAGATCAAATGGGCTGTAAATATCCTCGCCTGTTCCTGGGCTGACCCTTTCAAAAGGTAGAAATATTAGCTTGATTACTCTAGCCGGGTTTTCTTGATAGGGGTTAATGATAAGAGATTTTAGCCTACGATAGATTAATGATTGGAAAGTAGTTCGTTTTTAGAAAACTACCAGGAATAATTAATCACATGATATTGATTTACCTTCCATCTTTCGTATTCCTGTGGCTTAGTGGAACTACGTGGTAAAACCAATGTTTGAGATTCATTATATTGGCCATATGTTTGCTACCTAACACATTCTAAAAAGGTATCTGCAGAACACATACATGTTAAGGACACATAATCCATTTTTACTTGTAGTTGCATATATTTAATTTGTTAAGTACATTTGCACATGGTAAACATAATGTGGTTAGGAACCGGACATGTAATGTTCAGTAGTTTAATGGCCGTAATCTCACCGGAGGAACCTCCACGGTCCACCACTGAAAGAGCTGGCCGCCACCACGACCAACCGCCTCCAGAAATAATCCACGCAAAGGAACTGGAACCCCCATATCCACCACTGCTGCGACCCACCACCCGTAAAGTCCGCCTACCACCTCCAGAAAAGCCACCAAAGGAGCTAGAAACCACCATAACCACCACTGCATGCGACCACCACCTAAGGAACCACCGAAGCCGCGCTATCCATGCACCATAGCCGCCACCCAAACCGCTACCACCCACCAAATCCACTACCACCAAAGCTGCTACCACCACCATAGCTGCCACCAAGACCACCTCCAGATAAGTCCAACGGAAGGAGCTTGAGCCCACCATATCCAACCACTTCGACCACCTCCAAGTGGAGCCTCCAAAGCTGCTACCACCATTGGCTGCCACCAAATCTGCTGCCACCACCATATCCACCACCACCACTAACCACCCCAAAGGAACTTCCAAAGCCACTACTACACCATGACTGCCACCCACCATATCCACCACCACCTTCCACCACTGCACAATGACGGGGGGATTGGTGAGACACGGCCCCCAGGAGAACCATAACCACCACCTCCTCCCACTGCTGGAGCTCCTGCTAGACCCTCCGCATGTCCGACCTCCGTGTCCACCAGAAAGCCTCACACGCAAACCAGCAACGTAGAGATGCACGCGCAGAGTGTGAGTCACGAATACTTTCTGGAAAGATATACAAGGAATGCAAATATTAACCATCGAGAGTTATTATAGCAAAGTTCATAACACTATTACTTGTTTAGCTTAATACAGAAGATGGTAGCACTGCCCGATTGACAGTTTTTCTATGACAAACTGTGTGGTCCCCCAATTGCCCCATAGGGACTGCTTGCCCCTCGTCCATCAGGCCATAAATACCTGCAGCTAGAACTTGGAGTATAGATAGGAAATTTAATTATTGTTTTATATTACATTGATAGTGTAGCCACAGGCGAACCAGCAGGTCCGACACTTTGGATCTTCGGTCTATCGCCAGGGTATTTTCTGAGATGATCTGAAAGTTCTCGTAGTTTTTATTGAATCCTGACTGCACTGGTAGGTCAAAAAAATACAGGCCCCCCAACAGGCCATCAACTCGAAGCAAGAAGTTTCCATTGTCATATAGGAAGATGCTGTGACGAAAAGATGGCTATTATCATCCCAAATCACAAGCATGATGAAGCATTCCACAACCTTGAAGTGTTTTATTCAGTAATGTCGGGAGGGGAGCAACACAACTCCTCGATGCCTTCCATTCGATAATTATTTTGTTACAGAAAACATCCTACAGTACAGTCCCGAGGTTGAAACATAATACAAAATATTAATAAAAACGTTAGAGTGTATTCGAGGGGAGAAACGAAGTAAAACTCCATGCTTGGTTAAGGTATAAGAGGGTAATGATATATAGACATTACTACAGTAGGTTCATTTAACGATGATGATTTGTTTAAATTACGATAGATTAGGACATGAGAGGGTGGAAGCGGCTATGTTAAGTTCCGTAAGGTTGGATGGGATTGAATACGCTAAGCTATGCTAGGTTAAGCCTTTCGCATACAAGGAGACGATTTGCGCCCTTTCTGGGATACTTTAAAAGCCTTTGGTGGCCATTAGGGTATTTCGAAACATTTCGTTTATTTACGGCAACCTCTGCAGTTGTATTCTTTGAGCAAGCTGTGGGAGGGAATATTAATTTTGGTAGAGGGTAAATTATGAGGATTAAGGATAATCATATTTCTGAATATTAAAACGGCAAACCCAGATGCATGAAATGGTTTAAGGGGGCGTCTCGTGGCTTGTTTTAGCTTTCTCTCTTTTTCTCTCTGTTTCCTGGCTTGTATCCATTTGGCCCCAGTGAGCCAACGGTTTTAAGACGTATATGTTCCCCATCCAGGTGTCGATTTCTGTTCTGGCGAGCCATAGCGAAGTCAGCATTGTATGGAGAAATCCGGCTTCGCCGGAAGACCGAAAGAAATTTTTCTATCGAAAAATGTACAAATTTACCTTGAGGTCAAAACAAAAATATATATATGGTGGCTCGAACCACTTCGCCAGAAAAATTATGAGACACCTAGGAGGGGGTAAACGTCTTAAAAACAGTATGCTGAAATGGAGCCAAATGGATAGAAGCCAAGAGAGGAAGAGGGAGAGGAAAAGAGAGAAACAAAACTGTGACCCCCCTTAAGTTAGGTGAGGCTTGGTTAGACTAGGTTATGGTGTGGAAATATTATCATCTACTTAGTACATAATATTATTAGGAAATTACTTCAATATTGTGAACAAAATACATAATAAGAACCAAAGAATTCAAGCAATAGACTAAACAAAATGTGGGACAACTTTAAAACAAAATGAGTAAATAATGAACTGATGATATATGCAAATAATGGATCCCTCCACGATTTGTCCCGCTAGAAGATTAAACAATGTTGATACAGAAAATGGGTTGATCCAAAAATATTGTTAAATGATACTGCCGAAAACGTTTATAACTGAAACAAAATAGGAAACAGAAATATATAAAGAAAGAAACTGCATGAAATTTGAGGAAAAAATATATTTGATTACAGCAAATGGGTGATGAAAATATATTGTTAATGGATGATTTTTTTTTTTTAAACCCGCCCGTGAAAACGTTTCTAACAACTTGAAACAAAAGAGAAAACCAGAAGATATAAAGAAACTGCATTGGACTTTTGAGGAAACTATAAAAACAGACTATATAAAGAAACTGTATGAGTTTTGAGAAACTCTAAGAGGATCGAACTGACAATGGTGCTATCGTGATTGAAGACACCGAACTGACTTGCTACATACCGGATAATACTGGACTTTATATATAACCACACCCCGGGTGGCCTCACCACGGCCAAGGGGCGTGCATTCTGATTTGTCACGAGAGAAAGGACAAAACATTGATTACCTTAAGAGGGATACTACTCGCTTTGCCGGACCTCCTATCCACTCGTGTTTATCATAAGAGTTTTTGAGATTTAAAGGACGTTCATTCCAGTTAGTTTGTATTTTTTAATACCTTTCGCTCCATTTCTTTGTCACTATTAAGACCTTTCGGTTGCCATTTAGGTGTGGATTTGTCTTTAGCGAACGATAGCGATACCTGTAATTTTAAGAGTAAATGGCCTTCGGCCGGGAAATTTTTTCGGTACAAAATTTATCTTGAAGGGGGGGTCTAGGGGGGTATATTTCCAAAGATTGATGGAGGCGGTAGCGAGGAAACTAAAAAATTTAATGAATAAATGAATTATAAAGTAAACAAAAAACGGACACTGGCCATTAAAGCGTTCAAGGGCAACGGCCAATTACCCTTCAGATGGTTATACATGAGAGTTGCTCCGCCAAACTTTGATCAGCATGTCCAGGACAAATATGTTCCGAGCATTTTTTTACGAGGGCTTTCCCGGACTATACTTTTGATTCGTAACTATATGTGTAATAGACCAAAATCTACCTAAAAGTGAAAATATACATCCATAATACAAAATAGGGCCTACATAATAATAAGTAACATAATACATAATACATCATACATAATATATAATACACAAAATAATAATACACAAAAAAAGAAAATACACAATAAGAATAAATACGTTAGATTATCCGAGGGTCTATTTTGTATATAGTTATTTAATATGTTTCTAGTGTCCTCCCTAGACCTTCCATCAAACTTTGAAAAAAAAAAAAAAAAAAAAAAACATCCATTTAGATCCCCTTTCTAAATTACATTTGTACGTTTTTCGGTATAAAAAAGTTCCGGCCGAAGGGCGGTTCTTCCAAAATGTCAGGATCCACTATCGTTTCGCCACGAAAAAACTCGAACCGCTAAATAGGAAAAAAGGTCTTATTATTGATAATCGAAATGGGGCGAAAGGTTTTAAAATCGACAATCTAATGGCGCCAACGTCTTAAAATCTCAAAAACTAATATGGCTAACTAACACATGCAGGGAGAAGGTGGGACCACATAAACAGGCAATATATCCCCCAATAAAGCTATATTTTGCTCTGGTACTGGCAAACAGAGTGAAGCTAGATGAGTAGATGTGGTACAATGCAAATAAAACAATCCATCAGAACCTGCCAGATGAGAGTTTCTGAGAAAAGGTGGCAAGGGGGGGCGAAAAGCAGTGGTGCCCCCTAAATCGATGTTTCTAATTTATGTATTACACCTTTATTACCCCGTTCTTAGCTTCCTCACAATTTAAGGAAATGTTTGGTTTGGTGTATGTTCAAAAACCTTAGGGAACAAGATTACATTTTCCTTGCTTATGTAAATGGAGTTTTCAGAACTTTTGGTCGCGTCAAACAGGCTTCTTTTCTAAGCTAAATATAACCACCTTCCAGTACCCAGATTACATATAGATCTCGCCTGCCTGCAGAAAATTAACTCGAATAATGTATGGAATATCAGAAAAATCTATAATTTTTGTGGTCTTATTTTGGATGTCGTTTGTCTGTAGCTCCTCATGTTTCCTCTGTGTGATCTGTATTCAGCTTCCATTACACCGTATATTAGAGTCACCGTGTCAACTCATTTGTAACGTCACGTTGTTTACCTTGCACTACTTGGTCTTTGGATATTGCTTGTAAATATGTGTTAAGAATCAAAGACGGATATATCATTTGAATGTTCACTATGTTATTGGGAAGGTTATATGTATTTTTTCAGGATCATTTTTATTACAGTATAATCCGATGGAGTTTTAATTTTAGGTCCGGTTCATTGCGTGTATTAACTTTAATCCATATATCATGACATTCTTTTTGTGTATTGAACTGACAGTCAGTTATATTAGATAATAAAGGGGACGCTAGAGGAGATATAATCCATGTCATTATGTAGTACATGAGGTGGGGTTCCGATTCAATCGTGGGACTTTTAATGAATTATATAGCGTTTTAACAAGTCTTGTCACAGGTAGGTCTTCATGTTGTTGGAACGCAACACAATATATACCGGCAGAATCTCTCTCTCTCTCTCTATCATATATATATCTATATATATATATGCATGCATATATATATATATATATATATATATATATATATATACTATTTATATAGTATATATATACGATATATATATATGATATATAGATATCTATTTACAGAGTGTACCGAAATAGACCGGACCCAAGTCTTAGACAAAATATTCTAGGACATAAAATGTTCTATAAGCAAACATTCCAAATATTAACTCTTTACAGAGATATTGCCTGTTTATAGAAATTCCATTGCTATTGTAGTGGGTAATTACCGTGTCTGTAATATCTATAAACCAAATACAAAGTATATTGGCTGTTAAGTAAAACATATAAACCCATACGGATAATCACGGAAATCAATTACCAGCACATTCACATGTTATTAAATAAACATTGGCATGCTCTCTATGATACTCTTGAGCGGTTTCCAATATACTATACGTGTCGTCAGCGAGGAGACTAAAGTCGGTATCGCACGAACACTTTCTTCCTCATCATGAACCACACCGCAACATGGAAAAGTAATGAGCTAAATTGTCGAAGTTAATATTGAATCTAAGTCCATCTATAACCATTTCTGTTATTGATACAAGTCAAAAAGATCCCAGCAAGGTAGGTAAAATGTTGGGACCAAGGGACACTGACGATCAATGTTCTTGTGGGATACCCCTCTGAACAACCATCTATCAATGACGTATACAGTACATACGGCACGCAGGTGTATACACAACCAATGGAAACGATTTTTCGAACATCATAGCCCCCCTTCAACAATTCAAAAATCCGGTCAAAATGGGATTTCGATCAAAACCTAATTGACAGCCTCGTGGTCACACCTCTGGCCAATCGTGCACACAGTTTGAGTCATTTTTTTTTTTTTTCTAGCCTGCCATGCCTGAATCACAGATAATATCATTAGTCTAGCTTGATTCCCCTGATGTATGACTCAATGCTTCACCTATTACCACATCTGCCACGGTTTCGAGTATAAGAAGAGATGAAACATTGTCTATGGGAGAGTGTGAATATGTGTTGATTAATAGTGATAGTGGGATGATAACATACTTATAATAAAATTTAAAAATAATAAAAGTATGAACAAACAAATAAAAAGTATCTGCCTACTTACTCAATTACAACCTCATGCATATGGTATAGTGTAAGAGGGCAAGTGCAATCTTTGGGCTAAAGACGATCGATTTAAAACATTCTCAGTAAACCACAAAACTTTCATTAATTACTACACAATTATATTTTTATTTTTTTTATAAATTTACCTCACCCGGGTCTTAACACCAAGTTTACAGTCTTTCACCGCGACGAGTTTGCGGGCACCCAAAATATGTGTGTGGAACCCCA
>CM064513.1:20527579-20793270 GCA_032716605.1 Paralithodes platypus | reverse complement strand
TTAGTTAGATTTAGTTATATAGTTGAAGGTAAAGAGTTAGTTTGCTCGGTTTGGTTTGTCGTGTTGGTCTTGTTGGTTGAAATCCGGACGGTGAAATCTTGGTTGGTGGTCGTTGGTTGGATAGGTTTCAGAATGTGGCGGCGTGTGGCGGCACTGTGCAGTTGATTGTTGTGCGGGGGCAGAGCAGTGTACGCTCCTTGAAGTGGATTAATCCTGTCTGTCTATTAATCAACAGGAATGAATAGATGGAAGGCCCTGACGTGAGAATGGAAGAGGGGAAGAAAGGAGCAGGAAAGAGAAAGCGGAGAAGGGAGAAACGGAGGAAATTTAATTACAGGTATGATCGACCCACTATTAAACTAACTATGCATTCTTTCCAACAGGTCTTAGAGATGGGAAGTGAGCGACCGGGGGGGGGGGGGGAGGGACGAATGTAGCTACGAATCCCGCCCACCTGGGCTTATGTATTAGAGGAACACCACCCACCTCTGCTATAGGAGAGGGAGGACTCACGCCCACTTTGGCTATGGATGAGAGGAACAAACCACCCCACCTAGGCTATTTCTAGTCTTAGGAAGGGGAGGAAGCAAGGCCCAACTTGGCTATTTAAAGAGAGGAATCACGCCCAACTTGGCTATAAGATAATGTTATTCTAAGTTTTTTCTGTACAATATGAACTATGAGATACTTAACATCTTGCATTATATCTGAAGAGTCCTAATTATGTTGAGCTATATATGAACCTTAATGTTGTATTTTCTTAACCAGATGTGAGGGGGGAGAGCAAGCCAGCAAACAGAAGCAATGTACAGTTGCCTCACTTTCTTTATAATTTGTATCCCACTCTGTGATTTTTATGTATGGATAGGGAAAGTTTTTAATAATTAGATGTGTATTTCTTAATTATCTATTATCAGTTTATGTAGTTAATTACATATTTTCAAGTGTTCGCGTTTTAAATAATGATAAATTGTTGGTATATAATTTAATTAATAGTAAAGTCCTTCTAAATTGTTCAGTATTTAAGTAGTAAATTAATGTAAAATTTTCAGTTTTAAGTAATGTTTAAATTGTTGGTTTTAAGTAATGTTTTCAAATTGTCGGTTTTAAGTAATAGATTTGTCACGGTTTTTAAGAAATATTTAATTGTCTGTTTTAGTTAAAAGTAAGGTTTTAATATAGGTCAGTTCTAAGTAATTTTAAATGTCTGTTTTAAGTAATGTTTAATTCGGTTTGTTTTAAGTAATGTTAAATTGTCGGGTTTGTGTAGTTTAAAGTTCAATTGTGGGTGTTATATCAAATTATGCTAGTAAAGTATTCCATACATAAAAATCAAGAGTGTAGTACAAATTTCCGTGGTGAACTGTACACCAGTCGTCACTGCTCAGTGCACAGGTCAGTGTTCTCTATTAGTGTATCTTGTATATATGTACAGTCTGCCAAATAAGTCATGTCGCAGCACCAAGAATATTTTGATCAATAATTGGTATCACTATCACTTCTAAGCTTGGGAGTGACCAACCCGAAAGGTTGAAATATGTTGGAGTTTAAAGTTCTAGTCATGAGGGGCTGGTCTATCAGGTGAAGCTGAGCAATCTTGCCATACCCATAGCTACTGACTGTTCCTTAACTTATATATCAAGTGACGGCGTCTCTTCGTTGACCTCCAATCTACCAAGATTGGAAGCCAAAGCGTCACATTTTTCCCTCAACTTTCTTCATAATTGCTGAGGGGCACAGGGCCCTGGGTGGGGCTTTGGTTTCCCGGGCGTTCCGATCATCTCACATGTAGTGGCTTCGGTCACCAGGCTTTATTGTGGTCGAGTATTCTGTGGGGGCACTCGGTTGTGGCCTTGAATATTGGGGCTGTTGGCAACACAAAACTATCTAAGCTTTATTTAGTTTCGAGTGAGATATACAAACATGGTCCTACACAACCCACCCTATTAAACATCTGAGAGACATAATACAGCACACAGCGAGCAAAACGTAATGACAGCTGAGACGCGACTTATTTGGCCAACTGTACAGTCAAAATAAGTTCAATCATAATTTATGAAATAGTCCCTCGCTAATTTCACACCATTAATTAATTAGGCATGATACATATGAATATAATTACTTAAGCTTAAATTACCCTATAATAGACTATTCCATAATAATTTCTAAATTCCGAATAATTTGTGCACCACTAACCTTCCTTATTGTTTGCAGCAGAGGAGCGGCGGGGGGCAGACGTTCGAAGGAGAGAAGAGGATAGAGAAGAAGAGGAGAGAAAAGAGAAGAAAGAAGAGGAGAGAGAAGAGGATAGAAGAGGAGAGAAAACAGAAGAGGAGAAGAAATGGGGAAGACCCACCCCCAGACAAACTCCCCTTGGAGCCTTAACACCCTCACCAGCAAACTAGGGTAAGAAAACAAATTATTAAAAGGTTATTTGTGAATAATCAAAATATTTAAGCTGTTCTAAATCTAGTTGTGAAATTGGCAAATGGGGCTTAAGGTCTCAAAATCGCCAAACTAAAGGGGGGGAACGTCTTAAAAGCTAAAGGGGCTAAACATTAGGGGGAATGGGGACCAGAAAAATACTTAAATCCCCCCTCCCCTTAAGCCTCAATCATAATTAAACAAAATATTATAATCTACAAGACGTCTGATCATATGGAGTTAATGTTAAAAGATCACAGACAGCAGATTGTTATATATTTAAACAAATGTATGAGAAACGTATAATGGATAAATGTACTTTTGGTGAATAATTTAGCCTAGGAAACTCTATGGTAACACTCTTCCATTGATAACGTTCACCCCTTCAGCACCATGACTTAATGTTCATCTTATTCTGGTTACCATTAGAAGATTATTTTCAGCTTATAATCTATCTCTACGACTAAAAGGGGTACATAGAATCCTAGTAAACCCTCTGAATAACACAGGTCCTTCATAAACTGCATAAAATCTTCTAGTTTTAGCCATAATCAAAGGTAAAAAGAAGTAATTTTGCTGAAGGGGTTAAGGGGAGTTGTTGTGTTCCTTAGTTTGCTCCCTAGACCTCCAAGCATACCTGTATACTAATACCCCCATGACTCCAGACCAAGTTGTACACTGTTCGGTAGAAAAATGGCCGGCCAAAGGCCAGTTCTTCGTAAACTACAGGCTCGCTGTCGCTCGCCAGGAAAGAATACACCTAAATAGCACGAACAGTCTTAGAATTGATTACGAAATTGACCGAAAGGTATTTTTGTCAAACTAATGGGACGTACGTCTTAACATTTCAAAACAAGTGGGGCTACACATGAGAGAAGAAGTCCAGAAATATACCCTCCCATTAATGCAGTGATTTAACTAAATGACTTTATAGAGATCAATGTTGGTAATCCTAACCTAATGTTTCAGATGTATGGTAGATGTCCAGCCATGGGGGGGAACAAGAGATGGTATGAAGCTTTGTGACCAAACGCCTCATCTCACCTCTGCAATACGGTGTGTCACTTAAATGTATATTAATGTTATGCCTATTGTGAAAGTCTATGCAGTGGAATATTTTGAAGGATGTTCTATAAAGTTTGCCTTAAATATTTAAAACTTTAAGATCGCTATGGATCCTAAATTAATCTTGGTTGCCCTTTTGCCACATAGGGCGGCCTGTGTCATTTATGACAAATACTAAACTAGTTGCTTTATCATAAACCATCAAGCTATTATTAATATTGATGGTTACTACTTCAAATATTAATCTCGTTGAGTGGTCGACGATAACCCATTATCCTAAAATTTAGTTAAAATGTTATCATAATTCTCAAGATGGGATTTGGTGACATTCAGTTAAGTTATCATGGCATGCATAAAAGCTATTTTGAAATGTCAATCTTCTAATTTCGAAACTAGTTTGTAACTTAAATTTGTCAAAACTCTGGTATGGTTAAACTATTTTACATGCATATTATACTTAACCTACTGTACTGTACTGTACACTAGTCTTAAAATCTTAACAAATCGGCTGAAATAGAGCCGTATAATAATGCCCAAGAAACTTCAAATTATTCCATAGACTATCATAAGTGGTGGACAGTCACAGTAGTATAAGTAACAGCTTTATTTAACCAATTTAAAGCATTTCGTACATATGGCAAAACTTATTATAAAATTAAGGCATATATAACAGATTTTTTCCAAATTGAGATATGTGGAATTGGGTGAAAACAGGCTAAATTAACTATACCGGCTCACTATAGTTAGGCAAAACATTTAGCTTGCAGTCATTTGTATATATTTAATTATTTTGTTAACTACTTTCACCAAACAAGGGATTAGAATTCTCGCAGAGGCATATTCTTGACTTAGTGTGCTGGCTTAATAATCCAACAGGGTTGATAGCCTTGAAGACTTATTTTAACTACTTTCAATATAGTTTCTTGTAAATTAGTACTTGAAAATCATTAAGCTATAGTCAGTATTCAAATTGAAGATGTCAAATTAAGTCGAGGCACTGGATGAAGAGCTTTTGATACAGTAAAACATACCGTGAATGGATACCAAACTTAGTCTTGAACAAGTACATAACGTGAGGGCTATCGAATCCTCTGGTGTGGAAAACTATCGCTTATGTCTATGGAAAATCCTTAGTATTATCATTAACAAATACTGTATTCAAAACTTGTGGTTGAAAAAAAAAATGGGGAAAGTAAATTTGGGATAAATATTTGTCAATTGTGATTAACAATGTTTAGGGATCTTCAATCCTATGACGATTTCTTTATCAATGATATAACTTAGCTAATTTTACTCAGCTTTGGGAGGACCACGGGAATGAAAGGGGTAAATAATATGTAAATTAATCCTAAAACTCTGACAGGCCTTTCCTAAGTTGAAGAATATAGTCTCGAGGTAACAAAATATGTAACTTAATTTGTCGTAATATATTGTGAAGAATTAAAAAGCTAAAATATGATAATGTCAACAAATGCCTGTTATTCTGACTAACCCAAGACGATGTGGATCAGTTAAGTACCACCAGGAATCCATGGGGTAGGCTGCATGTTGTATCTACCCTTAGAATCCAACGGGTCTTTCCTAATCTGAATAAAATTGTCAACAGTTAGCCAGAATTTAATTTGTAATCTTATAGTTTAAAATTAAAATGTAAAACTTGCAAACTAAACAAACTAAAACTGGGACAAAGACAATATAAAATCAAAATAACTAATCAAAATCAAAATTATTAGAATGCTTCACTACAGCATTGATACTGCCGGATCTAACTAAACTGGCAATCCTAGTAAAAAGATTATCTCCACAAACCCTCTAACTCGACGGTCCTTCCTAAGTTGAATAAATTAGTCTGAAAGTAGCTATGGCGAGTCAGAAATGTGTCCTTTGAATAAAAGGGTTAAGGGATAGTGTTGACATAAAATAAAGATCACGAAATAGAGTAAAGCAATAATAATAATAATAATAATAATAACAATAACAATAATACCTAATAATAATACAAATATGAAAAACAATAACAATACTCAAAATACTAAACATAATAATGAAATACCACACATAATTCACTAGCGCTCGCATTACGTAACTGTTCAAAGATCCTGAGAAGTTTTGTCAGAATAAAGTAACTTTGAGAAATATTTGCCTTGGCCATCCCTTAGTGAGAGTTTCCCAGGAGAAGTGTTAGGTACTTCAAAATAAGTTAGGGTTGATTGCACTTTAAAATCAATGGAATAAAATAGGTAAATGTCATTCACTATATTTAGGTCAGAAATCTTTACCTTAAGTTCTGTAACTCAAACATTGTTAGAGCAAATGGGTTGTAAAGTGCCACTTCTATTTCCTGGCTGACTCTTCCCAATTGGTAAAAATCGTAGCTTGTTTACTCTAGTCATTTTATATATAATTAATAGACTATTGTATATGAATCGATCTAACTTGGTTATTAGATATACCATTCTATCCTTATATGGGTTTGCCATTACCAACATGCCTCTAAAGGGTACATATTACTTTAATTGCCTTTTCATAAATTCTTTAAATGTTGTTGTAATGTTGTAATGTTATTGTAATATCAGTGTTGCCAAATGTACGAATTTCCCCTTCTAAGTTGGATATACAGTATATATACTAATGAATAATTATAGCTATCTATTGCCGGACGCCTTACTCACCTTAATGAGGGTGGCCATACACAGAATGCCCCAAGCGGACCTATTCACTGTAATAATTTAAAGTAAATTCAACAAGTTTATATTAGATGTGCAAAACACTAGAGACTTAAGACATATTATTACTTGATTTTGATGTAATATACAACTGCATTGCTTTGCTTGTAAAACATTAATAAATATATCTAAATTAACTCTACCGAGACAAATTATCAATGCCACTGTAGCAAAAAAGAATCATAGTAAATCTTTCAATTAGATAAATATAGGCATAACTTTATACAAAACAAATTCAATGTAACTCCAGATAACAAACTTTAACTTTGAAATAATGGAAAATAATTTGAAACTTGATCTTCAACTGGAAAACAAAATAACTTGCTGTAATAGGTAAAATGGAATGCTAGTCAGTTGTTCTTCCGACTAATAAACGGGGCATTATGATCCTACAAAATACTCGCCAAGGGACATCGTTTCCCTGTTAAGGGGAGCTTTAAAAATAACGCAAAGATCCTCTTTAGAGGTAAATTTGTGCATTTCTTGGTAGAAAAAAGAAACCGGCCTTAGGCCGTGAGTTTTTCTGCTAAAAATGTAGCCTACAAAATGATCATGAAAGGGAGTTTTGTGGGTATTAAGCTTGATGGAGGTCTAGGGACCAAAAAAACAAAACTAATATTATAATAATGACACAAATAAGAATAAATAAAAACAAAATAAACAACAAAAATATATAACAATAACCACGAAGACTTTTAAGTCTGATAATTGTATTCTACAGCTGGCATTGTTTTGTTTGTAGTCTGATAAAATAAAATGTGTTATCACTTCATGCTACGAGAAAGTATTGCACAATCTTGTTAAAAGCATATTTAAAACCAAACCTTATTCTCCAGTGTTTGCCCAACTCCGGAATAATCATATTAATAAGTTTTATAATTGATTAGCAGTTTACAGTTCTTTGGTATAATATATAATTTTACTACCTAATTTAATTGATATAATCTCATTAGTTATCGAGTATAATTTGCTGCTACTAATAATTTTTTGTCTTGGCCATTTTAATTCTAATAATTCATATTTAATGGAAAGTTAATTTTAATTAAGGTGATGCAGGTAATTTGGAGTAGACTAATGAGTGAATGAAGGGTGGCCTACTTTGATGGGCACACTATTTTCGATCTTCAATCTACCATTTTCCTTTTCTCTGGGGCCTCTTATTCTCCTTGACTTATTAATGAAGTTAGGTACTGACTGACCTGTTTTTTCCCATACAACAATATTTAGTTTTGCTCACCGAATCTTCGCTGTTGTCTGCTGCAACGAGAGCGAGAGCGAAAGACGGCACGTCTCTCGCTCTGCTGTTGATGATGCTGTTGATGTTGTTGATGTCGTTGCTGCTGTTATTGATGTCGTTGCTGTTGTTGTTGTTGCTGTTATTGATGTTGTTTTCCCGTAACCATGCTGTCTCCGTTGTTGTCGTCCCTATCATTCAGTCAAACAATCACCAATGTTGATGCCTTAAGGGGAGGTCTTTTAGTTTTCCCCCTCCATCAATTGTTTTTAATCCTCACTGCTACCTTCTTGTCTGTTGTTTGATGTATCCAGTTGGTTGTCAATATTCGCTCGGCTCTGCCATATCTGCGCGATCTGCTTCATATGATATCTTTGCCGTTTTGCCACATCTACTTTCGATACCAAGGCTGGACACCAATGACTTCTTGACGGACTGCTTCCTGACAATACAAATAAATATATAAATACAAAATAATCTTGACTTTTCTTGTATGTGTGAGGGGGGCGGGGGGTTACAGGGAGGGCGTTGATGTACAAGGGGTGGGGGGGGGGGGGGGATACAATACAGAACACCAGATTCAATAGAACAGGTAGAATAGATTATAAGCAATAGACTACACACAAATCCAGAATAGGACTGAAACCAAATTATCTGGGATGGGGTTAGGATGAACTACAAGGGAAGGGAAAGGGAAGATTCGTAGCGGGTGGTGGAATGGTTTTATGAGGAAAGTGAAACAAAATATTGAAATTTAACTATTGATTTAGAACCCCTGGACCCCCCCCCCTACATGATCCCCCTCTCTAGCCCCCCCCCCCACCGTCTGGGTCCCCCCCCTCTTGGGTCCCCCTCAGGACCCCCCCACCCCCCTCAGGATCCCTCCCTTACCCCCCTCAGGATCCTCCCTCACCCCCCTCAGGACCCCCCCCTCACCCCCATCAGGACCCCCCTCACCCCCATCAGGACCCCCCCTTACGCTCTACCCCCCTCAAGACACTCCCCCTACCCCCATCAAGACTCCCCCTACCCCCCTCAAGACCCCTCCCCCCCCCCTTCCCTCTGGACCCCCTTACTCCCTACCCCCTTCCTTGAAACCCTTTTATTTCTGGTGCCTCAATATATTCTTCTTTTTACAGATGTGCTGCCCTGCTGTGACCAGACTAAGGACCCTGGACTAATGGAGGATACGCTATTTAACAAAAAATAAAATAAAATATCCAATTAAAGTTTGACTATTGATTCCAACCTGTTGATGTAATCCAATATTGTAGATCAATCTTCTACATTTGTCAAAGATGGTTATTCATTTTAACTTTGAATTAATAAACAAATGAAAGAGTTATTGTAATCCAATATCGTAGATATTTTTTAGATAATGAACAGCATATCAATAATGAATCTTAATTTTGGAATGCATAGAAAAAAAAGTTTCAATAAATGATTACCCTCGATAAATTTAGAACCTATTTACAAATTCTAATAAGATTTAAATTTATATTTTGAAATATTGGAATACATTGCCAGATAATAGAAAAGGGCAAGTTCACGAAACGAACTGCAAAATAAAATGACTGGGTGAGGAGGGATGACTTTCAATACCTAATATATCTAGATTTTTGGAGAGGTAGGTAGGAAGAGTTACATGGGTTAGGGAGAAGCAGGCAAATAGCATTAGTTACATTGGATAGGTATACACCTAGGGACAGTTATATGGAAAGAGTTGCATTATACCTTTAATGATTAAATTATCCAAAACCTATACACCACTTGACCAACACTTCACGTAATCACCAACACCACTGAATACTGCCAACACACTAAATCACACTGCCAACATTTAGGTTCAATGATTGTCAACACATCTGCCAACAATCCACACTTTACTTTGCCAACAGTCTTACACACAACACACTAAATCACACTGCCAACAGTCTTACACACAACATACTAAATCATACTGCCAACATGTAGGTTCAATGATTGTCAACACATCTGCCAACAATCCACACTTTACTTTGCCAACAGTCTTACACACAACACACTAAATCACACTGCCAAGTCTTTCACACAACATACTAAATCACACTGCCAACATTTAGGTTCAATGATTGTCAACACATCTGCCAACAATCCACAATTTTCTTTGCCAACAGTCGTACACACATTTAATCACTTTGCCAACCCTCATACACACTTAATCAGCATATCACTACCTTCGCCTGCTTTGCCCATACACTATTAACACTTAAGCATACACCCTTAGTCACTTATTGAATATATCCCTACCCTACTTTGATCACGTACTCTGCCAACATCCACATATCACGCCACACTTTCAATACACACTTGACCATAATGCCAACTGACTTATCATGTTGCCAACATTTCTACTCTACTTAATTAACACTACACATCACACAACAGGAAGAAACGCTTATTATAGAAACCAACCTTCCCCCAAAAGCTGCACACTACATAAGCTAGTTTCAAAAGTAATAAACACTACTAAATAATAAACACAGTAGGTTAGTTAGATTATATATTAGCTAGTCTTTCTTTTCAACTGACGGTATATTGCAAAGTTCCCATCAAGATTTGTTATTTTGAAGATTTTTGAGTGAAATAAGGTGCTAAATAAATAAACTTAGTCTTGATATGATGCAGACACATCGTAGTTTCATATTTTCCATTAATTATCGATAAATCAGCTCTCAATAGATTAATTTACCGTCAGCTGAACAGAAACCATATAGTTCAAACCGGCTTACCTCAGTACTGCCTGGTGGGATATAGGATAGTGGTGGTGTAGACTACTGTAGATGTTAACTTAGCTGATCAACTGGATTATACCTGAGAAGTAAGAAATATAAAGGACCGTACACTAAAGAAAATTAAAAAGATTATAGAAGTATTCTTTAAAAGCCTTACTTAAAAGCTTGGCTATGAAATACAAATGTTAAACTGAAATCAATAATTAAAGATAAAAATGTCAAATTGCATTGCCAATGAAACTCAATATTAAAGGCTTAAAATCCAAAACAAATTAATGACTAATTACTGAAAACTCAATGGCTATTAAAATATGGATAGAAGATTATAAAGAAACTTTCCAAAGAAAAATACTATACGTAATATTGGGTAAATTCTGTACTGAACAAAGTTATACCATGATCACAAAGCAGAGTTGCAAATTACCCAAAGACAATGTGCATTATTGTTTTCTGAAGTACTTTAGGTACGTAATATAAAAGAAAAGACTTCATAATATATATAAGTACCTTTACTGGTATTATATAAGTATTCAAAATATATATATATGTATTCTGTTGGTACAGTTTTTTTTTGTTTTTATTATATATAAAAATGTATGTGTCTCTGATCAATAAAAAAACTAAGTTGATATATGCTATTTTTTAATATCCATGTTTCTCCTGTTTCAAATTCTATAAGTTCTCAAGTATAATTTTGTCTAAGTTAATTATCTTGGTTCTCCATATTTCGTCAATTTTCAAGTTCATTATTTTTTTATAAGTTATAAGTACTTTTTCTTAGCATGGGGTTAAGTTTTTCAAGTATATTTTTTTTCTAAATGCTTTTTAGCATGGGGCTAAGTTTTCAAGTATAGTTTTTTTCTAAGTTAATTAAATTTTATTTAAGTTCTCTTTATTTTCGGAGTTCTCTTTTATTTAGATATTTCATAGTTTTTCTTTTTATTTCGAAGTCCATATATTGGAACTTTATTTATAATTGAACACTATTTTTCTAAGTTTTCATCAGTTATAAAAGTCATAGCTTACAATAAAGTGATCAAGAAAAGATAGAAGTTATTTTTATTTTTTTTATTAAGTAAAGTTCGCGTGACAAAGACGATATATAACAATATTATACGCGGTACAAAAGCGGTGTGTATACTATATCATAAGTTAACGTTAAAGCAAATACAAGAGTAATGAATTCAAGTGATGCAAAGATATTATTTGACCCGGTACAATGGCGGAATATATATAAGCTACGTTAAAGGCAAACAGTCATTAAATTAAAGCAAAGGAAAATATTGAAGCTGAAGGAGGGGCGACCAACTCAGGGGGGAAGAGGGGACATCATCAAAACAACAAAGCTGTGAATTAATAAGAATAGCAAAGATTAGTAAAAGTAATAAAGCCTTATCTCATCTGAAAGGGAAAAATAGATTAGCCTAACCTAACACACACCATTCATACCATGCAACTACGACTACATACTACGACTACATACTACGACTACATACTACGACTACATACTACGACTACTACTACGACTACTACTACGACTACATACTACGACTACTACTACGACTACATACTACGACTACATACTACGACTACATACTACGACTACATACTACGACTACTACTACGACTACACCTAACCTAACCTAACACGCATCATTCATACCATGCAACTACGACTACAAACAAAACAAGAATAACACTCCCCTTGTGTCCTGATGGTGTTGCAGTCTCGTAGCATCGGCAGAGTCCACAGGGCAGTCTCGTAGCGTCGGCAGAGTCCACAGGGCAGTCTCGTAGCGTCGGCGGAGTCCACAGGCAGCAACTCAAATCCTGGAAATAAGAAATAAAAACATTAATTTGAGATCGTAAACAACATAAAAAAACAAAAAATCTATTTATACTCTGTTCACGACAAGTAGGTAAACTCTTAGATTTTAATTTTCAAATTTATTGTTTTAAGTTACAAGAGTTTCTAAGCAAGGATATACGATGCTAATTATCAAGCACTTTTAATGAAAGGTAGAAAAGATATATATTTGTATTTAATTAATTATGTTTATTTGTAAGTTAATTGGTGGGTTGGTGAAAATATGAATTAAGTAACACCCCGTTTTTAACATTAATCATTAATTACTTGAAACAAATTACTATGAACAGTATAGCCTCAGAACAGAGTATAATGATATAGTATAATGAGTTGGGCAGTAACTTACCCCAGACAGTTGGTAGGTGATGTGTGTTGCAGAGTCCATAGTTCGGGTGGTGTTGGTAGCTTCCGGTGAGTTGGCTTAGTTCGGTGATGGTGGGATACAAACACCAACTCAAATCCTGAAATAGAATAAAATAAAAAATATAAGACTAAGAAATATTTACACAGTACGAGATATAAATATATTACTATATTAATGAATTATAAACTATCTAACATACCCAACTGAAATATTTACAAAGTATGTATCTAAAAATATATAGATAAAACAATGTTATATCCAACTATGAATTACGTATGAAATGCGGGATATGTAAAAAGAACCGAGTTACATTTAAACATCTACACGGAACTGGGTGGTATATAAAACTCGCCCGCGCGTTGGTCCTGAGGCCGGCTGCCCGCCTGAGTCACCCAAAACCGCCCAAAATCACCAAGCCCAAATTAACGCTAAGACATTCTAACATACACCAATCGATTTAACGCATCTTTTACTCTTTCTGTACACTTTTATCTTTGCTGGACTTGTGTCAGATTCTCCAAATTCGCTTTCCCTGAGCCAGAAATCGAAATTTTCAGTCACAAATTTGAAAGTCCAGTAACTTTGCAGTTTTTGAGTTACAAGGCTGAGACTTTGCCATTAGGTAGTTCAAATTATTTAGAGAAATGGATTTTCTCAGATTTAAAAAAAAAATAGTTTTACGAAAGATACGAATTAATTAGTGCCGCTCTATTCATAAGACGTCAAGTATAAGTAAATGTAGTTGAAATGATCTGTTCTTTCACACAATTATGCATTCATTTATATATTCCGTTTTATATGAATGCTTAAAACTATTAGAAACTCGAGTAATAACTGAATAATATAGATATTGAAGGACTTGGTGATCGACGCGCTCTGGTTAAGTCTGACTGCCTGGTGCCTTATCCACCCAAAACACCCTAATTCACCAACCTATATTAACACTACAACTTTATAACCTATTCTATTCGATTTACCGCATCATTTAACATTTAATTATATAGTATCTTTGTAAAAAATAGCCACGGTTATTCCCTATTCTCACTCATAAGCCCACACATCGCATTTTCTAGTCACAAATTTCATAGGTCATTAATTTGTGCAGTATATAAAATACAAGGTTGATAATTTTACAACCCATAGTTATCCTTATTTATAGATTATGATTTGCTCAGATTTCGTTAATTATGATTATTACGAAAGATAGAAATATATTTGTGTGGCTCTATTCATAAATCGTGCATTTTAAGTTAATTTGGTTAGTTTTTCATTATATAATTCGAATGTAATTATCAAGCAATAATAATGAAAGGATGATCAGCTATATACCTTATGATTATCTCTTTAAATATGAACAGTATAGCAACAGGACACACTATTAATTATTTATAAACAATCTACAATACTCAATGAAATGTTTACAAAGTACCGTACGTATCTTAAAAATATATAGATAAAACCGTATAATATCTAACTATGAATTAAGTGCAAAGTCCGGAATATGTTGATAGTATAAAGAACCGAGTTGCATTTAAATATCTACACCGAACTGGGTGGTATATAAAACTCTTGCCCGCGCGCGCGTTGGTCCTCAGGCCGGCTGCCCGCCTAGTCACCCAAAACTGCCCAAAACGCCCAAAATCACCAAGCCCAAATTAACGCTACGACATTCTAACCTACACCAATCGATTGACCGCATCATTTTACCCTTTCTGTATACTTTTATCTTTGCTGGACTTGTGTCAGATTCTCCAAATTCGCTTTCCCTGAGCCAGAAATCGAAATTTTCAGTCACAGATTTGAAAGTCCAGTAACTTTTGCAGTTTTTGAGTTACAAGGCTGAGACTTTGCCATTAGTTAGTTCAAATTATTTAGAGAAATGGATTTTCTCAGATTTTTAAATTTTTGAGTTTTACGAAAGATATGAATTAATTAGTGCTGCTCTATTCATAAAACGTCAAGTATAAGTAAATGTAGTTGAAATGATCTGTTCTTTCACACAATTATACATGCATTTATATATTCCGTTTTATATGGATACTTGAAAATAATAGAAACTCGAGCAATAACCCAATAATGTAGATATTGAAGGACTTGGTGATCCACGGGCTCTGGTTAAGTCTGACTGCCTGGTGCCTTAACCACCCAATAACTTCCTAATTCACCAACCTATATTAACGTTACAACTTTCTAACCTATTCCATTCGATTTACCGCATCATTTAACCCCATCGCGGATAATTCTTTCCTTTAATCTCAGAGTTTTTATCTATCTCCATTCCTGAACCCAAAATTCATATTGTGTTTTTATCTGTGTTTGTTCGTTGTTTTATGTTGTTTTTTGTATTTTCCCTGTTCTTGCTCTGTCTTGAGTCGGCCACCCCCAAGAAAAAAGGAAAACAATAATAAAATAGAATCAAACAGAAAATAAAAATAAAAAATAGAAGTGGGGATTGGGCCTGAGCATTATAGATAGATAAAAATTCAAAAGTTACAGACTTATTTCGTATTATTAGGTGTACATATTTAGTACCAGTAAATAGGCAGGGTGCTACCGTACTTATTTATATACTGTTTCATATAAAAAAAAAAAAAAAATTAGAATATATAATTTAAGGGGATATTTCCACTTGAGGGATTTTTTTCTGGACCCCTTTCTATCTCATGTTTAGTCCCATTGTTTTTGATATTCTAAGACGTTCGCCCCATTAGTTTGGTGATTTTAAGAACCTTTGCCCCATTTTTGTCAATTTTAAGAACTTTCGTGTCATATAGGTGTCGATTTTATCCTGGCGAGCGATAGCGAGCCTGTAATCTAAGAGTAACCGGCCTTTGGCCGGAAATTTTTTCTACCGAAAAATTTCAAAATTTATCTTGAAAGGGGGTCCAGGGGGTGTAATTTTAAGCTTGATGGAATTCTAGGGAACGAACTAAAAACCTCCCCTTAAGTAATATAAAAGGAGAATGTAGTATTTAGGAACTATCCACGCACTCTATAGCATGATGTAAAGAGCACGGAAGATCTGAATATTGACCAAAAAAAAATGGGGCGAAAGGTTCGACAAACTAATGAGGACACACGTCTTTAAAACTCAAAACTAATGGGCCTAAACATGAGGAAGAAGGGGGCCCAGAAAAACGACCCCCTCCCCCCCCCCCTGTTGGATATCAACATTATATCCCCTTGATGATTATGACGCGGTTTGATAGGATTTTATTCTGCCTATCATTACACGATTTTATGCAGCTTAGGAAGGCACTGTGGGCACGAAAAGGGTAAAGACAGTCTCAATTTTTAAGATATTTCGTGCCATTTACAGTACGTGTCGATTTTTGTTTCTGGCGAGCGAAGACGGTCTCAATTTTAAGACCTTTCGTGCCATTTACGTGTCGATTTTTACAGATTTCTACAGATAAAAAAATGCACATGTTTATCTCGAAGTAGGGAGGGGGGGGGGGGGGGGGGTCTCTTGGGGTGTATATTAAGGGGGGTGACCTGCTTTTTGTTATTTCAGTACTTATCTCTCTTTCTCTGGCTTGTATCCATTTGGCCCCATTCAGCCAACTATTTTAAGACGTTTATCCCCATCTAGGTGTCGATTTACCTGGCGAGCGATACCGAACCAGCATTGTATAAAGAAATCCGGCTTCGTCGGAAACACTTTTCTATCGAAAAATGTACAAATTTAGCCTGCTGTCAAACAAAATTAAAAAATATGCTGGCTCGCTACCGCTCACCAGTAAAAAATTTACACCTGCAGGGGGATGAACGTCTTAAAACAGTAGGCTGAATGGGACCAAATGGATACAAGACAGAGAAAGATAGAAAAGGACAGAACCAAAACAGGGTCACCCCCTTAAGTTTGATGGAGATCTAGAGAATTAACCCCTTCTGTAATGATGTACTTTGCATTATATTCTGGTAACTATTATACGATTGTGTACAGCTTATGAAGGACGTCGACTCATTCAAAGGTTGCAGACTATCTCAATTAATCCATTTAGCTACCATTATATCCTTCCTAAGCTTCATAACATCGTCTAAATGTAGCTTGAGTAAAATTCAAAAGCCGTCGATGGTAGAGAAGGGGTTAACCCACAGACCCCTCCTAATCTGAATACAATCGTCTGATATCTATCTCTATCTATTGCCTGACGGCGTGATCCCCGAAGGGGTGGCCACGAACGAACCGCCCCCATGCACCTCTGTCCCCAGTCAGTCGACGCCCCTCCTCCCAACCAGCACCGCCTTCGTTCATGTAGTTCCTCACTCCATCCCTTCACCTCATATTCGGTCTACCTCTCCCCTCTGTCCTCCACCTCGCTCTCGTACACCCTCTTAGTCATTCTCTCGCTTTCCATACGTTCCATATGGCCGAACCATCTCAAGTTGTTCCTTTTCACACTTTCCAGCACATCTACCTCCACACCACACCTCCTTCTTACTTCCTCATTAGTCTGTCTATCCCTCCATGTAACTCCGCACGCACTCCTTAAGTAATTCATTTCCACTGCTCTCACTCTTGGTCTGAGTCTCTCAACCAACGTCCATGCTTCGCTTCCGTAAGTCAGTGTCGGGATTACCACACTGTCATGCAAGGACTTCTTCACTTCCATACTGACCACCCTATTTCTTGTTACTGCTTTTAGCGTTCCTACAACCCTCTTCCCCTGTTGTACCCTCTCCCGCACCTCTTCATCCATAGTACCATCTTTACTCAACACACTGCCCAGATACTTAAAAGAGTTGACGATCTCCATAGCCTGACCGTTCAGCTTCACCTCACACTCTGTGACTTCACCCCTTTCGAAGACCATAACTTGCTCTTCCCCGTATTTACCTTCAAATTCCGTTTTTCGCACACTGTTCCAAACTCATTTACCAGACCCTGCAACTCCCATTCATTATCATATCAGAACTGTATCATCCGCAAACAGCAGTATAGGTAGCTTCCACTCAATTCCCTCCCTTTTCAGCGATACACCAACATCCACTGCTTGATAGTATTTCTTTCATAACTCCACCATATACAGTAAACAACCACGGGGGACATCACACACCCCTGTTTCAAACCAACATTCAGGTCAAAGAACTCGCTCTGCTCACTCTCCACAGTACTGCCGTTTGCCCTCATACATGCTCTTCACTGCTTTCAGCAACTTGCCCTCTACTCCGTATATTCTAAGTACTTTCCACAAACCTTCTCTATCCACTCTGTCATAGCCTTCTTCAAGTCCATAAAGGCAACATACACCTTTTGTTTCTTCTCCAGATACTTCTCCACAACACAATCAGGGTAAAAATCTGATCTACATCCATCTTCCCTTCCTAAAACCTCCCTGCTCGTCGCCTATCCATTTCTCCGTTCTCACTCTCACTCTCTCATCACTACCCTACTGTATACCTTCCCTACTACGCTTAGAAGACATATTCCTCGGTGGTTACCACACACTCCTCTTTCCCCTTTGCCCTTATATAGGGGGACTATTATGCCAGTCTTCCAGCATCGGGTGCACTCCCCTTCTCCCATGCTAGTTTGCACATTTTCCATACCCATTCTATCACTATCTCACACCATACCTCAACATTTCCCACACTCCATCTGTTCCTGGTGCTTTCCCCAACTTCACTCTTTCAGGCTTCCCACACTTCTGACCTCCTGATCCCCACTCCTCCTCCACTACTTCTCTTCTCCCTCCCATACATATCCAGCTATGTTTGCTGGCTCTTCATTCCTTTCATTTAGCAACTCACTGAAGTACTCCCTCCATCTTTCGACTCTCTCTTGCTTCTCGGCTAGCATTCTCCCATTCTTATCTTTCACACCCTTACTGTTTCCCTTGCTACCTTCCCTAACTTTCTTGACTTCTTTCCAGAACAGTTTCTTACTCTCCCTCCATTTTACACTCAGATTCCTTCCAAATTCCTCATCTACTCTTCTCTTACTTTCCTTCACTACTCTCTTCACCACCCTCTTACTCTCCACGTACCTCGCTCGTTTCTGTCTCTCGGAATCTTCATCCTCTACTACCCAACACTCTCTATATGCTTCTTCTTTTCTTCCACAGCTATTCTTACCTCTTCTGTCCACCATGCTGTACCTTTCACTCCCCTCCTCTTCTCCTCACTCCACACACCTCCTCACATGCTGCACAGATCTCCTTAAACACCTGCTCATCTCCTCCAATAACTTCCAGGTCGAACCCACCTACCCGTCTTTCCACTGCTCTCCTGTACTCCTCCCTGACTTCCTCCTCCTGCAACCTCTCCACCCTCCTCACCATTCCACCCTCCTCTCGCCTCCCGCTCTCCTCACCCATCTCCTCACCCATCGTCTGATGATAGCCGGAATAAACTGCCAAAATGCGTCCTATTCCTCGAGGGGTTAACAAATATATAAATTAAGGGGAGATGGGTCGTTTTTCTGGTCCCCCTTCTCCCTCATATTTAGCCCCATTAGTTTTCAGATTGTGTGACCTTCGGCCCATTAGTTTAGCGATTTTAAAACCTTTCGCTCCATTTCTTGTCAATATTAAGACTTTTCGTGTCATTTAGGTTTCAATTTTTTTCCTGGCGAGCGATAGCGAGCCTGTATTTTAAGAGGAACCGACCTTCGGTCGGAATTTTTTTCTATCGAAAAATGTACAAATATATTTTGAAGGAGGATCTTGGACGTGTGTTTTTTTTAAATTCTTTACTTATCCAGCTGCTCCCTCCCTCCCCCCCCCCTTCCCTACCTCTCTAAGCCCACGTATCTTTTTCAGAAAACTGAGTTTTGAGCATAGACTAAAGAAAATGGATACAGGAGAGGTTGAGGGTAACTATATAGAAAATGTATAGCTCATATGTTGGGGGTTGCTTTCTTGTATAGTTCTCCATATATTTTGATTGACTATGTACTATAAACTCTTAATATTGTATAGCATGATGCATGGCCTTCCGCAACAACGTCCCCCAAAGTGTTGGGGCTTGTACTGAGTGCTATATAAACAAGATGAAAACAAATATAGGTTGACCCCCCCCCCCTCATGACTTATTGTACTCATTAACCCCTTCTTTACCGGGATGTCTTTTTAGTTTTATTCTAGCTACATTTAGACGATTGTGTGGTAGTACAAAGGGTTAAGTGCGATAGTTCGAAGCTTCTTAATTGCTGGTTACATATTTTAAACTAAATAAAATCGTCTAATAGTTGCCAGAATAGAATTACAATTGTCGTTGGTACAGAAGGGGTCAATATATGGGCCCAGTCAGTCACAAACACACGCTTTCAGCATTTTCAGCATTAGTACGCCAGACGTCTACTTTTAATTGATTCTAGTTATATTGAGAGGATTTTATGAAGGTTGGGAAGGATTTGCGGTAGTTAAAAGGGTTAATTGAGATCGTTGGTAGCCCTTTTATTGATTCTAGTTATATTGAGAGTATATTTTGAAGCTTAGGAGAGATAGCGTAAATTCTTAAAATCGCCAAACTAATTGCCCAAACGTCTTAAAATCTGAAAACTAATGGGGCTAAACACGAGGGAGAAGGGAAGCCAGTAAAACGACCCATCCCCCCTTAATTAAACTGCCTCATAGTTCGGCCATGTTGAATTATGTTTGGGAGTTATTGAAAACAGGGGGCGGCAGCTCCCAAGTTAGGTAAGGTTGTTTGGTTAGGTTAATGACAATATTGTCGTTGAAAGTGCATGTGTCATGTGACACACGTCTGCGCGAGTGCAGCCTCGCCAACTGGCGGCAGACGTGTGTCACATAACACTTCCGATGACAATACAGTATTGTCATTAACCAGTATAATCCTGTGTAGCGGGTAGACCTGTATTTATATCTCAGTAATTTGGTAATGTTACAATATATTTTTACATTTTACATTAATAAATAGTCCACTAATATACTAGGTAAGGTTAGGTTAGGTTAGGTTAAAGATATTGGGTAAACATTGAAGAGACCCCGGACAGCCTTTTTACTAGTTAATTTTAGTTGTTTGTTTATTTTTCTTTGATATACAGTGTTGTTTAATACCGAGGACCATCGCATTTTAGTATTTTCAACATTAGCCTAACCTAACCTAACTTAACCTAACCTAACCGAAAACTAACCAACGGTCTAAACCCAGCTCACGTTCCCTGTTTATGGGTACGCGATGGTCTAAACCCAGCTCTCGTTCCCTGTTTAGTTTTCGATTAGGTTAGGTTAAGTTAGGTTAGGCTAATGTTGAAAATACTAAAATGCGATGGTCCTCGGTATTAAACAACACTGTATATCAAAGAAATATAAACAAACAACTAAAATTAACTATTAAAAAGGTTGTCCGGGGTCTCTTCAAGTTTTGCCAGATATTGTTCAATGTTTCTTAATAAATAGGCTTAGGCATCTGAACATTAGTTCCACCCGCTACACAGGATCTTACCACCTAACCAAACAACCTTACCTAGCCCCTGCATATGTCAGTAGTAGGGACTAGGGCTTCCTAAATAAGGCAGGTTAAAACTTTACAATGACAAAACAAAAACAGTTCGTAAAGGAAAGGTACGAATGCGCGCGTATAAAGAACTCCCCTCCCCCTTAAGAGAGAGAGAGAGAGAGAATGTGCGCGTGTGTATGTAGAGGTTGGAGTAGTGGGTGTGGTAGTACGTCCTAGCATGTTTCACATGCTCGCACCCAGTCAGGGGACATCCTGACGACGTATACAGACTAAACACACATAACAAAGCCACTCCAACAGCTTCCTCTCTCTCCAACACCCCTTCTCCCCTCTCAACACTCTTCTCTGAGCTAGTGCCGATACAAATGGCCAGTCCTGTATAGAATCGTGAGGTTCAGAGTCGTAAAGATTCCAGGACGAGCTCCATAGAAAATGAAATGAAAATGAATGAATGGATGGGGGGGGGGGCCCCCCCCATCCTAAGCAAGCAAGTGAGAGAATGAACGCGTGTGTATGTAGGGAATGGGGGGGGGGGGATAAGTTGGATTGCTTTATGAGGCAGAGGGCGGTATAGGTTGGATCACTATATACGACAGCATCTAAATCACCAACAAAAATATATATATTTTTACTAAACATATTCATTGTACTGTAGGCTATATACGTAAACTAAAATCCAAAATTGGGAACGAGTGGAGATGTGGAAAGACGAAGGCAACTTGGAGGGGGAGTGTGGGGGGAGGGTAGTTGGGTGAAGGAGGAGGGAGGAGGGGTCAGAAGAGAGGAGGAGAAGGAAAGTAAGAGGGAGAGAGAGAGAGGAGGAGGAGGAGGAGGAGGAGGGGGGAGAGGAAGAGGGAAGGAGGGGGGGGTTAGAAGAAAGAGGAAGGGAGGAAGAGGAATGGGAGGAAGAGGAGGGAGGGGGAGGAGAGAAGCCAGGAGAGGAAGGGGGGGGGGGATTCAGAAGAGAGAAAGATAAGTAGAGAGGAAGAGAGGAGGGGGAGAGAGAAAGGAGGAAGAGGAGGAGGAGGGGAGTGCGAGGTGAGGAGAGGAATGAAGGGGGGGGGGGGTGGGGGGGGAGGGAGAGAGGGGGGGGGGGGGGGGACACCGATATCACCCCATTCGCTAGTTTGTACCATAATTATAAGTTAACGTAACCCTCTATGTTCACCGCACCTCACCAACATAATCTAAACACGTCAAATTGTTTCCGTTATGACCTAAATATCCTGGATGTCGACGATATTCCCGTATTTACTATTTGTTAGAATATAGGCTGACGATATGGCAGCCACGAACCCTCATTCAGTCAGAAGTCTTCAATTTCCTTGTATTAAACCAATAGTTTACATCCATGACTACCTTAGCATCAATAGAATTTCAGCACACACTTATTATCTAAATATATACACGAAATATTCCCATACACACCTTAAATGCGGTGAAAACGCGAAGAGCCCACGACCATACGTCCGCCTGCTTCCAGGAAATTTATAGCACTGAGTAATGACGTCACATTCAAACGCCGCTTGCCCGACCATCCACGAGTCCTGTTCGAATTTATAGAGTTAATTAATCAACTTCCGTATTATCTTCAGGCTTAGCATGTTCCCAGAAGATAGTCTGTTTTATCTTAGGTATTTGGAAGTTGTTGTAATATGCATATAGGGCTTATAATACACACATATATCATTTATTAACTGAAGCACTGGCATTGATATCAACCTCGCCATAAAACAGATGAAGTGAAACGTGCGCGAGATTCAAATGATACAATTACTATTTGTACACTTGGCCACATAAATTTGTACACAGGAAAATAATTTGATTTTGTTTGATTATTATTTAGCTTCAAGGAGGTCTGGGTGCAGTGTTTTAGCTTGAAGGGGGTCTTTGGGGAGTCTTTTAAGCTTGAGGGGGGACTGGGATGTATTTATTAACTTGAAGGGGGTCTCTGGGTGTGTTTTTTTTTTGTTTTTTTTTTTGTTTTTTTAAGAGACAATGAACGGAGGAAGGAAAAACACAGATAAAACAAAAAGGTCCATGTGCCTAAAGGCATCCTCCATTCATAAAATGTTTGTAACAACTGGATTTAAACATTTGTTGATTGTAAGTTTGTGGAAAGCAATTCGAGGGAAGTGAATTCCAAAGAGTAGTAGCTCTGGGGATAAATGAATTCTGATAAGCAGAAGTTCTGCATTGTGGAGGAGAAAGTGTAAATTCATGGGCGCTCTCAGCTGCCCTAGTTCTACGGGGAAAGATGTGGAGAGGCGGCACAATTGAAGCAAGTTCCTCGGAACAATTGCTGTGAAAATATCTGTAGAATAATGCAAGGGATGCAACGTTTCTTCGTATGGCTAATGTAGGAAGGTCCTGTGTGATTGCAGGGTTATTGATTAATCTAATAGCTTTATTTTGAATTTTGTCCAACTGCCTCAATGCAACCACTCCACTTCCACCCCACAGAGGTGAACAGTAATCCATCTGAGAGCGCACATGACTTTTATATATTACGGCCAACTGCTCGTCAGTGAAGAATTCTCGAACTCTGTACAGGAGTCCCAGTTTTTTAGAGGCATTCTTAGCAATGCTTCTAACATAATGTGTCCAGCTCAAGTTAGTAGTTAATGTTACACCGAGAATGTCAATACTAGGGGAAGTGGGAATATTTACATCATTAAAAATATATGGGAGTCAGTGAGATTCTGTCGGTTAGAAAATTGAATGTACTTGGTTTTCTGTGCATTAAAGGAAACTAGATTCTCTTGTCCCCATTCATTAATTCTAGAAAGGTCCTGGTTCAGAGAAATTGCAGTGTTTATTTTTGAATTTATAAGATCGGGTTGGGTGAAAGAATTGGTAAATGTGAAGGAACTGTGGAGTGTTGAGTCATCTGCGTAGGAATGTATTGGATTATGAGTGGTAGATATGAGATCATTGATATGAATGAGGAACAGAGTTGGGGCCAAAACTGATCCCTGGGGAACACCAGCATTTATTGAGTGAAATTGAGAATAAAGGCCATCTACCATTACACGTATTTTTCTGTTATGAAGATAAGAAGAAATTAGTGGAACTAATGATGCAAGGCCGTAGTGTGACATCTTCGACAATAAGGATTGATGCCAGACTCTATCAAATGCCTTTGATATATCCAGTGCTATTGTATGTGTTTCACCATGTTGGTCTGTAGCTTGGTTGATTTGATGCGTAAGAAGGCAAAGAATGTCTGCAGTTGATCGACATCGTCTAAAACCATATTGCCTATCACTGATTAATTTATTATTCTCCAGATGCTTAATTATGTGATTATTTAATATAATTTCAAAAACTTTGCCAAGAGTGGAAGTTATAGCTATTGGTCTGTAGTTTGATGGATCTGAAGAGGCACCTTTTTTAGGAACTGGATGGATGTTTGCTTCTTTCCAGGGTACTGGGAAGCATGAGGTATGAGTACACAGACGGAAAAAATTTGCCAATACAGGAGCGAGCACCAAGGAGCAATTCTTAAGTACTATTGGAGGAATTTCATCTGGACCAGGAGCCTTATCTACTGAGAGATTCTGCAAAATAGTTTTGACATGTCTGGTGTGGATCTTAAGTGAGGGAATTTCAGGTGAATTAAAATTAAGTACAGGGACATCTTGATTTATGTCATCTAAGGTTGAGTTGGTGGAGAAAATATCTGCAAGAAGGTTAGCTTTACCTCGTGGGTCACTTACAAGATTGCCAGTCGGAGATTTTAATGGTGGAATGGATGAAGCAGTAGTGAAGTTGGATTTGAATGAGTTAAGAGTAGACCAAAATATTTTGTTATCATTTGGATTATTTAGAAGTTTATTTGCCTGCTTATGGAGAAAGTTTGATTTAGTTAGGTTTAATACAGTTTTGGCATGATTTCTGATGTTTCTAAAGTAATTAAAGGCTTCATGTGTTTTTGATCTTGTGTATGCATTGTAGGCTATTGCTTTTTGTTCAGTTACTCTAGCACAATTATGGTCAAACCATTTAGGTGAATTAGATCTTTTACTGTACTTTTGATGAGGAATAAAAGTTTCCATTCCAATTTTTACAAAATCTTGTATGTGGCTCAAGGTGGAGTGTGCATCATTAGAAAAGAAAGAGGTCCAGGGAATATCAATAAAGAAACCTTGAAGACCCTCCCAGTCTGCCCTATCGTAATGCCATTTAGTCACCAAAACAGGTTCAGAGTGGGAAGGTGTGGTAGGTGATAGACAGGTGGCCTGTATCAGACAGTGATCAGAAGATCCAAGTGGGGACCTCACTGTAACATCATAATTTTCTGAATTGGTTGTTAAAAATAAGTCCAGTAGGTGGGAATTATGATTATGATTATCTGGTACACGGGTGAGTTGGTTGACTAGTTGAATGAGATTAAATGAGTCTGCAAATAGCTCACATTCAAGACCAGCATCATCAGTCCTGGCTGAATGAGTGAGCCATTCAACATTATGGACATTAAAATCACCCAACACAGTGATTTCAGAAGAAGCATTTAAGTTGAGGACACTGAGTTGTGAGGACAGAGAATCAAAAAGACTTTGCTCTGGAGGAGTATTTGGGGAACGGTAGATGCAACATATGTATTTAAATTTACCAGCAGAAATTAATTTGTATAAAGAATAATCAAAATAGGGACAATTGAAACTAGTAACCTCCTCCAGGGCAATTTCAGATTTTGCGAAGCAACATACACCACCTTTAGGTCTGAAATTTTGGAGCAGTTGATAACCTGGAAAATTAAATCTAGATGTGTCAGATGTGGATGTTACTTGAGTCTCTGTCAAAAAAAGGAGAGTAGGGGATTCTGCTTGAAGAAATTGGTGTACAGAATTGATGTTAGAGTGAAGTCCCCTTATATTACTAAAGAAATAGCTGTACTGACAAGCAGCTTTGGGACGTTGCAATGCTCTTGACACAGTCGCATGATGACGACCGGGAGGGCCCTGTGTCAATAACCCAACCCTGCCGGGGGTGGATATCCGAGGGACCACCAGGTTTGCTCTTAACAATTGTACTGCCATATTTATAAGGTAAGTGTATGGTGTTACATGTATGATATGTAGTGGGAAGAGTAGTATTTTATGGATAGAGGATAGCGATGTAGGGCAATGTCGTGAAGTTGGATGTGTATGTTATATAAAGAGGGTTTTCCTGATACCCCTGATGTGTGAGGCAGAAAGATATGTATCCAGCTACCAAGGCCTGGGAGAGAAAATGGAATTCAGGCTATTCCCTGAGTCTCCCGAAACCTTGGCGGTAGTACTTCCCTGGGCGGGGCTGCCTACCCCTACTACCTACAAACTGTTTTACAGTTTAAAGGGGGCTTGGGGGCATTTGACACTTTGAAGGGGGTCTGGGGGTGTTAAAAAGCTTGAAGGAGATCTGGGGGGCCGTGTTTTAACTTGAAGGGGGTCTGGGGACCGTGGTTTAGCTTGAAATGGGGTTTGGGGGTGCTGTGTTTTAGCTTGAAAGGGGTCTGGGGTGGGTTCAATAACTTGAAGGGGATCTGGGGGTGCTTAATAGCTTGAAGGGGGTACGGGGGTGTGATTTAGCTTGAAGGGGGTCCTGGATGGGTTTAATAGCTTGAAGGGGGTCTGGGGGTGCTGTGTTTTAGCTTGAAGGAGGTCTGGGAGCCATGTTTCAGCTTGAAGGGGGTCTGGGTGGTATTTATTAACTTGAAGGGGATCTGAGGGATGCTTAATAGCTTGATGGGGGTCTGGGGGTCGTGTTTTACCTTGGAGGGGGTCTGGGAGGTGTTAAATAGCTTGCAGGGGGTCTGGGGGCCGTGTTTTAGCTTGCAGTGGGTCTGAGGGGCGGTGATTAACCTTGAAGGGGGTTTGGGGGTGTTTAATAGCTTGAAGGGGGCTGGGGTGCTTAATAGCTTTAATTAATTTATTCCTATATTTCTTACTTTCCTCGCTAGACCTCCATCAAGCTTGAAAAACACCCCCTTCAAGATTAATTTGTACATTTTTTGGTAGAAAAATGTCCCGGCTGAAGACCGGTACTCTTATAATTACAGGCTCGCTCTCACTCGCCAGGAAACAACCCAACACCTAAATGGCACGAAAGGGTCTTAACATTGATTACGAAATGGGGCGAAAGGTGCTAAAATCGTCAAACTAATAGGCCGAACGTCTTAAAATCTCCAAACTAACGGGGCTAAACACGAGGGGGAAATTAGTCCAGAAAACCGGCCCATCTCCCATTCAGTACCGGGGACGTCCTTTTCATTATATTCTGGCAACTATTACACGATTGTACAGTCACGCTAATAAGTAATGTCTCGGCACCAAGTATATTTCGTTTGATAATTGGTATCAGCAATGTCTAAAACTTGATTTATTCGTTTCGAGTGAGATATATAAGCATGTTCCTACACTTATCCACGCTATTCAACATCTGACAGACATGTATACAGCACAGAGTGAGTCAAACGTAAAGACAGCTGGGACATGACTTATTAGCACGACCGTACTTGCCTACTTACAGCGAATAGTCTATAGTATCAGACCAGAAAAGGGTGTAGGCTAGGTCAGGTGGTCAGGTGAAGGTATTGAGGGATAAGCCTTTACAATGGCACCTCGTATCTACATTCTACTTTTCCTATTTTTCTGAAGAGTGCAGAGAGGGGAGAATGGGTGTTGGAGAGAGAGGAAGCTGTTGGAGTGGCTTTGTTATGTGTGATATTATTAGGTTGTTGTTGATGGATACGTGGACACCGAAAATAGTTCGTGGTGGTAGCCTACCTGTAAAGTGCGCGCCGCTAAAGTAAAATTCCGTAAGGTCTAATCCCATGTCTTTCTTGGTCTGCCCCTTGGTGCAGCTCCCTCCACGTTCACGGAATTGCATCTTTTCACCCAACTTAGTTCATCCATGTCCAATCCATCCAAGCCTACTAGTACGTATCTAATCACTGATATTCTTGATACCTAACCTTCTCCTCAGCTCTTAATTAGATATCCTATCCTGCAGTTTAGCCCCAAACATCCATCTCACCATTCTCATTACGTTCCATTCTGTTTATTCCATCTGCTTTGACAGGCCACGTTTCTGAAGCCTATGTTATTGCGCTTCTAACACATAAAGCGCACACCTTTCCCTTCAAGGGAAAAGGGAGTCTTCTCATGGTGAGTAGTGACAACAGTTCTCTGAACATTCCCCTGCCACATCTAATTTTGGCGATAGTGCCCCACCGCCGGCGGAGTAGGTATCTCTCAATTAGCAAAATTTGTCCACCCATCTCCAGTGCCTACTTGCCAAAGTTAACACTCTCGAGCTAATCATTGATCACAAGCTCACCTTTGCATATTATGCATACAAATTTCTCAACTTCGGACTTCTTCATCGGTAGAGGAACCCCTTTAATCTAGTGCAGCGCTTCTTCCCATAGTGTACCCAGCAGCGTCAAGCGCTATACCATATTGAGTTTGCGCCCACCCCTTTTCTGCATACTTTACATGGGTTTACACCACTTTTATCTACTTTTCCAAGCCCTAAGTTACTGTGTAAAACCTTGGTTTTATTTATATTTACCCTTAATCCTTTACTTGCCATGCCCTCTCTCCATCTTCTGAACTTGGCCTTGGCATCCCGCACACTATCTGCGATAAGTATTAGGTCATCTGCGTAGAGCAGTTCCCAGGGGAGCCCAGCTCTAAAATCTCCAAATAGTGCTTCCAGAACCATAACAAAGAGAGGGCTTAACACTTTTTTTTTGTTTTTTTGTTGACAATGAACGGAGGAAGGAAAAACACAGATAAAACAAAAAGGTCCATGTGCCTAAAGGCATCCTCCATTCATAAAATGTCTGTAACAATTTTTTTTTTCTATGTGATTGAGGGAGGCAAAAGGCATAACTGCCTATAGCGAGTCCCTCCCCCATAGTTGAAAGAGTGACAGGGCCAAGATAAAGGGACGTTCGAGCCAAAATGCCTGGACACACGAAGTTTGAAGCAATTTAAGTCATAGGAAGAGGGAAAGACTGATTCTGGGAGAGAGTTCCAGAGCTCGGCTGTTGAGTAGAAGAAAGTTTGAGAGTAACGTTTCACTCTTGGGTTGGAGAGTTGCACAGAGTAGGGGTGGGATTGAGTTGCAAGACGGGTACCACGTGCCCTACGTAAAGGAGGTGGTATGCACTGGGATAGCTCTGAGGAACACTGATTATTATAGTAGCAATAGAATAGCGAGAGAGATGCAACATTGCGGCGGAGAGAGAGAGAGTGCAGAGAGTTGGTGAGTGGACGGGAGTTAATGATACGAAAGGACTTCCTTTCAACTTTGTCTAGGAGAGCGGTGTGAGAGGAACCTCCCCACACATGTGAACAATACTCAATACAAGGGCGCACTATGCCCCTGTACAGAGCAAGAAGCTGTGCAGGGGAAAAGAACCCCCTAAGGCGGTTGAGCACACCCAGCTTCTGGGAGGCTGCCTTAGCAAGACTGGTAATATGGTCCTTCCAAATGAGAGCAGAAGAAAAAGAGACACCAAGAATATTGAGAGAAGATGAAGGGTTGATTTTTGTATTGTTGAAGAATAAGGGATAGTCCGCTGGGAGATCCTGACGGGTAGATAGATGGAGAAATTGGGTTTTGGAAGCATTAAAGTTAACAAGGTTTTCTCTGCCCCAATTGGAAATAGTATTTAGATCAGAATTTAAGAGTTCTATGGCTTCATTACGTTTATCGTTGAGGGATTGCTGGCTGGGGCGTTCTGAAAAACTAATGGAGTATTGTAAGGTTGAGTCGTCTGGGTATGAATGGATGGGAATTAAGGTACAGTAAAGGAGATCATTTATAAAAATTAGAAAGAGAATAGGAGATAGGACAGAGCCCTGAGGAACACCGGAGCTTATAGGGTGAGGAAGTGAACAATGGCCGTCCACAACCGCAGCTATGGAACGGCCGAAAGGAAATTAGAGACAAAGGCACAGATGGAGGGATAGAAACTGAAGGAGGGTAGTTTAGAAATTAAAGATTTATGCCAGACTCTATCGAAGGCTTTCGATATGTCTAATGCAATAGAAAAAGTCTCACCGAAGTCCCGAAAGGAGGATGACCAAGAGTTAGTAAGATACGAAAGAAGATCACCAGTAGAGCGACCCTTAAGGAAGCCATACTGGCGATCTGAGAGCAGATTATGAGAAGAGAAATGCTTAAGAAATTTGGAAGCAAGAATAGTTTCAAAAACTTTAGAAAGACAGGAGATGAGAGCAATTGGACGATAGTTGGAGGGTTGAGAGCAGTCACCCTTCTTTGGGACAGGTTGAATGTGAACTGGATTTAAACTTTTGTAGATTGTAAGTTTGTGGAAAGCAATTCGAGGGAAGTGAATTCCAAAGAGTAGTAGTTCTAGGGATAAATGAATTTTGATAAGCAGAAGTTCTGCATTGTGGAGGAGAAAGTGTAAATTCATGGGCGCTCTCAGCTGCCCTAGTTCTACGGGGAAAGATGTGAAGAGGCGGCACAATTGAAGCAAGTTCCTCGGAACAATTGCTGTGAAAATATCTGTAGAATAATGCAAGGGATGCAACGTTTCTTCGTATGGATAATGTAGGAAGGTCCTGTGTGATTGCAGGGTTATTGATTAATCTAATAGCTTTATTTTGAATTTTGGCCAACTGCCTCAATGCAACCACTCCACTTCCACTCCACAGAGGTGAACAGTAATCCATCTGAGAACGCACATAACTTTTATATATTACGGCCAACTGCTCGTCAGTGAAGAATTCTCGAACTCTGTACAGGAGTCCCAGTTTTTTAGAGGCATTCTTAGCAATGCCTCTAACATAATGTGTCCAGCTCAAGCTAGTAGTTAATGTTACACCGAGAATGTCAATACTAGGGGAAGTGGGAATATTTACATCATTAAAAAATATATGGGAGTCAGTGAGATTCTGTCGGTTAGAAAATTGAATGTACTTGGTTTTCTGTGCATTAAAGGAAACTAGATTCTTTTGTCCCCATTCATTAATTCTAGGAAGGTCCTGGTTCAGAGAAATTGTAGTGTTTATTTTTGAATTTATAAGATCGGGTTGGGTGAAAGAATTGGTAAATGTGAAGGAACTGTGGAGTGTTGAGTCATCTGCGTAGGAATGTATTGGATTATGAGTGGTAGATATGAGATCATTGATATGAATGAGGAACAGAGTTGGGGCCAAAAACTGATCCCTGGGGAACACCAGCATTTATTGAGTGAAATTGAGAATAAAGGCCATCTACCATTACACGTATTTTTCTGTTATGAAGATAAGAAGAAATTAGTGGAACTAATGATGCAAGGCCGTAGTGTGACATCTTCGACAATAAGGATTGATGCCAGACTCTATCAAATGCCTTTGATATATCCAGTGCTATTGTATGTGTTTCACCATGTTGGTCTGTAGCTTGGTTGATTTGATGTGTAAGAAGGCAAAGAATGTCTGCAGTTGATCGACATCGTCTAAAACCATATTGCCTATCACTGATTAATTTATTATTCTCAAGATGCTTAATTATGTGATTGTTTAATATAATTTCAAAGACTTTACCAAGAGTGGAAGTTATAGCTATTGGTCTGTAGTTTGATGGATCTGAAGAGGCACCTTTTTTTAGGAACTGGATGGATGTTTGCTTCTTTCCAGGGTACTGGGAAGCATGAGGTATGAGTACACAGACGGAAAAAATTTGCCAATACAGGAGCAAGCACCAAGGAGCAATTCTTAACTACTATTGGAGGAATTTCATCTGGACCAGGAGCCTTATCTACTGAGAGATTCTGCAAAATAGTGTTGACATGTCTGGTGTGGATCTTAAGTGAGGGAATTTCAGGCGAATTAAAATTAAGTGCAGGGACATCTTGATTTATTTCATCTAAGGTTGAGTTGGTGGAGAAAATATCCGCAAGAAGGTTAGCTTTACCTCGTGGGTCAATTACAAGATTGCCAGTCGGAGATTTTAATGGTGGAATGGATGAAGCAGTAGTGAAGTTGGATTTGAATGAGTTAAGAGTAGACCAAAATATTTTGTTATCATTTGGATTATTTAGAAGTTTATTTGCCTGCTTGTGGAGAAAGTTTGATATAGTTAGGTTTAATACAGTTTTGGCATGATTTATGATGCTTCTAAAGTAATTAACCCTTTATTGGCGGCGCGCAACTTATGTCGTGTGAAAGAAATTTGGACTAAGTGGCGGTTCACAACTTACAGTATGTCGTGTGCCATTTTCAGCACGTAATGTTGCAGAGAGAGAGAGCTGAGCGGTGCGAGGAGCGTAGTAAGGCTATGACCGACGCACACCACCGCGGTGGGCCAACTGAAGTGAAAACCACCCTCCCTTCCCCCCTCACACTCGCTACACCGGGAATTATGTAGGGAAAGTACCTAATTACATGGTTTTTGCACTCGTGTTGCGCGATCGTTGCAAGAATACTAACGGTCGTACAAGGTGGTTGGGGTGTCATTGGAAAGCTCTGTTTATGCCCTTTCAGGGATAGATACTTGTTTTACACTCTGGGTCTTATTTAAGCATGAAAATGATCACGTAAACAACCCTATTTAGGGTAAAAACACCCCGCTGGGCGGTACATATAAATTACCGCCTAGGCCGCTCGTTAGGCGTTAAAGGCTTCATGTGTTTTTGATCTTGTGTATGCATTGTAGGCTATTGCTTTTTGTTCAGTTACTCTAGCACAATTATGGTCAAACCATTTAGGTGAATTAGATCTTTTACTGTACTTTTGATGAGGAATAAAAGTTTCCATTCCAATTTTTACAAAATCTTGTATGTGGCTCAAGGTGGAGTGTGCATCATTAGAAAAGAACGAGGTCCAGGGAATATCAATAAAGAAACCTTGAAGACCATCCCAGTCTGCCCTATCGTAATGCCATTTAGTCACCAAAACAGGTTCAGAGTGGGAAGGTGTGGTAGGTGATAGACAGGTGGCCTGTATCAGACAGTGATCAGAAGATCCAAGCGGGGACCTCACTGTAACATCATAATTTTCAGAATTGGTTGTTAAAAATAAGTCCAGTAGGTGGGAATTATGATTAGGATTATCTGGTACACGGGTGGGTTGGTTGACTAGTTGAGCGAGATTAAATGAGTCAGCAAATAGCTCATATTCAAGACCAGCATCATCAGTCCTGGCTGAATGAGTGAGCCATTCAACATTATGGATTTTAAAATCACCCAACACAGTGATTTCAGAAGAAGCATTTAAGTTGAGGACACTGAGTTGTGAGGACAGAGAATCAAAAAGACTTTGCTCTGGAGGAGTATTTGGGGAACGGTAGATGCAACATATGTATTTAAATTTACCAGCAGAAATTAATTTGTATATAGAATAATCAAAATAGGGACAATTGAAACTAGTAACCTCATCCAAGGCAATTTCAGATTTTGCGAAGCAACATACACCTCCCTTTAGGTCTGAAATGTTGGAGCAGTTGATAACCTGGAAAATTAAATCTAGATGTGTCAGATGTGGATGTTACTGGAGTCTCTGTCAAAAAAAGGAGAGTAGGGGATTCTGCTTGAATAAATTGGTGTACAGAATTGATGTTAGAGTGAAGTCCCCTTATATTGCAAAGAAAAAGCTGTACCGACGAGCAGCTTTGGGACGTTGCAATGCTCTTGACACAGTCGTATGATGACGACTGGGAGGGCCCTGTGTTGATGACCCAACCTGCCGGGGGTGGATATCCGAGGGACCACCAGGTTTGCTCTTAACAATTGTACTGCCATGATTTATTAGGTAAAGGTGTATGGTGTTACATGTATGATATGTAGTGGGAAGAGTAGTGTTTTATGGATAGAGGATAGCGATGTAGGGCAATGTCGTAAAGTTGGATGTGTATGTTATATAAAGAGGGTTTTCCTGATACCCCTGATGTGTGAGGCAGAAAGATATGTATCCAGCTACCAAGGCCTGGGAGACAAAATGGAATTCAGGCTATTCCCTGAGTCTCCCGAAACCTTGGAGCCCTGGTGGACTCCAATGCGAACTGTAAACTCCTCACTCAGTATACCTTTCACCTTCACTGCCGTTTGTGAGTCTTTTTTTTTTTTTTTTAATACGAGCTCCACATCAGAGCTCTTATAGGGCAGGGCCGAAGGATGAGGCAAGAACTGCTACACCGCAACACCAACCAAGAAGTGATCAAGGCGAAGAATGAAAGATCAGGTCGAAGGTAGAAAAAATCACATCGAGAAGCAAAAAATGCATTACCGAAGGGAATTAAGTCAGTCCGGCCACACCAGTAACCGAAGAGACAAATCAGGTCAGGAGTCTGCTACCTAGCCAGGCCAGGGAGACATGAGATATAGGCCGTCCGAGGACAGCCGGATGGGACAGAATAAGAATAGAAGGGGAAAAACATAGAATGAGGAATGAAAAACTACTCAAAATTAGTCAAGCTGAGGACGAAAGCTCGAGGGGAGAGAGGAAGGGTAATTACCACAACCATCCCCCATCAAGCTCCAGTCACCGGCCCCGAAGCCCCCCAACCGCGTCAAGGAGAGTAGTATCAGGGGGGACAGAAAGGGTAATCCCCAACTGTAACAGAACAGTTATGTGGGAGTCTCCCCCCCCCTGGATCCAGCACCACATTGCTGCACCACCTCCACCAACCATATCAATTGTTAGGAATTATGATGTAAAACTTCCAAAATAAACAAACCAAACAGGGTCGACACAATATAAAGGCAAAATAACTAATCAAAATCGCTATGTGGAAATGTAAAACTTGCAAAATAAACAAACCAAAACAGGGACGACACAAGATAAAGCCAAAAGAACTTATCACATTGCTCCCAACTACAAGGCTGTGCGTCCTTACTGACATCCCAGGTGGCTATATTGTCGACTTCCTTGATGTGATGCTGAAAGTTTTTTTTTTTTTTTTTTTTTTTTTAATATTAGTTTAACCAGACCACTGAGCTCTACAAAAGAACTCTCATAGGGCTGGCCCGAATGATTCGATCAAGATATATAACTAAACGAGTCAAGATAGAGAGGGAAGGGCAGTAGGGGAACAAATCGAGGAAGGTGAAGACACGCAGACATTTCTTGCAATTTCACCAGTTCAGCCGGACCACATAAGCTCCACATCAGAGCTCTTATAGGGCAGGGCTGAAGGATGAGGCAAGAACTGCTACACCGCAACACCAACCAAGAAGTGATCAGGGCGAAGAATGAAAGATCAGGTCGAAGGTAGAAAAAATCACATCGAGAAGCAAAAATGCATTACCGAAGGGAATCAAGTCAGTCCGGCCACACCAGTAACCGAAGAGACAAATCAGGTCAGGAGTCTGCTACCTAGCCAGGCCAGGGAGACATGAGATATAGACCGCCCGAGGATAGCCGAAAGGGACAGAATAAGAATAGAAGGGGAAAAACATAGAATGAGGAATGAAAAACTACTCAAAATTAGTCAAACTGAGGACGAAAGCTAGAGGGGAGATAGGAAGGGAAATGACCACAACCATCCTCCATCAAGCCCCAGTCGCCGGCCCCGAAGCCCCCCAACCGCGGCAAGGAGAGTAGTATCAGGGGGGGCTGAAAGTGTAACTGATTACTGGTACAGCAAAGGTGTATTATCTGAACAACACCTTGGTCAAAGATTGTGGATGATGGGTGTCCCAGCCAACCATCATCTCGCACATTCATTTCATTTTAAAAACAAAATTGTCCCAGCCTGACTCATAATTCTCTGCAACAGCTCCAAACCACATACTGTCTAGGAGCATCCCTCTGAAAGTCCAACAAAGTAAACATCACCCCTACTCAGAAAGATCAACCAAAAATTATGACAAAATCACGATGCATTCATGATTTGAAATTCCTACTTACATTTGTCACTAATGCAAGATGAAGTCTCTAATGTGTGTACAGTACATTATATTTTTGTAATGGTGGCTTAATTTTATGTTAGTCACAATGAGGATGGATTATGCACAGCCAAAAATGTTAGAGAATATGAACCATACAGAATACCCATGTACAGTATCATATATATTACAGTATGCTAACTCTAAACAATAACACATTCACCTTAGCTTCCAAAATGCTGTACAGTCTGTACAGTCAAAATCATAAATTTTCCAAAAAACTTGCAGATATTTTGTGTGAAATCAAGAGTGGGACATTAACTCGGCATTTATATGACATGACACAAGAACACTAATCATTGGCTATTAAATCATATTTTTTTACCAACCAACTTTACTTCTAAACTTAATTAATGAAATCAACGAATACATGTGGCACTCCAAGGACTCGAACTTAGGATTCTCACACCAAAATTCTGCGCATTTATGCATTATGCTATCAAGACAGTTAAAACTTACAAGGACTATCAAGAACAGAAAAATAGTTCTGAAACTTAAAATTACACAGTTTACTGGCAAGATTATCGGTGAACTACCGGTATTGACTTTGGCTGTAAAAAAAAGTCAGGTCTTTGAATAAACGCAATTTCTCTCCTTCGAGTATTCAGTAGCACTGTAATAGCCACCAGAGATCATTACCCCATCCCATTCTCAAGGGAGACAGTAACCAGCCATGGTTTAGTGAAATAAAAACACGCCCGAGCGCAGCACGAACTCTCGAGGTCCAACTTCTTGGGTTGAAAGTCAAGACACTATCCATACGACCAACCCGACTGGCTATACAATATTATCTGTGAATTATTGATTTTGGCTGTACCCTATATAAGACAATACTGGATGATAGAAAGTAAAAATTTTGGTTACCATTTTTATTTACAGTAGTAATAATAATTATATAAGTAGTAAGACTATCTTTGTCACTAACTCTATTTTTTAAAGAAAACATTAATTTTTTAATTTTTTAAATATTAGTTTAACCAGACCACTGAGGTCTACAAGAGAACTCTCATAGGGCTGGCCCGAAGGATTCGATCAAGATATATAACTAAACGAGTCAAGATAGATCGGGAAGGGCAGTAGGGGAACAAATCGAGGAAGGCGAAGACACGCAGACATTTCTCGCCATTTCACCAGTTCAGCCGGACCACATGAGCTCCACATCAGAGCTCTCATAGGGCAGGGCCGAAGGATGAGGCAAGAACTGCTACACCTCAACACCAACCAAGAAGTGATCAGGGCGAAGAATGAAAGATCAGGTCGAAGGTAGAAAACATCACACCGAGAAGCAAAAAATGCATTACCGAAGGGAATCAAGTCAGTCCGGCCACATCAGCAACCGAAGAGACAAATCAGGCCAGGAGTCTGCTACCTAGCCAGGCCAGGGAGACATGAGATATAGGCTGCCCGAGGACAACCAAATGGGACAGAATAAGAATACCTGTAGAAGGGGAAAATCATAGAATGAGGAATGAAAAACTACTCAAAATTAGTCAAGCTGAGGACGAAAGCTTGAGGGGAGATAGGAAGGGTAAGTACCACAACCATCCCCCATCAAGCTCCAGTCGCCGGCCCCGAAGCCCCCCAACCACGTCAAGGAGAGTAGTATCAGGGGGGGAAAACATTCACTATTGCTTACAGAAAAATCAATATCAAAGAACCTATCTGTACGTTATGATGACGATGAAGTACAGCATTATATATACTAGCCTTCACAATCTATAAGTTATGAAAGACTCAATTAAAACACAAGTCAACAAGACTACATACTGTACATAACAAAAATGCAAACAACAAAATACTGTAAATTAAAATTAGTATGACATACATATCCCCACCTGTTAGATTCTTTCACTTATGGCTAACAATAGATACATTTATGCAGCTTAGGATAGAACTTTGTGTTTCAAAGGGTTCATGAAGATTAATTTTACCTCTGATTACTAGAGAACATTACACACATACTGTACGTACATTTACATAAAGACTGAGTGTTCCACAAGAAGTACAGTTTCAGTCTCACGTCCTATTGGTGGCATTCCAGGCAGCTCTGTTCAAAGCTGCCTGGATACTAAAAGATGCCAAAAGTTACGGTGAGGTGAAAGGCAAAACAAACCAATGAATTAACAACTTAGTCTTTGCCCACAACACCATAACTTACTCATACTAAAATGGTGATGGGTTGGTCTATCAGAGTGAGAACTGAGCGATCTCTGCCATACCCATAGCTTACTCTGACTGTTCCTTTTACTTATATATTTTCTAGATCTCAAGTGACGGCATCTTTTCCGTGGATTGACCTCCCAATCTACCAAGATTGGAAGCCAAAGCGTTACATTTTTCCTTTGCCCCTCAACTTTCTCTTCATAATTGCGGGGGCACAGGGCCCTGGGTGGGGCTTTGGTTTCCCGGGCATTTCCGCACCCTCCTCAGCTCCCCGCCATGGAGTGGCTTCAGTCGCCCAGGCTTTATTGTGGTCGGCAGGGAAGGTTCTGTGGGGGCGCTCGGTTATGGCCTTGGCAAGTTGGCCTTGCTCGGGGCCTTGGGGCTGTTCGGCCAGGCAGCTTGGGGAACAACAACAACAACAACAACTCATACTAAAAAAAAATACTGTAGTTACTGTAATTGTACTTCATAATACCCAGGTAGTAGTAGTAGTAGTAGTGGTAGTAGCCCCAAGATACCCTGTAAGGCAATCCTGCAGCATCCAGGTAGTCTCAGGACCCGAGTATAGTGAGAACCGTTTGTGAGGGGGCAGCTGGGGAGGACGCCAGTTTCTTCCATCCGCGGCCAAAGGACTGACTAAGAGGGACGCTAAAGATCGGGCTGTCTGGAATGCCGCCATTAGGAGAACAAAAAGACAGACCTACTCGCATGTGGATCATAGTCTTTAATGTATGTATGTATGTGTGTATGTATGGTGTTCCCCAGGGATCAGTTTTGGCCCCAACTCTGTTCCTCATTCATATCAATGATCTCATATCTACCACTCATAATCCAATACATTCCTATGCAGATGACTCAACACTCCACAGTTCCTTCACATTACCAATTCTTTCACCCAACCCGATCTTATAAATTCAAAAATAAGCACTGCAATTTCTCTGAACCAGGACCTTTCTAGAATTGAAGAATGGGGACAAAAGAATCTAGTTTCCTTTAATGCACAGAAAACCAAGTACATTCAATTTTCTAACCGACAGAATCTCACTGACTCCCATATATTTTTTAATGATGTAAATATTCCCACTTCCCCTAGTATTGACATTCTCGGTGTAACATTAACTACTAACTTGAGCTGGACACATTATGTTAGAAGCATTGCTAAGAATGCCTCTAAAAAACTGGGACTCCTGTACAGAGTTCGAGAATTCTTCACTGACGAGCAGTTGGCCGTAATATATAAAAGTCATGTGCGTTCTCAGATGGATTACTGTTCACCTCTGTGGAGTGGAAGTGGAGTGGTTGCATTGAGGCAGTTGGACAAAATTCAAAATAAAGCTATTAGATTAATAATAACCCTGCAATCACACAGGACCTTCCTACATTATCCATACGAAGAAACGTTGCATCCCTTGCATTATTCTACAGATATTTTCACAGCAATTGTTCCGAGGAACTTGCTTCAATTGTGCCGCCTCTCCACCTTTCCCCGTAGAACTAGGGCAGTTGAGAGCGCCCATGAATTTACACTTTCTCCTCCACAATGCAGAACTTCTGCTTATCAAAATTCATTTATCCCTAGAACTACTACTCTTTGGAATTCACTTCCCTCGAATTGCTTTCCACAAACTTACAATCTACAAATGTTTGAATCCAGTTGTTACAAACATTTTATGAATGGAGGATGCATTTAGGCACATGGACCTTTTTGTTTTATCTGTGTTTTTCCTTCCTCCGTTCATTGTCTCTTTTAAAAAAAAAAAAAAAAAAAAAAAAAAAAAAAAAAAATGTATGCATGAAGCTCTCCTAACAGCACCACCGTTGCCGACGGATCTCATTGGCACGTTATCCCCCATTTTAGTTGCCTTGTAGGACATGCAGTAGGATATGTGGGTAATACTATTTTCCTTCACAAAATATGGAGGACCCCCTTACCTCCAGGGGGCACAGAGATGTTTTTTTATTCAGTTCAAGGGCCACTCCACAAATCACTGACAAAATATAGTTAATACAATATCACACAAAGGCTTTTGTTGTCAATTTTAAATTATCATTATTTTTCAGGCAACATGTTTGAGACCTTTTACACCAGTATCGGAAACTAGACTGAAGATGCATTAATCCAGGTGACAAGCTTATATGAAAAGATGACCTCATAAATTCTCAAACCAGAGCTGACAATAAAAGAAGAGAGAAAAGGTGTGTGTGTGATACTGGCTATTGGGAGTGAAGATTTTCTGCCCATTAAATTTGAATGGAGTATAATACATTTTATTAGGTAGTGCCAGTAATGACAATTGTAATGTCAATTATTTAAGCAAGGTAGTAACATTAATGGAAAAACAACTATAGTGATATGTTCATTATAGGGGGAAATACTGAAGTACTGTACTTCCACATACAGTTCCCTGCACAATGGAAAAACAAATGTAGTGATATGTTCATTATAGGGGGAAATACTGAAGTACTTCCACATACAGTTCCCTGCACAATGGAAAAACAAATGTAGTGATATGTTCATTATAGGGGGAAATACTGAAGTACTTCCACATACAGTTCCCTGCACAATGGAAAAACAAATGTAGTGATATGTTCATTATAGGGGGAAATACTGAAGTACTTCCACATACAGTTCCCTGCACAATGGAAATACAAATGTAGTGATATGTTCATTATAGGGGGAAATACTGAAGTACTTCCACATACAGTTCCCTGCACCATTTCTGTTCTTCTCTCAGATTTTATTTATTGAAGTAAAAATAGTATAATTGAATTTAGAGTAGTATCTTATTATATAGTTGCAAAAGAAGGTGAATTAACTATTGCATGGAAAGCAACTCTACTAATTCAATAATACACGGTACAGTACTATTTTTGTATGTATGTATGTACTGTATGTACTCAGGCACATACCCCATAGCTGGGGGTGGCCAACTTGAGATAGAGCCCGTAACACAACATAAAAAACAAAATTAAAAAAATCACACACATCTAGGTCGCCCAGAAGACTAAGGGCCTCCAGCACTCCCCCGGTCCCAGACCTCCCGAGTCCCGGGGAGGTTCCGGTCTCAGCAGGCAGACACACAGAGGAACCATACCACAATGCCCGCCCACCTCACGTCCAGGCATGACTCTTCATTTACACTTTCATAAATAAAATCTCCGAGAGGAATGGAATTTGTGAAGGGAACAGTACTGTACTATGAATTTATAATGTAAAACTTGCAAAATAAACAAACCAAAACTGGGACGACACAAGATAGAAACCAAAAGAACTTATGAAAATCGCTATGTGGAAATAACGCTTAATAAAATAAATTTTTGAACTAAAAGAACACAATCCACAACATAGGGTGTACATCACTACATGAGCAAGTTAATCTGTTTCTTAAGCAAACTACCGCACATATAACAACGCACTATCATCACGGTCAAAGGAAGCAGGTCTGGACAAAGTAGCCTGAAGACATTTCTACCATAGCCATCCTTTAGCAGGGGTTTCCAGAAGCAAGGAATCCCAGATGAAAAAAAAAAAAAAAAAAAAAAAAAAAAAAAAAATATATATATATATATATATATATATATATAATAATAACAATAATAATAATAATAACAAATATATACTGTAAATCAATACAACCTGAAGTACATTAGCAGTGTCCAGTCAAAATCAATAGTTCTCTGAAAACCTTAATGAAAGTTTGTGGGATATTCAGTTGTTGTTGTTGTTGTTCCCTAAGCTGCCTGGCCGAACAGCCCCGAGTCCATGAGAAAGGCCATGGCCACGATCGGGCTTTCCCACAGAGCTCTCATTGAGTGTAGATTGTGTTGTTGTCGTAAGTGGTTGTGTGAAATGCAGTCTTCTATGATGTGTTTAATGGTATGGGGTGCTGTGTTACATCCCGGGCAGGCGTCGACAACGGAGTCATCCAGTCTCTTCTGATAGCTCAGGAGAGCTGGATGGTGTCCGCATCTCAGCCTGGCCAGGTGGACTCTGTCCTCGCAAGGAAGGGAGGATTCGGAAGGATGGATTTCGGGAGGTCGTGCATGCAGCTGCGTGTTGTCTGTCAGTGAGTGGATGGATCGGTGAGAGATATGAGTATGGATGTGCTTCTGGAAGTTGGTTCGGGGTGGGCAGGGAGGGAGAGAGGACAATAATTGTGTGTGATACCGTGTGCTGGGTGTTGTTTTGATATTTCTTGGTGTCTGTGGGTGTGTTGCCATGTAGTTTAGTGGGTGGTCTTGGTTCGTGGAGGCTGCTGCCAGGAATTGAGTGCCTCTCATGTCCAGATGGTCTTTGACTTTGAGGATTTTGGTTTCTTGATGTAGGTGATCTGTGGGTGAAGTAGCTGTGCAGCCTGTAATGATCTTCAGGGCTTTGTTTTGAATAGTCTGTAAGGTCTTATGATGTGTTTCAGCTAGGTTAGAAGCCCAGGCCTGGGCTTGCGTATTCCATCACTGATCTTATGTATTGTTTATATACTGTGGTGGTAGTTTCTTTGTTGTGTCCAAATTTGGTGTGAGCAAGTGACCTGAGGGCGTTAAGTCTGGGTGTCAGTTTCTTTTTAATGTTTGTGGTGTGCTGTTTGAATGTCATATGAGTATCATATGTTACTCCTAGGATTTTGGGTGTGTGTGTATGTGTTAGGGGTGTGTTGTTTATGGTGAGTTGAGGGATGTATTCGTGTTCTCCTGTCCAACTTGTGAGCAGGGTTGCGGTGGATTTGGCTGGGGCTAGATTAAGTCTGTTTGTAGTGCACCAACCATGTAGTGTGTTGAGATAGGGTTGAAGGAGATCTGTTGCTCTTTTTGGGTCATGGTATTTACCTATTTACCTATTTGTAGTATACAGGAGTTGAGCTTTTTAGGCTCGTATTGTCCCGCTTCCTGAGTTACAATTATCTAACTTTGCCTTAAAAATATGAATGTTTTTGGCACACACCACTTCCTCTTCCAACTGATTCCACTTACTTATACTTCTGTAATGTGTGTGCATGTGAGTGTTATGTCATCTGCATAGGAGGCTAAGTTTATTTGGGGCGTATTGGGTGTAGTTATATCGTGCATGTACAGATTGAAGAGTGCGGGCGATAGGACGGATCCTTGTGGGACTCCGTTTGGAAAGTTTCTGATTTAAGATGACTGACCGGCAAAAGATACGTGTGCACATCTGCCTGCTAGGAAGTTGGCCAGCCACCTTTTTGTGTTGTTGTGCATGTTTGTGTTGTAGATTTTGTTTGTTAGGTTGTGGCGGGGGATGGCATCGAAGGCTTTACTAATGTCGAGTGTGGCTAATAGTGATCTGTGTGGTGGTCTAGCTGAGTTGATGCCGTCGAAAGCTCTTTGTGTAAGGTCTGTGAGAAGAGTGTTTGTGGAGTGCAGTGGCCTAAAGCCATGTTGTGTTGGAGCTAGGGGTAGGTCAGGTGTAATTAGTTGTAATACTAGGCATTCCATGACTTTGGAGGGGGAGCAAAGAAGTGTGATGGGGCGGTGCGAGGAGGGTAGCGTGGGGTCTTTGCTGGGTTTGGGGAATTAATGATGATACCATGCTTCCAAATGTCTGGTATTGTGTTGTGTGAATAGCTGTAGTTTGATATGTTAGTGAGTGCTTGTATGCCTTGTGGTCCCAGGTGTCTGAGGTGTATGTTGCTTATGTTGTCTAGGCCACAGGCGGGTGAGTGCTTGAGATTGTTGATGATATGCTTTGTCTGGTGAAGGGTGTATAGTCAGGGTCTGTGGGGAATTGTCTCTTACGTCGGATGACACGTCGGTCGTCTTTGTGAGGTTTTAGGTGGCTGACATGTGAAAAGTGATTGATGAGAGTGTTTGCTTGTTGTTTACATGAAGGAGTAGAGTCTGTTGTTGTGATTGCAGCATGTGATTGTGTTGTGTTGCTGTTGGAAAGTGTGATGCTGTTTAGTGTTTTGTAGAGTTTTTTGGGGTTTGTTTTGTGATCAAGTGTTTGTAGGAAGTTATTCCAATTTAGTTTTTGTTGTTCTTGTATTTTGTTGTTAGTTTGGGTGTTGAGTGCTTGAATTTGTTGTGTGATGTCTTGTGTGTGGGGTGCTGGGGAGTGTTTCAGTATGTCGCGTTGTCTGATGAGGTTTTGAATTTCTGGTGTGAAGTTGGGGTTGTGTCTTTTCCTGTTACCTCTTGGAATGTGTTTCTTGTCAGCGTTTTGGATAGTTTTATTGAGTATGTGTACAGCATTGTTGATGTTAGTGATGGGTGTACTGTTTAGAGTTGTGAAGTGTTGTTCTGTCTCATTTGTGAATGCTTCCCAGTTAGCTCTTTTATAATTGGTGTATGTGTGTTTGTGGCTAGCTGGGGTGAGTCTGGTTTTGGTGGTGATAATGATCGGGAGGTGGTCAGAGCCTAAGGTTCTGACCACCCTCCAGGATGTTGTGGGGGCGAGTTCTGGGGAGCAAAAGGTGATGTCTGGAGATGATGGGTTATAGAGGGCTTGGTGAGGAATATGGATATTCAGTAAGTATAATAGCCCAAAACTTCTATGACGTTAAACATACTTGTATAGTACTATACCCTGTTCCAAGTAAGTAGTCCAAAACTCTTGAACTATCAAACTCTATGACTCACAAACGACTAAAGTAAACAAGCTAATATTTCTACCATGTTTAGTTTGCAAATTTTACATTTTAATTAGGGAAGGTCAGACAGTGAATAAGTGTGGAAATTTACAGCCCATTTGCTTTAGCCCATTTGGGCCATTTTGAATTACAGAAGCTAGGGATCACAATTTCTGGTCTACCTGCATGGAACAGGGTATAGTCACGACTCACAAGTAATAATAAACGAAAAAAACAAAAACATGAGGACTGTCAAAAGCAAGTGACAGTAACTACAAATTAATGTTGATGATCAAACTTATGAGTGAAGGGTAATGACACAGTAGCAAAGTAATGACTCAAATGTATTCAACGGTTTGCCGTGAATTAAACTTGGGTCCTTACTCCTTACACTACTATTGTTGCAGCCTATGTGGGTTCTTCAGAATCTTCACGATCTTTATCAGTGAACGTACTCTTAATTTCGACTGAACACATAACTAATGAAAATATACACCATATGAGGAAGAGCACTTTATTCACAACATTTCGCAGATAGCTTCAGGTCTCTAGTGATCTTAGGAAGCTATCTGCGAAACGTTGTCAATAAAGTGCTCCTCCTCATATGGTGTTTATATTAATTTTGTCAACCTTTTCCAAGTTATTTCAACACTTGTACCAAACATGAGTAACACAGAGTATACCATTATAATCAGTGTTATTTCAGCTGAGAGTATTATGTATCCCATATTAAGAAATAGGCTTGAGAAGGCAAAGAACTCATTTTGTGATGGAATGGTAAATGAGTGGAACGCACTGCCCCAGTATGTAGTCGATTCCGAATCAATAAGGGAGTTTGAAAGTAATCTTGATAAAGCATGGGGAAGACAAGATTTGAAGTTTGACTATAAAACAAAAATACAGAATAGTAAAAATGTTGCGTCTGCTACCGCCGCCGCCAACACCGTGAACGACCGCAGCAGTGCAAGTACTGGTACTGAGCTGGATACACAGGCCTAGTTTGCCTTTTTCCAGAGGATCTACTGTAAGAAACTGTAAGAAATAACCCCTTCAGCCCTGTGATGCCTTTTTACCTTTGGTTCTGGCTAAAGTTAGATGATTTTATGCAGTTTGAGAAGTACCTATACTGTTCAGAGGGTTTATTGAGATTGTATTTACCCCTGAGTCCTAGAGGTAGAAAAGCATATAATGATTACCAGAATGAGATGAAAATTATGTTATGGTGCTTAACCCTCCAGCCCCGGCTACGCATTACATAAATATTCCCCGAAACCCGAGTGTTTTGGCCAAAAAACGTCTAGGCTAGGCTACCGTATCTTTGTTATTCTGACTGCTTCCCGCATTCCCGCGCATCCCCAAGCGTAGCTGTGTTATTTACCTGTAGAATGGCGTTAAGTAGAGCTCTCTAAGTCAACTGGTTCAGTTGTAATGATGATTTAATTGGAGATAACTTACGGCAACAACAGCCACTTTACACTACTTTTCGATACTTAACAACAACATACAGGCACACACGAACAAGCGACACTCTCCTTCTTGTGGCCGGAGATGCGGGGCGTCGGTCCAGCCGGCTGTTGTTTACATGCGTCGGACCGACGCCTCACACACCAAGGTCACAGGCTTTCAACCACTGGTACAATGTTGTACCACCTGGGTTCCTCGGGTCAAAACGAAATGGTACACACGTATACCATCCGTTTTTGAAGGGTTAAGGGGTTAACCCGCTGAGACCCAGCGTCGCATGTGTTGCGTCGGCAATGTTCGATCACCAGAACCCAGCGACGCAACGTTTGCGTCCTGGCCGGTCCGGTCCTAATTACTCCGGTCCTATAGCACCCCGAGGGCTCAGATTTGTATGGGAACTGTGTAAGTATCCCACGCACCCATGCCGATGGTTGAAAACTCTCAAAGTCCAACCGCGTGCGCATGAGCGCGCAAAAACATGTTTTTTTGGGGAAATTGCCTTCAATTTTTTACTCTTGTAAAATCCGTTTTCGGGGATCTGTAGGACCATTTTTTACACTTTATGACCAATTTTTTTTTTCCTTCATTCCTAACCCATTCGCTATTGTTTCTGGAATATATTTAAAAAAAAAAAACCTGCTGGGCCCTGGTGGTACATTTATTAATAACTAGCTGGGGCTCAGCGGGTTAAGGGAGTACTGTATCACATAACAGCTTTTATAGTCTATCTATCTATCTATTGCCTGACGCCATGATCCCCGAAGGGGTGGCCACGAACGAACCGCCCCCATGCACCTTTGTCCCCAGTCAGTCGACGCCCCTCCTCCCAACCAGCACCGCCTTCATCCATATACTTCCTCACTCCATCCTTCCACCTCTCCCTCTCTGTCCCTCCACCTCGCTCTCGTACACCCTCCTAGTCATTCTCTCGCTTCCCATACGTTCCATATGGCCGAACCATCTCAAGTTGTTCCTTTTCACACTTTCCAGCACATCTACCTCCACACCACACCTCCTTCTTACTTCCTCATTCGTCTGTCTATCCCTCCATGTACTCCGCACGCACTTCTCAAGTAACTCATTTCCACCGCTCTCATTCTTGGCCTGAGTCTCTCCACGAATGTCCATGCTTCGCTTCCGTAAGTTAGTGTCGGGATTACCACACTGTCATGCAAGGACTTCTTCACTTCCATACTGACCACTCTATTTCTTGTTACTGCTTTCAACGTTCCTACAACCCTCTTCCCCTGTTGCACCCTCTCCCGCACTTCTTCATCTACAGTCCCATCTTTACTCAACACACTGCAACATTCTATGGCAACAATCATGGGACATTTGCACTGGTATCAGAAACTAGACTGACAATAGATGAACTTAGACCACAGAATTATTGACAAAGTTAAACTCTCTAAGGGACGTTTGTTATATTTCTAAACCCCCTTCTCTCTCATGTTTATCCCCATTAGTTTGGCAATTTAAAAGACCTTTTGTGCCATTTAGGTGTAGATTTTTTGATGAGTCTGGAATCTAGGAGGAACCATGGACATTTTTCTACTGAGCAAATTTACAAATTTATCTTGAATGGGGGCCTTTGGGGGTATTTTTAAAAGCTTGATTGAGGTATTGGGAGGAAATAACAAATAAATGAATACATAAATGAAATAATATATACCAACAAATATAAACCTCCCCTTAAGCTGTCAGTCCAATATTGAGGGAAAATGTATGGGGGGGGGGGGGGGGGGAGAGAGTTAATTTCCTTTTCATTCTGGCTACCATTAGAAGATCTTATTGTGTTTAGGAAGGCTTTTTGATTGTCAACAAATTAATGGAGATATAATACACCTCTCTGATTACTAGATGTCCTTCCTAAGCTGCATACAATTGTCTTATAATAGCTATAATATGAGGCATAATGGGACTACCCATACCGAAGTGGTTAATGGAAAAATATGAAATACATTGCAGCATTGCCAGGTGGACTCTGTCCTCACGGGATAGGAGGGTTTCTGAGGGGTGGACTTACAGTAAGGGGGCCATGCATATAGCCGAGTGTTGACTTTGAGTGTGTTGGCTGGTGTTGGTGGCCACGGGCGTCATCAGTCTGAACGACAGCGGAATCTGCTTATTGTTGCTAGATCTGGGAAATGAGGAACAAATTAATCTACAGTGGGAGTCCTGCTTACTTTATTTAACCCCTTGAGGATCATGACGTGTTTGGAGTTAATTCTGGCTATCATTCATTCTATCTATCTATCTATATGCTCAGGCCCAATCCCCACTTTTCCAATTTTTTATTTTATTTTCCTCTATTTTATTTTTTTATTTTGTTTTTTTTTGTATTTTCTTGGGGGTGGCCGACTCAAGGCAGAGCAAGAACAGGAAAACACAAGACAAAACAGCGAACAAACACAGACAAAACACAAAATTCACACACATCTAGGTCACCCAGGAGAATACCCAGAGACCAGGGTCACCAAGGTCGCTCCAGCACTCCCCCGGCCCCCGACCACCCGGAGAGGCTCCGATCTCGGCAGGCAGACATGTAACGGAGACAAAGCCACAAGCCCGCCCACCACACTTCCAGGCGCACCCTTCATATTAATCGTCTCCCCGGGCCAGGCGCCTGATGGACATTATCTAGTTCAACTTGCGCCCGACCCCTTCCCCCAAATGACCAGGTGTTCAGTCAACTATTCACAAGCATTCTACATTCATTCCTGTTTATTACCACTTCCTTTGCCTGATCTATAGTCATTCCTCTATCATCCAAAGCTCGTCTTACACAGTCTCTCCATCTCAATGGGGGTCTTCCTGCCCTTCTATCTCCCCTTGTATCTGACTCATAAATTCTCTTTGTAAGCCTTTCATCTCCCATTCGTTCAACATGACCATACCAGCTCAGCACCCTTCTGTCCACTCTGGCTGACAAATGTTCCTGCTGCCCCACTCTCCTATGTATCTCTTCATTCCTCAATCCATCTCTACGAGTAATGCCACACATACTCCTCAAGCAGCTCATCTCCATCACATCCAGCTTTCTTCTCTCCTTTTTCATTCATATTATCACCAATCAGCCAATTAACTTAAAAATAAACCAAATGAATGAAATCAATGAAACTGATTAATACATGTGGATTAGAAGATTTTATACAACTTAGGAAGGAATTAAATGGGTAAACACTGTCAATTAACCTTGACTTCAATATACCCATCCTAATCTAAATATAACTGAATAATGATAGCCAGAATAAATTGCCAAAACACATCATAATCCTCAAGGGGTTAAAGGTATAATGTGCATTATAAACTGTTTATTATTGAAATATCTGGGAAATGAAGGAAATTTTATCTACAATGCGAGTCCTATTTCATCTACTTAAAGGTGAATTGCCAGTTAGAAATTAAATGCAGTACTGTACCTCTCTGAAGTGCATGTTATTTTAATGGCTAAATGGAAATACTAGATGGGCTATAAATTAGTTGAAGTTTAATATATATGATAAATTATGAACTTAAAATATCAAATAGCACAAACAATAAATATATAGTAATCTGATAACCTGTAGCAGATTCAAGACTCCGATAAATATAGCAGATAAAGTTTCTTGTGTAAAGCCGCCTATATTTGCAGAATCTCACGGGCCTCAAATCAACGATAAGCTCATTACAGTACTACAAGCAGCTTATAATAGCTGCATTAAGTTTCATGAAGATTGGTAGGTGGGTATGCATATCATCCACATTATGTGGTCAATGTGTTGGTCAGAGAATGTAATCTTTGCTGGACAGTATATTGGGTCACTGACTAGTTATACTTTCTAGTATCACATCAAGGTGGTTGACAATATAGCCCAGGGTGCCAGTAAGGATGTACATCTCTGTAGTTGGTAGCAGTGTTCTGCTCCCAAGTCTCATATTAGTCCTTGGAGGTGGTACAGTAATATGGTACTGGAACCAGGGGGAGGAACTACCACATAACTACAGGTACTGTACTGTGTTGGAGTTGAGGATAACCCCCTTTGTTTCAAAAACTACCTTTGGGTGGCCAGGGCTCACATAATGCATGCATGTCTGTCATGTGTGCGTGTATCTAGACCTTTTCAATAAATTATTGAATTTTCCTTATAAATTTTGAGCAAATCCTCTTTTGGAGTGTGTTCCTCACCTGGTAAACTTCAAGGATGGTCTCTTGTCTTGGAACTTGACCATGAGGAGATTGCATTTGTGTCTGGGATTATATCTAGACTGGTGCGGAGTTAATAATTTATCATAATAAAAAGGTATGTATGTAGCCTACGCATGTATGTATGTATATGTTTGTACGTACGGATGAGATCGATGTGTGGGGCCAAACTGCAGGATAGAATAACAAATGATGAGCTGAGGAGACGCTTAGGTATAGAGTATTAGCGAGATGCGTACAAGTAGCCTGGGATGGTATGGGCATGTAGAAAGAATGGATGAACAAAATTGGGTGAAAAGATGCAAGTCTGTGATTGTGGAGGGAGCTGCACCAAGGGGTGGACCGAGGAAGACCTGGGATCGGACTATACATGCCAATCTCGAATCCAAAAACTTGACAAGTGAAGCAGCCCTTAACAGGGTTGCCTGGAACGCCACCATTAGGACAAGAGACTGAAACTGCACGAATGTGTGGAGCACTCAGTCTTAAAATGTTATGTATGTACTGTATGTATGTATGGTACCGGTATTTTTTTTTTTTTTTTTCTATGTGATTGAGGGAGGCAAAAGGCATAACTGCCTATAGCGAGTGCCTCCCCCATAGTTGAAAGAGTGACAGGGCCAAAATCAAGGGACGTTCGAGCCAAAATGCCTGGACACACGGAGTTTGAAGCAATTTAAGTCATAGGAAGAGGGAAAGACTGATTCTGGGAGAGAGTTCCAGAGCTCAGATGTTGAGTAGAAGAAAGTTTGAGAGTAACGTTTCACTCTTGGGTTGGAGAGTTGCACAGAGTAGGGGTGGGATTGAGTTGCAAGACGGGTACCACGTGCCCTACGTAAAGGAGGTGGTATGCACTGGGATAGCTCTGAGGAACACTGATTATTATAGTAGCGATAGAATAGCGAGAGAGATGCAACATTGCGGCGGAGAGAGAGAGAGATTGCAGAGAGTTGGTGAGTGGACGGGAGTTAATGATACGAAAGGCCTTCCTTTCAACTTTGTTAGGAGAGCGGTGTGAGAGGAACCTCCCCACACATGTGAACAATACTCAATACAAGGGCGCACTATGCCCCTGTACAGAGCAAGAAGCTGTGCAGGGGAAAAGAACCCCCTAAGGCGGTTGAGCACACCCAGCTTCTGGGAGGCTGCCTTAGCAAGACTGGTAATATGGTCCTTCCAAATGAGAGCAGAAGAAAAAGAGACACCAAGAATATTGAGAGAAGATGAAGGGTTGATTTTTGTATTGTTGAAGAATAAGGGATAGTCCGCTGGGAGATCCTGACGGGTAGATAGATGGAGAAATTGGGTTTTGGAAGCATTAAAGTTAACAAGGTTTTCTCTGCCCCAATTGGAAATAGTATTTAGATCAGAATTTAAGAGTTCTATGGCTTCATTACGTTTGTCGTTGAGGGATTGCTGGCTGGGGCGTTCTGAAAAACTAATGGAGTAGTGTAAGGTTGAGTCGTCTGCGTATGAATGGATGGGAATTAAGGTACAGTTAAGGAGATCATTTATAAAAATTAGAAAGAGAATAGGAGATAGGACAGAGCCCTGAGGAACACCGGAGTTTATAGGGTGAGGAAGTGAACAATGGCCGTCCACAACCGCAGCTATGGAACGGCCGGAAAGGAAATTAGAGACAAAGGCACAGATGGAGGGATAGAAACCGAAGGAGGGTAGTTTAGAAATTAAAGATTTATGCCAGACTCTATCGAAGGCTTTCGATATGTCTAGTGCAATAGAAAAAGTCTCACCGAAGTCCCGAAAGGGATGTATGTACTCTACTAACAACCCTAGCTGGTCTGATTATTTCAAGTATTTATATAGAAGTAGCAGAAAACCAAAAAGGGTGAATGCCTTACTGGAAGGAATAAACCCGAGGGGTCCGGGCGTACTGTTAAAAGTTAGTTTCGATATCGAACAGTGGGGCTTTGGTGTACTTACAAAAGATTTCATTATCATCATCATCTCCGACGCCTTGTTTCCCCCTGGGAAACCCCCGCTAAAGGATGGCCATGACAGAAACGTCTCCAAGCTACTTTGTCAAGACATGCCTCCTTTGCCCGTGCCACAATGCCCCTTCCACTACGTGGAAGTTTTTCTTCAATATATTTTCTACTTTCTTTTCCCATACCATAGGTGGTCTTCCATTACTACCTGTTCCACTCACCTGACTCCCATATATCTTTCTTGGCATTCTGTCTTCATCCATTCTCTGAACATGACCATACCACCTCAAAGTACTTCTCTTTATCCACTCAACCACTCCACAATCAATGCCTAAAACTTGCTCTTCCATTCCAAATGACTCATACACTTCCCTATTACTTGTCCCATCTATCCTATTCACACCAGCTGCCATTCTGAAAAAGCTCATCTCCACAGCTCTCGGTTTGGAGAGGTCCTCGTCACTTGCTGTCCATGTTTCACTTCCACACGAGTGTTGGAAGCAGCACACTGTTTCTCAGTGACTGTTTAACTTCCTGACTAAACATTCTTCCTTTGAGAATACTATCAAGTTCTCCAATCACCTTTCTCCCTTGCATTTATCTCTCTTTTATCTCACTCTCCATTTTACCATAATTGCATAGTAGGCTACAGCTCCCAAATACTTGAAGCTTTCAAACTCTTCCAGTACTTAATTTTTCATTTTTATTTTACAACTTTTTTCATGTTCCTTCGTAATTCTATATTTTGCCTTAAAATCTATGGTTTCATGCATTCTTCTCTCAAACACCATTACCTTACATTTCCCTACATTGACCTTTAACTTTCTCTTTTCGCATACCCTGTCAAAGTCTGTGACCACTTTCTGAAGTTCAAAATTTTCCGCCAACAGGACTGCATCATCCGCATATAGGCATGTTAAAATCTTCCATGCTCTTCCCTTTGATTCCAGTCTAGCTCCAACTCCCATTGATCCTGCCCTAAATTCTCTAATCACTCCATCCATGTATATATTGAACAACCAAGCTGACATGACACATCCCTGTCTTATTCCTACTGTACATTGACCTCAAAACTTTCACTTAACATATCCCCTACCTTCACATTTGCCATTGCATTCATATAAAAAGATTTACTGCTATTAGCAACTTTCCTCCCACACCATATACTGTTAACACATCCCAGACCTTCCCAGTCTACTTTGTCTTAGGCTTTTTCTAAATCCATGAATGCTGCATAGAGTTTTCTGTTCTCGGCCAGATACTTCTCTACTAACAAACGCATTGAGGCTATCTGGTCAACGCAGCCCCTGCCCTTTCTGAAACCTCCCTGTTCCTCGCCTATTTTGTCATCCGTTATCTTCTGCAGTCTCTCTGTTACTACTCTTGCGTATACCTTTCCAGGTATGCTAAGCAAGCTAATTCCCCTATAACTCTTACACTCCTCTTTACTACCCTTCCCTTTGTACAAGGGTACTATCACTGCTTTCCTCCAGTCCTCTGGTACACTTTCCTTTTCCCATGCTAATTTACATAACCTATGCATTATGTCAACAGCTTCTTCTCCTCCATATCTCAGCATCTCACCTGGGATGTTATCTACTCCAGCAGCTTTGCCCATTTTAAGTCTATTGATTGCTTCTTTTACTTCTTCTCTGCTTATCTGGCTTTCAACTACCCTGTTTATTCTACCTCTCTCCATTCCCATGGATGAGATTTTTGGCTTCCCCCTACTCTTTACAGCTAAGCTACTAAAATTATCTTTCCATACTTTCACCAAACCATCACCCTCCACTACCTTCCTATTCATGTCCCTCATTCTACCACCTGAGACACTCTCAGTCTTCTTCCCTATGGCTTCTTTAACAGCTTTGTAGTATGCTTTCTTGTCATTCAGAAACTGTTCACTAATCTTTTTCCCATATTCCTCATCTGCCTTCCTTTTAGCGTCTTGTATCGCCCTCTTCACTCTTTGTTGCAAATATTTATATTCTTCTTTCCTCGCATCTCTAGTTTCTCTAGGTATATTCTTTTGCAGCATACTCTTTCTCAACTTTCTTCTTTTTCACTATTTCTTCTATCTCTTTGCTAAACCATGCGTTACCTTTCTTCTTCTATCTATCTATTTGTTAGTAGTCTTGGCAAATCCAACGTCAAGGCTATTAACCTAATTGCAATGACGACTTGTCTATTTTGACTGCTATGTCGTCATTCCAACCGCGGTTAAAAAGAAAACGTCTAGAGTCTACTCCTTATCTTGCTCTAGGAGACGTTGTACATTAACCAAAACTACCACCGAAGGTGAAAAAAGCATAGAAGAGAAGAAAAAGGGATTTACCTTAGTTACCGCTTAAGGCCCATCCCGTGTTCCGTCATGTGCAGATCCCTGTCGAACGTGCGCATGAGCGACTCTCTCTTGTCATCATTTTTTCACGCGCTCCATTGAATGAAGTCGCTTTTGTTGTGCTCCTTTAATTCACCCTGTTTAGGTTCGTTTCGGCTTATCTGGCCTTCTTTTTTGTTAGACAGATGTTACGTGATCTAGGGCACACGTAAATGGGCTCCTAAGTGTGTATAATGGAGACGCGTGTGGAAATAGCCTACCGAAGGTACGGGGGCGCCTGGCGTTCCTCGTATATGTTTTTCATTCTTTCTCTTTTCATATTCTTTTTTCCTGTTAGTCTGGGCATAGTTTAGCTTTTAGCTTAATTTAGCCTAGCTCGTTTTCTCATTCAGGAATTGCTATGCCCCTATGAGTTTTCATTTTTTCATAGCCTAGGTGTACCGTTGGTAAACAATCTGAGATTTCGTTGGTGGCGGTGCTGTTTGTAGAGTTTGTGTCGGCCGCATTATTAGCGTTATTCCCGAGTCCCCCCTTTCGAGTCCTTCACTGTGTCTCAAGGGCCTGGGCGACAGGTGGTTCGTGATACTCCAGGGGTACCCCACGGGGGCCCCTCTTTCACACCACAGGGTTTTTCGCCCCTGACACATTCTCTGCTCACGGCTAGGCCACCCTTTTTCTCACCAGTTTCATTTACTGGTTTTTGTTTTCTCTTCCTGTTTCACCTCCATCCTTTCATAGTCTTTTGCCCAATCCAGGGGTACCTCACGGGGGCCCCTGTTTGTGCGAAACCACCCTCCCTGCCACTTCTCCTCATGGGCTTTGCTCTATCTCTGTGGGTTGGGTGGTTCCTGGGGGATGTGCCTCCTCTCCCCTGGTGTGTCTTCCTTGCCTCTCCCTTTACCGGTTGAGTCAGGATAAATTCAAGGAAGACACTGCTCAGCTTGATGGCCATCATTGCTTGGAGTTCATAAGGAGATGACGCTTTTTTTTTTTGTGGCCTTTTTTGGTATTCTCTAGACGCTCCTCTTGCTTTTTTCGGCGCCGGACCATCTCGGCCGGTCCCGCAAATTTGCGGGAGCTCGATTCGGTCCTCTGGGACGTTTCGGCCCCCCGCAAATTTGCGGAGATCGTTGGGGGGTCCCTCAAAATTGCGGGAGGGTGGTGTCGGTACGGTTATGCCTCCATAGGCCCGCAAATTTGCGGTGATAGTTGGCTTTCACTATTGACTTTTTTTATGTCATCTTGTTGCCTGATACTATATTGGTGTATGCACTTTACTGGTGTTATAGGCCCTGCATGTAAGATGTTGAGTGGTGGTTAACACTTTCTCCATCTTTGCAGGTTCTGCTAGTGCTCTTCCGCCTCGGCCGCCCTCCTCACCTACCTCTGTGCTCCCAGTTTAGGGTGAGTACGGATACCTGTTTGCATGTGTGTTCCTGTTTCCCCATGCTCCTTCCCTGGTTCTTCTTGGACATTCTCTCCACTTACTCCTTCGCCGTGCTGATTATGGTGTGTGTTCTTCTAGTGCAGGTAGGCTGCCTTGCTTTCGCCTTGGTTGTCGCTCCCCGTGCTTGGAGAGCCACAAGTCCTGCTTGCGCCACTCGCTCTGTGTGTCCTCTACGGCCTACCTCCCTGCTCTGTGTGGCACGTGTCTGGCCCTGGTGGATGTGCTGCACCATGGCCCTGGTTCCTCGGCGGCGGCTGTGGCCTCTGCTTCCCTTCCGTCGGTGTGGACGATGGTCTCCCGCCACATTAGGACTGTGGACCACCGTTCCCCGGCCTTTGTTGCCGACCGGATCCGCGTCGCCCTGGGTATCCCTGACCCGACTGAAGGCCGTTCACCTGGCCCTCTCCCTGCTCGGGCCCTCTACCCTGGGTCCCGCAGACGGTCGTCCCATCGTCGGGGGGTTCCCCAGCTCCGTCCACGCTCTCGCTCGCCTCGTCGTCCGTCCTCTACTGCCCCTCGTCGTCCTCCTGATCGCCTTGACGACACCCATCGCCCTCGTCATGGTTCTCGCCCTGAGGCCGGGGTTAGCGGCTCTGCCCCTGTGCGCCCTCCCCTGGCCTCTACGGATAGGGGCTCTACTCCCTTCCGCCCGCTTCCCCAGCCCAGACGACTTCCTCTTACGTTGTCCTCTCCGCGCGCGGTTGTTCATGCTGTAGCTGGCCCTCTGCTCCCTCCTCCTACACTGTCCAGGAGGGTCCGCCTGGATGTCGTTGCTTCTCCTACTTCACCTGCTTCAGTGCCTATTCTTCCTTCACGGTCTCGTCCCACGGTGGAGGTCCCTCCCTCCTCGGCCTCGGTGTCAGGCCGCCCTGTTCTCTCAGCCCCGGGGATCCTTGCTCTGTTTCCCCCCGCGGCTCCTTCTGACCTCCTTTCACCCGGCCAGCCTTCCCACTCCCGTCGTCCTGCTCCTCCTCATTCTTCTCTTCCTGACCTTCACTTGCCGTCTCGCCAGGGGGGTACCCCTCCTCTTGCCTCGGTGGGGTTTCGCGAGGTTTCGGGGTCCCCTTTCTCAGGAGCTGACGTGTCGCTGGAAGAGGGGGATGGTGCTGTTTCCCCCTCGGCCGTTCGTGATCGGGGACGAGTCCCTCAACGGCGACACAACCGTCGTCGCTCGCCTTCCTTGGGCCGCGACGCTGCTGGTTCGTGTCGTGGGTCTCGCTCCCGCTCACGCTCGCCCCTGCGGGCCGACCAATCTGGGGGGGGGGGGTCGCCTCTCTCGGATCGATTGTCGGCTATGCAGGGCTGGGTTGTGTCACGCTTCGACGGGTGCTTGGAGTCGATGGAAGACTCCCTCTTCTCGCGCTTCTTGGCGGTGACTCACCCTCAGCGCCTCACCCTACCTACCCCTGCTACAGTCCCCCTCCCTTCTGCAGGCCTACGCTCTGGTCAGACTTCAGCCGCCCTGACATCCTTCCGGCTGTTCAGTCCCTGGCTGTGTTGACGGGTCTGTCCTCCTATGGGACAGGTTTGTGCGACGCCGGTACGCCTGGCTTAGCCATCATGCTCGGTCACCCTCTCCCATTGGAGGCCTGGTTTGCTGAGGCCTTCGACTTCACACACCGATCCGTCGACGGCTCTCCTTCAGTCCCTCCCCCGGAGTCATCACTGATTTTGCCTCCTCTTGTGTCTGTCGGCGGGTTGGACGGCGCGTTCTGGTCCTGGATGAGCGCGCCCGTTCTTGAACTTTGTTCTATTGCTACCCTGTTCTTCTCTCACCCGGATCAGCCCTCTGTCGCCAAGGTTTTTCCCTTGCGACAGAGGGTGACGGACTTATTGTCTTGTCTTTAGGTTCCCTCCAGACGTCTGTTCACCACCTGCGGCTTTTCGAGGCGTCTGCGCCAGGCGATCTTCGCGAGGGTTTGGACCGCGTTCAGCGGGTCCACCTTCGGCTCGCGGTATCTTTGGTTCCCGAGCTGAAGGCGGTTTTGTGCGCGGCAATTCGGCGACGCCCGACGGTACGGTCCTCGTTCTGCCGGCCGGCCCCCTTGGATATTCGTCAGGGTTTGTTGTACTCTGCGCTATATACGTCGTTTTTTTTAAGCAGGATGCTTGGGAATGCTACGCTTCTCTGTCGGCGGCCCCTGCTTCCGACACGCGACGACGCGCTGTGTCGTTGCGGACCCTGCTTACGTCACGCACCGACGCGCTGTGTCGCACGCGGGGTCTTCTCAGTCCCGTCCTTCTGCCGGTCCTCTTCGGGGTGCTGCTGCAAGTGCTGCCGCCTTGCACGGGTGCAGGACTGGGACGTTGCAGGCCAGTGCGTCGGTTCCGCCTCGCACTTCTGTTCTTGCCCCTTTCATCCCCGCCGTGTCGGGGCTGGCCGGCCTTCCACTTCCGGCCGCCCTTCGACGGGGTCAGCCCCGCGCCGGCCTGGGGTTGGGGTGGCCCGCCCTTTTCGACGAGGTTGGGGGGGGGGGGTGTAGAGGTCAACGTGGCGCTCATGCCCGCACGGCCCGTACCGGGGGTACCTCCACGTCAACACAATGTGTAGTTCTCTGGGTCGGCCTCCTTGTTCTCCTTCTCGCCTGGCCGACCGGGTCGCTCCCCTCCTCTCGGGTTGTTTTCGCCCTTGCGCCCCTCGGTAGCCGCGAGGGACGTTGGGGGCGGCTGGTTGCGCGGAGGGGTCTCACCTGGAGGTGGACGTCCAGACCCCCACTCCGCTCTTGTCACCGACGCCGGCCCATCTCTTCAGAGGTGGCCCACATGTTCACTTCCATGCCCGAGCTGGGTAGCGTCGAGGGAGTTGACCGCCGGTCACCCGGTTTTCCTCTCCCGTGTCTTTCTGGTACCGTCGACGAACTGCGACGCGATGCGACCGGTGGTGGATCTGTCGGCCCTCAACGGGCACATCGTGCACACACGGTTTCGGATGCTGCCGGTACCCCTGGTACGCCTGGCCCTGTGCTCTCTGTCGTGGGTAGTGTCGCTGGCCCTCCAGGATGCGTCTTGGCTCGTTCCTCTCCATCCTCGCTTCCAGCGATTCTTGGCCGTTCTGACTTCCGATCGTGTGTTCCTGTTCGACGGCCTTCCCTTCGGTCTCCACATCGCGCCGCGGATCTTCTCCGCCCATGTGGGGCAGGCTATGGGTCCTCTCCTCAGGAGCGGGCTCCAGATCCTGTTTTCCTTGGCCGATTGGTTGGTAGTTTCCGAAGCCCTAGGACTGTGCATTGGCGACGCCCTCACGGTCGTTCGCAACATCGCACGGTTAGGGTTCCCCTTCGATGTTCCCAAGTCACGCTTGATCCCGTCGCGTGTCGTGCCATGGGTCGGTCTCACATGGGTTTTGTCCGGCGCTACGGTGACCCGGGGTCTGCCGGCCGCGGTGCACCTTCGCTGGAAGGTCTTCGCCGTGTTGCACTCGGTCTCCCTCCCGGGGTGGCTCTGGGACTCGTTCGTGGATTCGCTGCATTGGGCCGCTCTGCCCCTTCCCTTAGGGAGCCTCTGGCTACGCCACCTCCTCCTCATGGGCACCGCGGTGTTTCCGTTGCCCCTATGGATCGGCTCCTGCCGCTCCCGCGTACCGTTCGCAGACGCTTCGGTCGCTGGGTTGCTCGGGGCTCGCTCTCTGCGGCTGTGCCCTGGACCGCCCCCCCCGCCGACGGTCTGGGTAGCCACAGATACGTCGAGCGAGGTTGGGTGAGGTTCCCGATCGAACCTGGGACGTCCACTTCCCGGCTGATGGGTGGGTCTCCCTCCACTTACCCGTCTATGCCCTCGGACTGTTGGTTCCTTTGTTCTTCCTGCGGGACCACGCGCTGGCCCTTCGGGGTAAGTCGGTGGCCTTCGGGTTGGACACTCAGACAAGCTGTCCCCTGTTTCCTTATGCGGGGGTCCTCCAGGTCGTTGACTCTATTGGGGGTCTCGGTGGAGTTGTTCTTCCTCGCGGACCGACACCCTTGCATCCTTGCATGCCTCCTCCCTGCCCGGGCCTGCCACCCTGTGGGCGGCCGCCCTGTCGAGAGGGCAGGGCGTTCTTGTAGAATGGGCGATGAAACGGACTGTGTTCGCCGACCTCGCGGCTTCCTGAGGTGTTCCGGAGGTCGCCTTGTTCGCATCGGGGGTGCCGCACCAGTTGCCTCTGGACCTCTCCCTCCGGCCTCGCGCTCCGGGGGGGGGTCCGGACGCTTTCATGGTAGCCTGGTACAGGTGGCGGTCGATATACATCCTTCCGCCACCAGACGCGCTGTTGATGTGCCCAGTCCTCGCGAGGCTGCGGCTGTACCACGGCTGCGTCTGGTTCCTCGCGCCTCTGTGGCCGGCACGGGCTTGGTCCGCCCGGTTGCCGCGGTGGTGCCCGAGTCCGGTCCCTCTACCTGTCTCCGGCTTCCACTTGGGCTAGGTTGGGGACCTGCGGACTTCGTTGGCCTTCGCATCGTGCTTGTTCATGAGGCACGGTGGCTCCCGGTCCCCGGCCGGGCCCTGACTGACTTCCTGCAGCGTTCCTGGCCGTCTTCTCCTTGGGGGACTTACGGGTCCCGCTGGAGGTCTTTTACTAGGTGGCTACAGGCCACTCGCCTGCCAGTTGGCTCTCCTTCCCTCGTCCTACGCTCCTTGTTTCACCTCTTCCGTACACGTCACTTTCAAGTCGACGCTATACGTACCCACTTGTCTGCCGTCCGGGGGGTCTTTGGGTCCGTCGCTGGGCTGGTCGTTCCGCCACGGGAGCTGGATTCCTTCCTGACGGCTGCCTTCCGGGATCGACCGCCTCCGCGCCAGGTCCCTCCGCAGTGGGATCTGGGGCGGGCTCTGGTCCTTCTGGCTTCACCCACGTATACAAGGGCCGCTACGCCGGTTCCGTTGCTCGGGCGTCCACTCTTCCTTGTCGCTCTGGCCACTGGGAATCGGGTGTCTGCACTAGCGGCATTGTCACGGCCCCGGGACTGCGTGCGATTCTCCCCGTCCTTGCATGGCGTCTCGTTCGCCTCCTCCCTCCTTTTGTTACCACGCATGGGAGGGCAGGCCCCGCTAGCCAGCCTTTCGCCGTCCAGGCTTTACGGCGTGGGCATCCTCGCCATGTGTTGTGCCCGGTGTCAGCCTTGCACTCCTCTGTTGCGTCTGTGGCGCCGCCTTCGGGTACTGCTGTGTGGGTGTCTCCTCGGACAGGTGGGAGGCTCTCGCAGGTGCAGATGGGCCGCCACGTTTGTCGGACCGTTCGTGCCCGTCACCCTGTTTGTAGGGGTTCTGCGCACGATGTCAGATCCTTTGCTGCCTCCTTCCGGTTCCTGCCACGTCGATCCTTACCTGCCATCGCCTCAGCGGTTTTGTGGGTCTTCTATCAATTCCTTCATCTCCTCCTACCTCTCCGTGTCCAGTGTTCGACCCCCTCGGCCGGTGATTGCTCTCGGGGGTCGTGTTTCCTGGTGCTCTGGCGAAGATCCCTGGTCTTCCCCCCTTGTCCCTCGTTCTTTTCCTTCGTTTTATTTGACAAAGGGGAGGGGGGCGGGGGGGTGTATGGGTTTGCAACACTGGATTGCAAGTTTGGGATTATGTATTGTTCCAGTACATAAGTGTTTTTGCCACATTGAAAATTGTGTTTTGTTCTTGTGTTGTATTTTTGTTGGTTTTTGAAGAAAAGGGATTTTGGGTACAGTACCTTTTTGGTTTCAGACAAGTCTATGTTTTTGCATTACTATGAATGACGGGCATGTGTTAAAACTGTTCTTTTTAGCTACTCCTCAGTTTTTCACTCTTTTATTAAACTCTCTTTTTAAATTGTGTCTTTGTCATTCATAATTTTGTTTTATGCATTGGTTTTTTTGGTAGGTTGGGCTTGGATGTCCTCCTCCTATTTGTTATGCAGCCTTGACGTTGGATTTGCCAAGACTACTAACAAATTGGGAGGTTTGACGTACCTCCCAACCTACCAAATAGGAAAACCTACTATTTGGTAGTAGTCTTGGAAAATCCAACGTACATAATACCCTCCCTCACGCCGGACCCCTGCCCATCCGCGTTCTTCTGCTGACGTGAGATGTGATGACAAGAGAGAGTCGCTCATGCGCATGTTCGACAGGGATCTGCACATGACGGAACACGGGATGGGTCTTAAGCGGTAACTAAGGTAAATCCCTTTTTCTTCTCTTCTATGCTTTTTTCACCTTCGGTGGTAGTTTTGGTTAATGTACAACGTCTCCTAGAGCAAGATAAGGAGTAGACTCTAGACGTTTTCTTTTTAACCGCGGTTGGAATAACGACATAGCAGTCAAAATAGACAAGTCGTCATTGCAATTAGGTTAATAGCCTTGACGTTGGATTTTCCAAGACTACTACCAAATAGTAGGTTTTCCTATTTGGTAGGTTGGGAGGTATGTCAAACCTCCCAATCTATTGCTTGACGCTGTGATCCCCGAAGGGGTGGCCACGAACGAACCGCCCCCATGCACCTCTGTCCCCAGTCAGTCGACGCCCCTCCCCCCAACCAGCACCGCCTTCGTTCATGTACTTCCTCACTCCATCCTTCCACCTCTCATTCGGTTTACCTCTCCCTCTCTGTCCCTCCACCTCGCTCTCGTACACCCTCTTAGTCATTCTCTCGCTTTCCATATGGTCCACATGGCCGAACCATCTCAAGTTGTTCCTTTTCACACTTTCCAGCACATCTACCTCCACACCACACCTCCTTCTTACTTCCTCATTAGTCTGTCTATCCCTCCATGTAACTCCGCATGCACTCCTTAAGTAATTCATTTCCACTGCTTTCACTCCTGGTCTGAGTCTCTCAACCAACGTCCATGCTTCGCTTCCGTAAGTCAGTGTCGGGATTACCACACTGTCATGCAAGGACTTTTTCACTTCCATACTGACCACCCTATTTCTTGTTACTGCTTTTAGCGTTCCTACAACCCTCTTCCCCTGTTGTACCCTCTCCCGCACTTCTTCATCCATAGTCCCATCTTTACTCAACACACTGCCCAGATACTTAAAAGAGTTGACAATCTCCATAGCCTGACCGTTCAGCTTCACCTCACACTCTGTGACTTCACCCCTTTCGAAGACCATAACCTTGCTCTTCCCCGCATTTACCTTCAAATTCCGTTTTTCGCACACTGTTCCAAACTCATTTACCAGACCCTGCAACTCCCATTCATTATCACTCATCAGAACTGTATCATCTGCAAACAGCAGTATAGGTAGCTTCCACTCAATTCCCTCCCTTTTCAGCGATACACCAACATCCACTGCTCTTGATAGTATTTCTTTCATGACTCCATCCATATATACAGTAAACAACCACGGGGACATCACACACCCTTGTTTCAAACCAACATTTAGGTCAAAGAACTCGCTCTGCTCACTCTCCACACGTACTGCCGCCTTTGCACCCTCATACATGCTCTTCACTGCTTTCAGCAACTTGCCCTCTACTCCGTATATTCTAAGTACTTTCCACAAACCTTCTCTATCCACTCTGTCATAGGCATTCTCCAAGTCCATAAAGGCAACATACACCTTTTGTTTCTTCTCCAGATACTTCTCCACAACACAATTCAGGGAAAAAATCTGATCTACACATCCTCTTCCCTTCCTAAAATCTAGCTGCTCGTCGCCTATCCATTTCTCCGTTCTCACTCTCACTCTCTCAATCACTACCCTACTGTATACCTTCCCTACTACGCTTAGAAGACATATTCCTCGGTGGTTACCACACACTCCTCTTTCCCCTTTGCCCTTATATAGGGGGACTATTATGCCAGTCTTCCAGTCATCGGGTGCACTGCCCTTCTCCCATGCTAGTTTGCACATTTTCCATACCCATTCTATCACTATCCCACCACCATACCTCAACATTTCCCCACACACTCCATCTGTTCCTGGTGCTTTCCCCAATTTCCACATTTTAAATGTTTTCTTCCCACATACTTTCTCAGCTGCTTTAGTCATGGAGTCTCTTGTACCTTTCCATACTTCGTCTACTGTATTTCCCAAATCTATCATCACATCCATGTCCTTTATGGTTTCCTTCAGGGTATCCTTGTATTTTGTTGCATTACATTCTTCATTTAAGATTTGGGTTTAAATTTGTCCTAAAACTACTTAGAACTGCACAAGAGAAAGGTTTTTTGTCATGGCGGGTAGTCCACGGAAAACAAAACAACATACCCTCAAAATCAGTCTGCCTGTTGACTAATTTGCAAGCACAGCCCAAGTTAATACTGTAGATCGTAAGTCTTCGGCTGCCTGAATCGATAGAATTAAATCAATAATCAATACAGTAAATTAATTATCAATAATAATCCATAATCAATAGTTGCACGAGTGTTAACAAGATACCGTCGTGTGCCAGCCAGGGACTTCCTACGTCTGACAGGATTAGGTGTCTGCGGCATGACAGTGGTGGGCATCAGGTGGGTCCAAGCAAAAAAATGTGTTCACAGTTTACGAATACACTGGCACAACGCGGGCGGCGGGAGATTTGTCTGGGGGAGGAGGCAGTCGACTGTGAAATCGCACTGCGCAATACATCATCGGGTGATATGTTAATAAAAAAAACCGCCCCGGATTTGCACCTCTCTGAACCCCCAAAATGCGCTATAATTATTTCTTAACGACAATGGCGTTTTCCGCGATACACCTGTATAGGCACACCACTTTATGGAAAAGTGCGTTATAGCAACGCTGACTGTACTGTATATAGATTTACCTGATGAAAAATGTGTTATATTTATTATATCATGCCTATAATTATTAGGTGGCTTCATGAACTGTTTACTGCTTACCTAAGAGTAAGGCAGGTTAGTGGATGGATTAGCCGAACACCACTGTAGAAAAATAGTGCTAACAAGATACACAGAGGGCCTCGGAGTCGGACGGATCCTAAATTGAGTGGTCAATCCTGTAAGTCCTTCACTAAACTGGCTCGGGCTGTCCCTCTCACAGGGAATAGGTCCGCTTGGGGGCATTTTGTGTATGGGCCACCCTCGTAAGGGGAGTAAGGCATCCGGCAATAGATAGAGATATATGAACCTTAGCATGTATTTCATGTAAACAAAGGGGTAAATCCCTATCTCAAACATCCCTGACTTCTACAGCTGAATAAAGTTGTTTAATGAATGAAAGTCAGTCTAGGGAAGCTTTGGGTAATGGGAGAGGGAGAGAGTGAGTGACAGATTAAGGGTAAATTATTTACATGTGTCAGGACAATTCTCAGGAAAGTCTATATCTAAAACAGTACCAGTACCGGTATGATGCGAACATAATGAAGGGGTTAAAGTAAATATGACACTGGATTACTCTGAACTTACCTGGTGCCAATGTTGTGAACCGTGGGCGTAGAGACTTCCACACGACCACAGCTTCCTCCAACAAGATCTTGGTTCCCTGTGATGGATCCAAGATGACTATTCCAGACAAGCATAGTCACGCACGCTGTCTCCCACCTCATCCTGCGGAGGGTTTGTGCGGTTATTATTAACGCTTACAGTACCAGTGACGTCTATTTGTTTTTACATCAGCTGCATTTAGAAGATTTCATGCTGCTTAGAAAGGATATATGGTAGCTAAAAAGATTAATTGAGATAGTCTGTTATCTCTTAATGGGTCAATATCCTTCCTAAGATGAATAAAACCGACTAATAGTTGCCCGAATATAATATACAGGACGTCACCGGTATTGAACGGGTTAAATAGTTAGTTAGTTATTATTATTTTTTTCTCTCAATGTCAACCTTTCTCCATCACTCTCTCTCTCTCTCTTTGACTGTCATACATTAATTCTCTCTCACACACCCTTTCTCAAGATGGGTACCAGGGGCACTACATCTTCTCTAGGCAGGTAACGTCATATGAACTGTCTGAGATACAGTAAAAGAACCTGTGAAGGCTTTTATTTTTTTCTATCTTCCAACTCTACCTCTGAACATACGCTAACATGTAAGGAGGTTTATTTTAGGACTCTTGGTAACTCACTGTAACTTTTAGTAACCAAACTGGGTTGGATAATGAACCGGTCTTCTCACAAAAATCCCAAGGGATAGAACTCTGGACTTACCAGTTACTAAACTAGCACTCCACCACTGTGTCAAAAGAGGTACCCCATGTGGTTGAGTGATTTCAGCCAAGTGAGTTTATACATTCAGTATCGGACACCAGAATTTTAAACGTTGTTTCTGTTCGGGCTTTGTCTCGAGTCGGCCACCCCAGCTATGGGGTATGTGCCTGAGTATACTGTATACATATAGTTTTAGCTCTATTACGAACAGCCCGTAGATTCAACCGCTCAACACGGTAAAGTCAGGAGGTCTTATTCCAGATGGTGAGTGAGACAACGAAACAGTTTGAGTGTTGCAACTGGCTCATTTATGGTCTAACCTTCATAGACCCAGGATGCCTAGTTGTCCCCTCATGGACCGTTGCAAATCTGACGTCTATAAACTGCATCGCCAATCTCTCGCTGTCTCATCTCATTATCTAGGACCCTTTTGGTCTCTCAAAAGACACCTATTGAGCTGTTTACTCACTAGGCACTACCCCTATAGTATATTTAATATACAGTACATGGTATATTCCCTCCATGTAACTCTGCACACACTTCTCAGGTAACTCATTTCCACCCCTCTCACTCTTGGATATATTTATATATTATATTCTTTAGTTTCCACCCAAGACCTCCATAAAGCTTTAAAAATTACCCCTAAGACCCCCCTTCAAGATATATTTTGTACATTTTTTGGTAGAAAAGCCGGTTCCTCCTAAATTACAGCCTCATTATCGCTCGCCCGGCAAAATAGACACCTAAATGGCACAAGAGGACTTAAAATTACCAATTAATGGACTGAACATCTTATAATCTCAAAACTAATAATAAAAAACAAAAAAAATAATAATAATATTAGTTTAACCAGACCACTGAGCTCCATAAAAGAACTCTCATAGGGCTGGCCCGAAGGATTCGATCAAGATATATACGGTAACTAAACGAGTCATGATAGATAGGGAAGGGCAGGAGGGGAACAAATCGAGGAAGGTGAAGACACGCAGACATTGCTCGCCATTTCACCAGTTCAGCCGGACCACATGAGCTCCACATCAGAGCTCTTATAGGGCAGGGCCGAAGGATGAGGCAAGAACTGCTACACCGCAACACCAACCAAGAAGTGATCAAGGGCGAAGAATGAAAGATCAGGACTAAGGCAGAACATAAATCACAGCGAGAAGAAAAAAATGCATTATCGAAGGGAATCAAGTCAGCTCGGCCACATTAGCAATTGAAGAGACAAAACGGGTCATGAGGTAACTACCTAGCCAGGCCAAGGAGATAGGAGATATAGGCTGCCCGAGGACAGCCGAATGGGACAGCATAAGAATAGAAGGGGAAAAACAGAATGAGGAAAGAAAAACTACTAAAAATTAGTCAAGCTGATGACGAAAGCTCGATGGGAAGAGGGAGGGAAATAACCCAAGCCCTCCCCCATCAAGCCTCAGTCGCCGGCCCCAAAGCCCCCCCAACTGCGCCAAGGAGAGTAGTACCACAGGGGACTAATAAAGCTAAACATGAGGAAGAAGGCGGTCCAGAAAAACCCTCCTTCCCCTTAATGAAGCTACTATTGTGTTACAATACAGGGCAGAAGTCAGTTAACTGGTTGGTGACCACATTGGTAACTCAATTTAGTTATAATTACAATGAGAAGTACTGTATTAGAACATTATTACAATATACAGGGTGATTCTTTATAGCATGTCATAAATCAGAGAGTGATATCCTTAGACAATTACTGTACAAGGCAAAAAGTGTCTATAACAAAATGTCGACTTCGGATTAGTTTCGTAGTTACAGTATGGTAATGTATTAGGAACTACTGGAGGGAAGGTTGAAGTCACCCATCCATAGGTTTATGTATGGTAATTGAATTATTATTAACATTATTAATTCATGATAGTTTTTACATCCGTGTTACATACGTTAATTACTGTATGTAAAAACTAACATAAATAAATACAGGTAATGTGAATAATAATTGAACTACCATACATAAATCTATGGATGTATGACTCCAACCTTTCTCATACATTAATATGCTGTTACTATGAAACTAATCCGAAGTAGACTTTTGTTATAGACACTTTTTTACCATGGATTGTCTCAGCTAATCAGTTTACGACATGCTTTAACCCATTGGCTGCGGCTATGTTTGGGCTATTTAGGGCATATTCAGGCACTCCTGAATGATAAATCAAGCATCTGCATTAAATGAACTGTATTCTGCCAAAAAATAGGCGAAAATAGCTTCAAAATGAGACCAAAACGGGCCCCGTACGTGGTCTGGTTCACCCGCAGCGGTGCCAGTGAAACGCGGGAAACCCGCTATTTGGTAGCACTCGCTCGCTTGGCTACACTGTTGTGAGAGAGAGAGAGAGACCCGCGCGAGAGACAGTCTACCTCAGTGACCCGCTCGCTGCTCTGAGGGAAGGAGGTGGGCCCCTCACGCTCCCGCCCACTGACACTCGATTTTTACGTTTTTTACAGGCTTTTAACCTCTGAAGTGCGCATGGGGTGTATGAGACACCTCTGCCTGTGCGCATGTATTTGAGCTGTTTCCATCACTAAAATATTTATTTTACCATAAATAGCATTAATACTTCTCCATATGCGCCTATTATAGGTTGATTATAAAGGTATTAATCTGTTACAACAATAAAACAAGTGGAAACAGCGTTTGGATGGTCAAAATCGGCGATACAGGCCGGGAGTTACATAATGTATGACTGAGGCAACCTCCTTTCCCGCCACTTTTCCCCAAGTCTGGAGAGACACTGTCGATCGATACTCTCTCTCTCTCTTGCACTCGCTTGCTAACAGTGATGACAATGCCCTGCTTGCAACTCGCTAATGTTAGCACGAAAATATACCACAGATTAAGGGAATAACAGGGAAAATAGGTGATAACTGAAGGAGGGGAGGAAAGTGGGGAAGGAGGGGAGGTAGAGGAGTGATATTTTGCATGGCCCAGGGGCAAAAAAAAAAAAAAAAAAAAAAAAAAAAAAAAAAAAAAAAAAAAAAAACATTCGGTGTTTTAATTGATTTTTTTCCCCTGACTCTTAAGAGTCTTCCCGCAGTCCGCCGGGGGAACTCTTAAGAGTCTTCCTGCAGTTCCCGGGTTAAAGCCTGGAAATTGCTGTCTTGATGCGGGAGGGAACAAGAACGAGAGGACATTCTAAGAAAATTTATAAAGAAAGAAATAGGCTTGAGAAGGCAAAGAACTCATTTTGTGATAGAGTGGTAAATGAGTGGAACGCACTGCCCCAGTATGTAGTCGATTCCGAATCAATAAGGGAGTTTGAAAGTAATCTTGATAAAGCATGGGGAAGACAAGATTTGAAGTTTGATTATAAAACAAAAATACAGAATAGTAAAAATGTTGCGTCTTCTACCGCCGCCGCCAACACCGTGAACGACCGCAGCAGTGCAAGTAATGGTACTGAGCTGGATACACAGGCCTAGTTTGCCTTTTTCCAGAGGATCTACTGTAAGAAACTGTAAGATAGTAACTTGCCAGGACGTTCCAGAACGTCACCCGCAGCGAAAGGGTTAAAGAATCACCCTGTATACTGCCAGGGTGTCAAACTGGAGCAATTTATTTAGAATACTTGAATGAATAATGAGAAGGAATACAAGAATGACCATAAAATATAATTGTTTTGGCCATTTTATCACTTACAAAGATATAATTTGAACTATAAACAATAGTATCATCCTTACATATGCAATAATACCGGCCCGGGAAGCTGGTATGTATGAAGGGTACGCCTGGATATGCGTAGTGGACGGGCACTGTGGTGTGCTCTGCTGCATGTCTTCCTGATGAGACCGGAAATTCTCCGGGAGGTTGGGGGCCAGGGGAGTGCTGGAGTGCCCTTAGTGATCCCTGGTCTCTGGGTCTTCTCCTGGGCAACCTAGATGTGTGTGAATTTGTGTTTTGCTTTTCTTGTGTTGTCCCTGTTCGGGCTGTCTCGAGTCGGCCACCCCCAGCTAAAAAAATAAATAAATAAATAAATACCAATAAATATATAAATATATAAATAAATAAATATGGGGTATGGGCCTGAATATATAGAAAGAAAAATAATTGACTAGGCATTCGTTTGGCACCCTTGTATACCGGTACTCTTAAGTGTATTCAAGCTAACCTGGCAGAAACTGGTAATGCTGCTTTTCTATATATTTGTATGGCCAATCACACGAGCAGTTTAGTAAGGCAGTATGGGAAGCATAGAAAGGCAGTGTTACCAATTTCTGTCAGGTTAGCTTGAATACAATTTAGTTGCAATTACAGCTTTAGCATATATTTATTGTTTAGGAAAAAAAACAAAAAATATAGTGTAGTACACTAATTATCACCAGCAGTGATGGTACAGGTCCCCTCGGTTTACGATTGGGTTACGTCCCTGAAAACCCGATCTTAGATAGAATAATTGTATAGCGAACCCTAAAATTAATGGGGTAAATGGGGATGCTTTCTGGGACCAACCCAAACACAAACACTTATAAAACCTATAATGATATCGTTATTTGGGGCATCAGATAGTGAAGGAGACCTGTATTGACTGGCTAGGAATAATAAAAATCTGTACTGTACAGTAGTAATTACCACCGACAGTGTTGGTATGGGGTTTGTCTTAGAATTTGGGCCGAAGTCTTACCTGTCCGAGCCGTGGCATGATCGATAGCGTGTCTGGCTGCTGATTGAAGGGTCGGCAGTTCGATCCTACGCCGTGCCATTAGTAGACAGCAAGAGTTTGGACACTCAGCTCTAGTGATTCATGGCAAATGTCCAGTTAAGTCCCTGAAACAAGGGCATGCCCTAGCCCTGTCAATCAAGGGAGATCACGGTGTTAGAAACTGCATAATGAAGTTCTCCTTTTCCTTAATCTTCTCACAGGCAGTCACCAGTTGGGGGTGAAGGCCTTCCTTGACAGACACTGGAATATATAACACTACATTAAACAGTTGTATATGAACCTGGTTTTCATTTGTTTGTTTTGAAAATTTTACATTGTTCATGTGGTGGGCTGGATCTGTCAAATTGAGGGTTGGTGTCGTCTACTTCCCATAGCCAGTTCTGACTTTACCTTTATCCTCATTCTTATATCTATCTTTTTTCCTGAGAGTGGTGAAGGCAGTGGGGCCTTAACCTAACAAGAGCGCATGGGGGTAATTGGAAACGTCCCCCTGTGCTGATGTATTTGAGGTGTTTCCGTCACTAAAATATTCATTGTACCATTAATAGCATTAATACTTATCCATATGCGCCTATTATGGGTTGATTATAAAGGTATTACCGTGAAACAACAATAAAACGAGGAAAACAGCGTTTGGATGGTCAAAATCGGAGATATAGCCCGCGAGTTGTATAATGTATGGGTGAGGCAAGCTGCTTTCCCGCCAATTTCCCCCAAGGCCACTGAGACACAGTCGATCGATACTCTCTCTCTCTCTCTTGCATTCGCTTGCTATCAGTGATGACCACACCCTGTAACCGGATTTCTAATGTTAGCACGAAAATATACCTCAGAATAAGGGAATAACAGGGAAAATAGGTGATAACTGAAGGAGAGGAGGAAAGTGAGGAAGGAGGGGAGGTAGAGGACTGAGATTTTGCATGGCCCAGGGGCCCAAAAAATTTTTTTTTTTTTTTTTTTTTTTTCGATGTCAAAAGTTGATTTTTTTTTCTCTGACTCTTAAGAGTCTCCCCGCAGTCCGCCGGGGGAACTCTTAAGTCTCCCCGCAGTTCCCGGGTTAATGGTGTGCCCTTAGTTTCTTACTCTCACAGCCCATTGGTACAAGTCGGCCTTTCTCTGACGTAGGGATACAGCGACCCCTTTGCCCGCCTCTTGAGTGGTGCAAGTCGGCCTTTGTAACAGTTACGGTAATTTCCTGTTACTGCCTTATTGTAGCAGTTAGGGCTGGTGTGGTGCGAATTTGCCAGGTGAAAGTGCTTCAGAGGGACTTAGTTGAGTCTTACTGAGACACTCATCACTAAACCAACATCAGCCACTATGATAACATAATGGGGTTGTGTTGTGGCAAGTCTTTATTGTACTGTACAGTACTGTACTACAGAAAAGGGCTTGCACCCCCGAGCCAATGCCCCCGCCGTCTGCAGCCCCCCTTGCAGTGCCACCCAATCGGGCGATCTCGCCAGCACCTGGAAGGAAAACTAGGGGAAGGATATAGTAACCAGGCGTACTGTTCTGTTTACATAGGTCGCGCGCTTGCGGTTACGTTCCACTACATTTTAACTGCATTGTTTCTGTTATTTGCCCCCTGCTGGCAATATGATGATGACAATAAGTCATGGGGGGATGAGGGGGGCTTCATCAACCTACTATTGTATCCCAAGGCAGTCAAAATAGACGGAAACGTGATCGCGAGCGTGCGAGTAGTGTAAACAAGGAAGGCGATACACCCGAATACTACATCCTTACCAAAAGCAGTACTGTACAGTAAAAGAGACAGACCTAATGGTTAAGGTTGAGTAAAACCTTTTTGAGTTATAGAAGCTAGTGGTCAAGATTTCTGGCCTAACTAGGCTATAGGCTAATGATAGGTTAGTTGGTTAGGTTAGGTAACAGGTTAGGGTTGTTAGGCCTACCGTAGTTAAATCAGATTATACGGAGGCGATTTTCGCTCTCCCGCACTGCTTTCTAGTTAATTTGATGTCTTCTACATTTTTTATAGCAGCGGGGACGCCCCAGGTTAGGTCAAGTTATCAGGTTATGGGAATAACAATATTGTTGTCGGAGGTCTGGAGGAGGCGGGTGAGTCACGTAAGGGTTTGTTAACGTCCATGAATATCCTCGCTAGTCGGCGACTTGGCGTTCATGCTACCGTAGTGCTTTTCAGTAATTTGACATCTTGTACATCATTATTAAGAGCCGCCCCAGGTTAAGTCAGGTTGTCAGGTGAGGGTAATGACAATATTGTTGTCGGGGAGGCAGGTGAGTCACGTGTATCTTTATGTCCACGAGTATTCTTGCTAGCATTTTTTTTTTTTTTTTTGAGACAATGAACGGAGGAAGGAGAAACGGATTTTTTTTATTTAAATACCACGAATTTTCAGTGTTATTTTATAAAAGAAATTGTTCATTTGCATCAATATATAGTGTTTGTAATTAATTAGAAATCTTGGGAAAGCCTATTTTCCCCATTAGGCCTATTGATCGATGTTGAGACACGCCCCCGATAGTGATTTGAAAAGACATTAGCAGTACGTGTGGAGAGTGAGCAGAGCGAGTTCTTTGACCTGAATGTTGGTTTGAAACAGGGGTGTGTGATGTCCCCGTGGTTGTTTACTGTATATATGGATGGAGTTATGAAAGAAATACTATCAAGAGCAGTGGATGTTGGTGTATCGCTGAAAAGGGAGGGAATTGAGTGGAAGCTACCTATACTGCTGTTTGCGGATGATACAGTTCTGATGAGTGATAATGAATGGGAGTTGCAGGGTCTGGTAAATGAGTTTGGAACAGTGTGCGAAAAACGGAATTTGAAGGTAAATACGGGGAAGAGCAAGGTTATGGTCTTCGAAAGGGGTGAAGTCACAGAGTGTGAGGTGAAGCTGAACGGTCAGGCTATGGAGATCGTCAACTCTTTTAAGTATCTGGGCAGTGTGTTGAGTAAAGATGGGACTATGGATGAAGAGGTGCGGGAGAGGGTACAACAGGGGAAGAGGGTTGTAGGAACGCTAAAAGCAGTAACAAGAAATAGGGTGGTCAGTATGGAAGTGAAGAAGTCCTTGCATGACAGTGTGGTAATCCCGACACTGACTTACGGAAGCGAAGCATGGACGTTGGTTGAGAGACTCAGACCAAGAGTGAGAGCAGTGGAAATGAATTACTTAAGGAGTGCGTGCGGAGTTACATGGAGGGATAGGCAGACTAATGAGGAAGTAAGAAGGTGTGGTGTGGAGGTAGATGTGCTGGAAAGTGTGAAAAGGAACAACTTGAGATGGTTCGGCCATATGGAACGTATGGAAAGCGAGAGAATGACTAAGAGGGTGTACGAGAGCGAGGTGGAGGGACAGAGGGGGAGAGGTAGACCGAATATGAGGTGGAAGGATGGAGTGAGGAACTACATGAACGAAGGCGGTGCTGGTTGGGGGGAGGGGCGTCGACTGACTGGGGACAGAGGTGCATGGGGGCGGTTCGTTCGTGGCCACCCCTTCGGGGATCACGGCGTCAGGCAATAGATAGATAGATTAGCCTAACCTAACAACCTTACCTAACCTAACTTAGTATTATGGGTGGGGGCTGCTGCCCCCACACCCCCGCTGGTTGAGTACTAATCCCTTGGTAAAAAAAAAAAAAAAGAGAAAAAAAAAAATTGGCTGTCGATTATACGAAGGTGAAAGAAAGTCGATGAAGTTCTACGGTGTTTACTCTGCAATCTTCAGCTTTGATTGTACTGTACATTGATAACGGGAAAGTACCGTATTGACAACCTTGTTACGAAACTTAAATTTTAGTACCATACTTTTATATTAGGGTTTTCCGAGTGTTTAACACATTTTCATATGATCTTTAGAGCTATCGATAACTGGAAGTACCGTATTGACAACCTTGTTACGAAAAAGACATTTTAGTACCATACTTTTTTATTAAGTTTTGCCGAGGGTTAAAACAAATTTTCTTATGATCTTTAGAGCATATAGATTCAATATTTATCTTCAAATATATCAACAAAATTTGTGGTATTAAAATAACATTAAACCGGAAAAACACAGATAAAACAAAAAGGTCCATGTGCCTAAAGGCATCCTCCGTTCATAAAATGTTTGTAACAACTGGATTTAAACTTTTGTAGATTGTAAGTTTGTGGAAAGCAACTCGAGGGAAGTGAATTCCAAAGAGTAGTAGTTCTAGGGATAAATGAATTTTGATAAGCAGAAGTTCTGCATTGTGGAGGAGAAATAGTAATGTTATGCCCGGTCCAAATTGGAACGCGAGATATTCTATGTACAATGAGCAGCTCTCTAACTGGATAGGTATACCTTAAACATTAAATAAAGAGACAACACGGCAGGATAGTAAGCACACGGGTAACAAGTTAACATGGGTTTTATTCAGTTTAACACCTGGTTCATGGAGGAGCAAGACATATATTTTATACCTGTAACCTGGAGATCAACAACAATAAGAATAATTAAGACATACAATAATCAGGTTATCAAGTAAGCAATAGGAGTCGGACAATGGGTCCGGACTCAAGGTAGTAATAATACTCCTAGGATACAATTATAAGGTATCCAAAATGGTGGAGGTACACCTCCTACCCAAATAGATCTTAGAGAGGATCTCAACAAAAGACAAGAGTGCAGTAATGGCAAATGCCGTCTGGATCATGCAATGATGTCCCCGGCATATAGTGACGTTAACTGACTCTAAAGCAATAATGGCCAAGTGGTCATCAACAATGAAGTGGGCTCGGAAAGGCTCACAAATGATATTAATACTATAGGTGTGCTAGATCTCACCTGGCAAAGATTAATCCTTAACTCTAATTGTGTACTAGCAAGGTGCTGAAGGCTGAGGCAACAATCGTCGGGAGCTGAGATAGAGTGAAATCTATTCGAGTTATGAACCTGACAGAATGTTAAATGAATTAGGCTAGAAGTTATACAAAGGGACTAGATTACGTGTAAATATGTGTTTGTGTTTGATGCGATGGGTCTTATATAAGCACGCCCCCTCTGTCGGGCTATGGGAGACCAATAACCCGGGAAGGTGCATATATAAGGATCCCCTGATAGGTATGTATAATGGGTCCCGGCAAGTGGGCTAATTAACGTCAATATAAGTAGGGAGAAGAAAGACCTCTCGCAAGACGTAATGTTAATGAGAACCCCTGAAGATAACTTCTACCACAACCCTGAGTCAACTCTATACCCATAAACGGAACAAAAGCACTTAAAGGAGAGCTGTAGTGAAGAGGAGGGCCCGTAGATCGAGGGAGGATCCAGTAGTCCGGAGGGCGGCTGGGCGTGATGACTCCGGAAGTTGGTCCAGGGAGGGGGCGGCTGGGCGTGATGACTCCAGCTACTGGCCCAGGGTGAGTCACAAGATGATTCCTTAGACCTTGGCGCCTACCACGGGACAACCGGGTTCCTCTTGCACTCCCACAGTGCAGTGATCCCCAAAGGATATGCTAGAGTTCTGCTACAAGGTTTGGGGGGTTAGGGTGACTAGCATAATGATATACTTAGAGTGGCAAGCAGTCTAGATAGTGACATTATAGGTAGTCTAAGGGGGGTCAAGGTAAGTGTCTTCCTTCCTTGCTAGTTCGTGGAACTATCAGAACCATGTAGCAAAAAGAGAATCCAGAAAGGGGAGCCCAAAGTGGGTTGCCCAAAATTAGTCCTCTTCCTGATGGGGGGAACCCGATCTGGTAGATCTCAAGTTACTACACTATCCTCATAATCCCTTGAACAAAACAAGGTAGGAATCCTTTGGTACTTGGTTTGTGCACCGCATCGAAGGCCAGAAAGGGGGAGCCCAAAGTGGGTTGCCCAAGCTAGTCCTCTTCCTGATGGGGGGAACCCGACCTGGTAGATCTTCGATCACAGCACACAACTGACAAGTTGAACAACAGCTATCTCTGGCTGTTCTTACCCTGAACTAAATAATACCAAATGGCAAGCTTAGTTACTGATGTCCAGGCTGGGTGAGTTATAAGGCAATCTTCTTGCCCCTACTTAAGGCGCCCGGCTTGAGAGGATCAAAGGCGCTGGGGTGGTGTTGGCGCGTGGTGGTTATGTCCTTGTAGCTCTGGGGGTGGCGCGCCTGGACTCTGGCTGTACCTTGTAGCTAGATGCCCCCGGGCAGATTCTGTTATAAGATGGGGGGATCACTTCCTGGTGGGGGAGGAAGTGGATGAGAAATGGCATGTGCAGGATGATTCATATAAGAAAAGGTTTTAGAACTGCTGCATGGGTTGAACTGCTGGTTTATGCGCCATCCTAGCCCGGGAAAAGGACATGACTTGGATGGCTGCAAGATCCTGAGGGGTTTTGATGGGTGATATAAATGGCAGACTAGAGAATAGAGAGTGAAAGTCTGGAGCAGTCTGGCAGTCCTTGATGGGGGAGATGAAAGGTAAGTTGGAAAATAAAGGAGTACCACCTGTAGCTGGTTATCAGGCTGGGGAAGTCTAGGATGGTTAGCTGGGTGTTTAGCGTAGTTACCCCTCTGACTTTTCTCTCTGGTGGTAGGGGCCATAGAAGCTGGCTGGGCAGGGTATACTGGTGTAGTCCACTCAGGTCTTATGTGTCCCACCTGTCTCGTTGATATGCGGGCGATGCGGGCAGGAGCAGGGTGGCTGGCAGGAGTAGGGTTGGCTGCAGGTTTAGTGGCAGCTAGAGATGCGGTCTTATCATCCTGAGACCGCATCTCAAGTAAATTCATGGGGGCTCTCGGCTGCCCTAGTTCTACGGGGAAAGACCAAGCTACCTTGCTAGCACGACAGAGAAGAAGGCCAAGGGAGAACGCCCACTAATAAAGTTTTACCATTATTACATATGATGGGAACCGGAAGGTTCGCCTAGTCGGAAAGCTCGCCCCATACATTTTCGGAACGTTCGCCCATCAGAAGGTTCGCCCACCCAACAGAACATTGACAAATGAGCGAACGTGATATTATTCAATTAACCTACGTGTATTTCTAAACACTATACTTTATTAGTGTATAATATGTATGACCTTGCTAAAATATAACGGCTTGTGTGCAGCCTATAGCATAATTGTTCGATTTTTGGTTTGTTTGCCAGGTTTAAGGTATGAGAAGCTACATGTTCGTGGTTTGAGCTGTTCTAGTAATTTTAGTTTAATTGGGAATAAGGAAAGAACTGTGAAAAACGAATAGTGAATAAGGAATGAACTGTGAAAAAACAAATGGTGAATAAGGAATAAACTGGGAAAAAAAATCCTTATTCACTATTCGCCAGAACTGGGAAAAATTAAATTTCCTTATTCACTATTCGCCCGAACTGTGAAAAACGAATAGTGAATAAGGAATGAACTGGGAAAAAAAAATCCTTATTCACTAGGCCTCGGACTTCCACCCAGAAGGCCCGGGTTCGCGCCCACGCTCGGCGCATTAAAGATTTTTCACAAGCACTGAGTCGTTACCATCCCTCATGAGCAAAGGGATGGGATAGTAGTACAGGACCCCAATGGAAATACGCCTAATCGGCCTTATTGAGATATCCTTAGCTAGCTTAGCATGCGCTAGCTTTAAGAACTATTATTATTATTATTATTATTATTATTATTATTATTATTCACCTGAACTGGGAAAAATAAAATTTCCTTATTCACTATTCGCACGAACTGTGAAAAACGAATTGGGAATAAGGAAAGAACTGTTAAAAACGAATAATGAATAAGGAATGAACTGGGGAAAAAAAATCCGGTATTTTTTTTGAAAATACTCGCAGCGTTATTAGGCCTATAGCCTACATAATTTATTCGGGAAAGTGAAGTTCTATGGAATCCTTATAATATACTCACATAGATTCCACTGTGGAAGAGGCTAGTTTTGATAGTTAACTATAGTTTTGATGTAAATACTACCGCAACTACGAATCTTATTTCCGAGACGTAGCCTAGTATATTAACCTAACCTAACATAACCCTAGAGTGCCCTAGACCCAGTACGTGGGATACAACACTAGCCCTTGCAAGTTGCATGCCAGCTACTGTGGGTTCATATATTAGACATACAGTAACATCTTTGTAGAACATAACACTTTACCGTAGCGAGTGTATTCCATTTCGAACACTTTTTGTAAACATGAACACGTCCGTAACAGAGCTCTCAAGATTGCGGGGCTGAGTTTGTTTACGCGCGGGACTATTTATATCGACAACATCGAGTTACAAAACTTATCAAAACTATTCTATCACAACGGAACCTATGTGAGTAGCCTATATTATAAGGATTCCATAGAGCTTCACTTTCCCTAATAAATTATGGTTATACTGATGTTTTGGACCGACAGTTAGCCCATTGATCTGTTTAGGCCTAATAGGTCCGGTAGAGCATATACATCATTGTTATATATCATGGCATTAAGAGCGGAAATTTATTACAAGGGAGAAAAAAGAAAAAAACGCTAAAATACATGTATAGGCCTAGGCTACTGTAAAATAATAAGTTTTTCAGCCAGTACCCAACCAGCAGGGGTGTGGGGGCGGCAGCCCCCACCCATATACTAGGTTAGGTTAGGTTATGTTAGGTTGTTAAGTTAGGCTAATGGCAAAAAAAAAAAAAAAAAAAAAAAAAAAAAAAAAAAAAAAAAAAAAGTAACGTAACCAGCGGGGGTGTGGGGGCGGCAGCCCCCACCCATATACTAGGTTAGGTTAGGTAAGGTTGTTAGGTTAGGCTAATAGCCTAGAAAAGAAAAAAAAGTCTAATAGGCTAGGGGTGTTTTTAGATTGTTGGATAATGGGTAAATACTCATTTCCGCTCCTCTTCAGTATAAAACAACACTATATCTGAAGGAAAAAATACAAAAAACAAAATAAAACTTACTGAAATCGCTGTCGGTCCAAAAAGTCAGGTTTACCTAAATTATGTATAATAACGCTGCGAGTCTATTCGCTATAATTATCGTAAACCAATTACAGTAACCTAATTTAGAATTTTGGCTCATGTTTCCCTAAATTGCAAACCCCAAAAAGCATAATTTTGGAAAACCTGAGCAAATTTTTGGCAAAACTTGGATCGTATTTTGAGAATCGAAAACGACTAACTAAATGTCGGAAATCGGCTTATGATTTCCCTAATTGCAAAGCCATATGATAATATTCAAGGACACTAGTGCGACGTTATGAAAAACAATTTATTAGGGGCACCAATAGATTCGCCATATTTTTCTCCATATAGTCGGCATGGAGGATTTTCGTTATCAACAAATTGAAAAATACCCACTTCACAGACAAATACACCAATAATCTATGTCAAAGCGGGGGTGTGGGGGCGGCAGCCCCCACCTATAATACTAGAATAGGTTAGGTAAGGTTGTTAGGTTAGGCTAATGTCCTTTCAAAGGGGTATAGGCTAGTAAACACTAGGATAGCCTATACCCGGTCAGAGGTAAGAAGAAGAAGAAGAATCCTGCAGTAGTCTCCTTGAATGTTACCTGGATACAAGCCTTCTTCTTCTTCTTATTGTGAGAAGTGAGAAGTGAGTATTTAGTATTTAAATTAATAAATGTACAAGGATTGACTAAAGCAAAATATGAAGAATTAAAGGGTTTAGTTACCTATAATAATAATAATAAACATATTTTTCTTTGTCTAACTGAGACACAATTTAAAATACGAAACATTTTGGTAGATGGATTTGAAGTAATTGAAAGTATGAGGAATATTAATGATAGGAAGGGTGGTGGTTTAATGTTACTCTTTGAAACAACAGATAAAGTAAGTTTAAGCAAGGTAGAGTGTAAAAATAAAGATTTACTTTATGTAAAAGGATCTATACATGGGAAATTTGTACACTTGTTCTTGTTATACTTTTCTGTAAATGATAAGGTAAGGAATGATGAAATGAAGAAGGAGATAGAGAGACATTTAGACCAAATGGAAGATGAAAGAGTTATAATATTAGGTGACATGAATGCCCATGTAGGGTTCAAAGGTAAACAAAAACTAAATTATAATGGACACATTATACTAGATTTGATGGATAAATTTAAATTAAATATGTTAAATGATGACCAGGAGTGTAATGGGGAGATAACATGGCGAAGAAACGAGCAATCTAGCGTAATAGATTATGTTTTAATTTCAGATAAAATGTATGAAGATTTTAAAAATATGAAAATAGATGAAAAGCAAGACGTTTATGATCTGTCAGACCACAACCTTATTGAGGTATATTTTGAGTGGAATAATTCAAATAGTAAATCCTTTAAAGGGAAGAAATGGGAAACAAAAGAATACTATAAAATAAACGAGGAGACCATAGTCAAATTTATTAGGGAACTAGAAAATAGAATAACGAGAGAAGAGAGTAACGACATAAGAGTCTTCAATAGAGTAATGAAGGAGACAGCTGATGATATACTTAAAACTACCTATAGGAGAAGATTAGGAAGAGACAAAATAAAACAAGAGGCACCATGGATGAATGACAGTATTAGAAAAGGTATAAAAAAGAGGAGATATTATAATAGATTAAGAGAAATGCTAAAAATAGAGAGGAAGAGGAGAGAAGTAACATACTTTTCTTGGAACAAAAAAGTAAAGTACAGAAAGAGATCAGGGAAGCCATTTATATACATGAGAGGAAAAAGACTAGAGAGATAATAGAGGGAGGAGATGCGAGTAAAAAGATGTGGAAATATATAAATAAACTAAGAAACAAAAGTCAAAACGAAATAAAAGAATTAAAACTTTATAACGATGAAGGAGAAGTATTGTCAGATAAAAGGGCTGTAGAAGAATTAAATATGTTTTGGAGTGGTATATATAAAATGCATGACAATAACATCGATGAAGTTTGGAATGAGGATATAAATAGGGAATATAGAGAATTAAAAGAGAAAGAAATGGAGGACAGGCAAGAAGGTAAATTATTTAAAATAGGGATGAATGTAAATGATGAACACAATTATAACATACAATCAGTCACAGTTACAGAGGAGTTACGGGAACACATGGAAATGGCTTTAAGAGTTAATAAAAACATAAACTACATGGAGAAACCAAACATTACAGTGGGAGAATTAAAGGAAATATAAAGAAATTAAAAAATAGAAAAGCAGCAGGCCTTGATGCAATGAAACCTGAGTTATATAAAGCATTGTCACAAAGTGATAAGTGCTTAGAAAAACTTGCAATGTGCTTTAATAATATTATGGACACAAATGTAATTCCAGAAGAGTGGAAGAAGTCAAAAACTGTTATGTTACCAAAAGTAAATAAACCAAAGGTAAATGAATTGAGGCCAATCGCTCTGACAGACATATCATATAAACTTTTCATGACGACAGCAATTAAAAATAAAATAGAAGAACACATTAGGGAGAATGGAGAGGTAAGGGAGACACAGAGTGGGTTTACAAATAAGGGTAGAATCGAAAATAATCTTTTTATATTGAAATACTGTATAGATAAAATATTTAAACAAAAGAGGTCACTCATAGTAATCTCAATAGACTTTAAAAAGGCCTATGACTCAATCAGAAGGGAGAAACTGATAAAAGTATTAAAAGATTACAATATAAATTCAAATGTTATAGACATAGTAAGTAACATATATAAAGAAGATAGTACAATTATAAATAAGGGGCAAGTAAATGAGACAGAGATTAAGGTAACAAGCGGCATCAGACAAGGCTGTACGGGGTCCACAACATTATTTAAATTAATAACTTATGAGATAATTAAACAGTTAGAAAATAAAAGAGGGTTTGTAGATGAGTGTTTCAAAATAAATTCATTGTTTTATGCCGATGACGGGCTACTCTTGGCTCATACAATCCAGGAAGCAGAAAGAGTAATAGATAAATTAATAGAGATAGGGGGAGAGTGTGGCTTAAGTATAAATAAAGACAAAAGTAAAATCCTAATATTTAATATGAAAAACAAACCAAACAACATACGAGAAATAGAAGTGGTAAAACAAATTAAATATCTAGGAATACAAATTAATGATAATAAAAAATGTTTTAAAACCCAGAAAATAGAAGCTTTGGATAAAGCAAATAGAGTGGCTAACCTTACATACCCGGTAATATCACAAAGTTGTAATAAGATACTTATTGGAAAAACATATTGGAAAAGTATTGTGATACCAGCAGTCCTGTATGGCTCGAATGTTATAGGTTTTTCAAAAACAGAAATAAATAAATTACAAAATATAGAGAATAGGGTTTTTAGACACATATTAGGGGCACCCAGATATGCCCAAAAGGTAACCTTAAGGGGTGAAATAGGAGCCTCATCAATGGAGGCAAGAATTATGGAAGGTAACATAAAATATCTTAAATATTTAGTAGGAGAGGAAAGTAATGACTTGCTAAGAAGAATCACAGAGGAAAAACTTAGAAATAGTAAAGATCCCTGGACTGCAGAAATTAGAAAGTATGTAGGGAATTTGAAGTTAGGAGAAACAAATTTAGCAAATATTAAGAAGGACGACATTAGAAAAAGAGTTCTGGACTGGGATTCGGGAAGATGGCGAGAGGAGTTGGCAGAGAAGAGTAGACTAGAAGTGTATAGGAGTTATAAAAAGGAGATTAAGAGCGAGGAGGATATTTATGACAACACACAGGCATCTATAATATTTTACAGATGTAGGACAAATAACTTAAATCTAAAAGATAGAAATAGGCATGTGGGAGGAGAGACACAATGCGATATGTGTAAGGAAGGAACAGAAGACCTAAAACATTTTCTACTACACTGTTCATTTTATAAAGCATGCAGAATAAAAGATCCAGGGTTCCAACAGCCTTATATTGAAAATGAAAATCAAGTCATCGGACATCTTTTATTTAACAAAGAAATAAGCGATAGAGTGAAACAGACAATCTATCAAATGTGGAGAGTACGAGAGAAAAAATTGAAAGAACTGAAATAAGAAGACTGAAGAGAGAAGAAACAAGAATGAAGGAAGACGAGAGAAGAAACAAGACTGAAGAGAGAAGAAAGAAGATTTCAGAAAAAGGGATGAAAAATGAGATATATTTATTTTTAAACAAATGAGCACGTCACAAAGTCACAAAAAAGAAAAATAACAAAACCTCTTAGGGAAGTGCCGACGTTAAGGCTAAACTTCCCGAATTCCAACTGAACTGAACTGTTTAAATGTCTTCTTCTTCTTCTTCTTCTTCTTTAGAACCCGCCCGCAGACCGTGCAGATCCACAGGGCTGACCTTTGTATCGGTACTGGCTCAGAAACGTTAGTGGGGAGCGAGCGAGCAACGAGCAACGAGCGAACGTTAGTGGCGAGCGAGCAAAGTAAATGGAACAGAGAGTGCAAAAAAAGATTGGGGAGGATAAATATAAAACAGGACTGGGTGGGGGGGGGGGGAATTTAGAAAAAGAAATGAGAGAGGGGAGTGGGTCATACTAGATAATGGGAGGGGATGTGTCAGAGAGATAGAGAAAGGGATAAAGGAGGAAGGGAGAAGAAGATGGAGGGAGGGGGTAGAAAATAAAGCCACGCTGGCATATTATAGAGAGAAGGAAAAACCAGCTAGAGAACTGTACTATGATGGGGGATGGGGATCGAAACTCCTATTTAAAACAAGAACAGGATCGCTAGAAACGAATGAGAGAACAAGGAGGAATGGAGTGGGACCGCACTACAGTCAATGTGAAATGGGAGGGGACCCAATAGTGGAGGATGTAGAACACATAGTAACCGAATGTACAAGATATAATGAGGAGAGAGGAGTTGGAGAGGTACATGAGGAATAGAGTTGGGGAGAGGGGGTGGGAGGAGATTAAGCAGAGAGATAGAGGGGTGGGGGCGCTATTGGGGTTAACACAGGAGATGGAAACACAAGACATGGAGATGATGAAGAGGATATTGGAGAAAATGTGGAGGAAGAGAAATGGGTGAGGGAGGGGGGGGGGGGGAGCGGAGGTGAGGGGGAGGGGGGAGGAAGTGAGGGGGGGTTTATACAAACAAACAAAACTATCTCTTAAACTATCCTTCTACTCTAAACTTTCCCTCCTACTAACGTTTCTGAGCCAGTACCGATACAAAGGTCAGCCCTGTGGATCTGCACGGTCTGCGGGTGGGTTCTAAAGAAGAAGAAGAAGAAGAAGAAGGGAGGGAAAGTTTAGAGTAGAAGGATAGTTTAAGAGAATTTTTATTTTTATTTTTTGTATAAACCCCCCCCCTCACTTCCTCCCCCTCACCTCCGCTCCCCCTCCCCCACCCTCCCTCACCCATTTCTCTTCCTCCACATTTTCTCCAACATCCTCTTCACCATCTCCATGTCTTGTTTCCATCTCCTGTGTTAACCCCAATAGCGCCCCTACCCCTCTATCTTCCCTCTGCTTAATCTCCTCCCACCCCCTCTCCCCAACTCTATTCCTCATGTACCTCTCCAACTCCTCTCTCTCCTCATTATATCTTGTACATTCGGTTACTATGTGTTCTACATCCTCCACTATTGGGTCTCCTCCCATTTCACATTGACTGCAGTGCGGTCCCACTCCATTCCATCTTGTTCTCTCATTCGTTTCTAGCGATCCTGTTCTTGCTTTAAATAGAAGTTTCGATCCCCATCCCCCATCATAGTATAGTTCTCTATCTGGTTTTTCCTTCTCTCTATAATATGCCAGCGTGGCTTTATTTTCTACCCCCTCCCTCCATCTTCTTCTCCCCTCCTCCTTTATCCCTTTCTCTATCTCTCTGACACATCCCCTCCCATTTTCTAGTATGACCCACTCCTCTCTCTCATTTCTTTTTCTAAATTCCCCTCCCACCTGGTCCTGTTTTATATTTATCCTCCCCAATCTTTTTTTGCACTCTCAGTTCCATTTACTTTGCTCGCTCGCCCATCTGTATACCTTCCCCGGCCACCTATCTTCCTCCATCCCCTCTAGCCTCACTTTGTACTTCCCTTTCGCTTTCCCAATCCTTTCCTCAAACGTACTCCACCCCATCTCCCCTCGGATTGCTTCTTGAGCTACGTATTTATTTGCCCCCAATCCTGTCCTCCCGAATTTATTCTGTATCGTTTCTAATTTCTTCGTTTCCGCCTCTGTTGTTTCTACCGCCTCTAAGCCGTACATTATTGCAGGTACTCCTAATCCTTTCCACAGCCCTCGCACTATTTCATAGCTATTCGCTCTTAGCCTTGTCGCGCTCCATAGTCTCCCATTCCATTGTTGCATTTGTCCCACCTTTTCACTTTTCGCCTTCTCAAACCCTTTCTCCGTGATCGTTACCCCCAGATATTTATACTCCCTTGTCTTCTTCATTCTGTTTCCTTCCAGTGTCCATTCCTCGTCCTCTTGAAGCTCTCCATTCATTTTCATCACCTGGCTCTTTTCTTTACTAAATCTTACTTCAAGTTCCTCCCCAAATCTCGTTGCTTCCTCTAGTAGTCTCTGCAACCCTCCTCCCGTTTCTGCCATCAGAACTACGTCATCAGCAAACAGCAGTACCCCCAGTCTTTCTTTGTTTATCTGAATCCCCTCCCCAACTCTTTTTATCCTCTGTGTCATTTCTTTCATATATAGCGCAAATAAAAACGGCGATAATACGCACCCCTGCCTTACCCCCCTCTTGCTTTCTACCAATCCCGTTTCTATATTTCCTAGCGCGTACTTCGTTTTTGTTCCTTGGTACATTGATGTTATGATGTTTATATATTTTTCTGGTATTCCACTCCTTGCCATTATTTTCCACAGCAGTTCCCTGTTTACTCTATATCCAGGAATGCACAGTAACCCATTTTTTTCTCTCTTTTCATTTTCCCCACCACTTCGCTTAGTATATAGATATTATCTGTCCCCCTCCTGTCTCTTCTGAACCCATTTTGCTCATCACTTATTAGCCCGTTTCCCTCTATGGCTCTATTCATCCTTTCCTTCAATATCCCGCAGAAGAGTTTCCCTATTGTGTTTGTCACTGTCACTGGCCTGTAGCTTTTCATTTCCTTCTTACTCTTGTACCTCCCTTGTGCAATAGTGTTACTCTCGCTTCATTCCATCTTTCTGGTACTCTCTCATTTCCCATTACCTCATTAAACATTTTCTTCAGTCTTCTTGCCATTTCTTCCCCCCCCCCCTCTATGTACATTTCATTTGGTATCCCATCCGGGTCGGTCGCCTTTCCCTTTTTTAGCGCTTTGATCCCTCTCCTTACTTCTTCTATTGTGAGCTCCCTTTCCATTTCCATCTTATCCTGTTCTGGTAGCCTTCTCTCTCTCTCATTTCCAAGTTCCATTCCCTCTCCTCCCCTTGTTCATTTACTCCCCCTATTTCCTCCCAGTATCGCTTTATTTCAATCTTTATTTCTTCTTCTGTCTTTATTATTCTATCTCCCACTATTAGTTCCACGCTTTCTTCCTCTCTACCGGTCTCACCTCTTAACATCCTATACCACTCCTTTTGGCCCTCTTTCCCCTTGCTTCTGATCTTTTCTACTTCTTCTTTCTCGTGTTTTATCATTGCCTCTTGTATTAGTATTTTTACCTTCCTCCTTTTCTCCTCGTATGCCCGTACCGCTTGTCTTTCTTCTCGTTCCCTCTCTCCGCCTTCCCTCCTATTTCTCTCTATCATCCTTCTCCTTTCTCTGTTCGCATCCCTTCTTTCACTTCTTGCTTGTTTTATTTCCCCATTCTACCATGGTTTTTGTTTTCTTTTTCCTGTCCATCTTCTTATTCTTCCTATACTCCTTTCTGCCGCTCTATTTATGTCCATCATCAACTCTCCGTCCATTTCTTCTATGCTCCCCTCTCTTCTTTCCCCTATTTCTTGCAGGTAACCTCTGTATTCTACCCATCTTTCACTTTTTAGGTTCCATCTATTAATCTTCCATCTCGTGTTTCCTTTGCTTTTCCATTCCTTTGTGTAGTTTATCAACATGAGTCTGTGGTCGCTTTGTATCCCTACTTAATTTTCTTCATCTATCCACATGTTTTGGATCTCTTCCCTTTGCTAGTATGAAGTCTATCGCCGATCTTTGGCCTTCTCCGTGTCTTACCCATGTCGCCTTCCCCTCTCCCATTGTTTGGTTCAGTATTTCCATGTCATTTTCTTCCGCAAATTGGATCAAGGCTTCTCCATTCCCATTTATCCTCTCCCCTGGGCCCTAGTATCCCTATATGTGCATTCATGTCTCCCACTATAATTATCTCCTCTTCCTCCCTACCCCTTATCATTTCCTGTATTCCTTGGTACTTGATTCTGTTTTCTTCACGTTCCCTTCTCCCCCCTTCCACCGTGAAGTACCCTATTATTGCTGTTATTTTTTCTTCCCTTCCATTATTCATCCTCGCTAGTGTCAATCCCATTATATCCTCCATTTCCTTTGATTCTCCACCCTTTAGTTTCTCTATTTTCCATTTTGAGTTGTTCCTAATCATTAACCCTACCCCTCCCCCTTTCTTTCCTGATTTCTCCCTCCCTCTCCCAATGAGCGTATATTTATCCCCTTCCCATTTTGTCTCTCCCCTAAGGTGTGTTTCTGTTATTCCTATCATTTCCATTTCCCACTCACTCCATACCTCTTCAATGTCTTGTATTTTCCCTCTATTCATCCCATTTACGTTTACACATCCTATTTTTATTCCTCGGTATACGTTACCCCCCTCCCCCCGCTCTTTCCCTTTGTTCTTCTTCACTTTTTTTCCCTTGTTCTTCTGCTTTCTCTTCCTTTCTCTTTCTTCCCCTCCTCCTCCTTCTTTCTCTCCCCCCGTTCTTTCTCCCATGTCTAAGTTTCCCTCTACTTCCTTTTCAATCTTCTTCTCATTTCCCTCTCGCTTTTCTTTCTTTCCCTTCTCTTTTTTCTCATCCTCCCTTTCTCCTCCCGCTTCCTCTCTTCTCCCCTTCCTTCACCTTTCCGTGTTCCTTAGCCACTCTTTCCTCTGCTCCTCACTTTCTTCTATTGCTCTCCTAATCTTTCCCCCTACAGTCCATTTCCCCGCTTCTGACAGGTGTATTCCATCCCTCGCAAAATCTCCTGGGCTCAGCTTGTAGTCTGGGTCGATGTATCCTACTCCTGCTTCATTCCTTGCCCATAGCCTTTTGTTCATTTCTCCGATATCCCTCTGTATTCTCTCATTTGTCATCTTTCTCTCTTTCTCGTATTTCCCCGTTTTCCCTTCCCTTGGCCTTTCTATAATTCCCACCACCCATACCATTACCATTGGGTTGGTTTCTTTGAAGTTTTTTATTCCTTCCATTACTGATCCTACCGTTCCTTCTGCTCCTTTCCCCTCTAGCCCATTTCCTCCCCCTGTATCACTACAGTTCCACCTTCCCTCTTGTCCATTTCTGTATTCCTCAAACCTCGCATTATTCTTTCTATATCCGCCCCTGGGAGGCTTATCACACTTCTCCCTCTCTTTTCCTTGCCCATCAGTTCCTCCCCCATCCATCTTATCGTGCTGTCCCCTATCAGTAGTACCCGGTCCTCTCTAGCATCCCTTCTCCATCCCCTTTGTTCCACCCTTCTGTCTGTTCCCCTTTCTCCTTTGTTCATATCGTCCTGGTGATGCGTTCTCCCCTCCTTATCCCATCTTTCTCTCCCTTCACTCTGCCTCCTCCTCTGTCCACCCCATTCTTCCCTTTCCTCTTTTTCCCCCCTGTATCTCTCTGCCCTTCCCTCATCTCTTTCGCTTCCCCTCTGTTTCTTCTCATCCCTTCCACACCCATATCCCTTCTCCACTTGTCTGCCTCCTTCATCACCTCCACCCTTATATGCCTTCCCTTCCCTTCTATTCTCCTCTCCACCCCCTTGAGCTTCCCCTGGTCGGGTTTTCTCTGCCCTTGCAATCCCCCGTTCAATCATTCTTCCCACTTGGTCATTTAGCTTTTTTACTTGTTCCCTTAACTCTTTCCTCTCCACCTTCATGCTAACTCTCTCAGTTTCCCATTCCTTTTCCATCTCCCTATGGCCATCTCTCTCCATTTTCCATGCCTTCTCCATTTCCTCTACCCTTTTCCTCCATCTCTTTTCCTCATTTGCCGCTGCGATTTCCACTTGTCCTATGCCCTGTTTTAGGCCCCGTACCCTCTCTTCACTTTCCTTTCTCTGCATGTTTAGTTTCTCCTTCATTTTTTCCTTTTCCTCACTTATTCTTTCTCTGTCTTCTTTCCACCTCTTTTCTATTTCCTCCCTCCCATTTCGTTCCCTTTCCAGGTTTTCCTCCCCTATTTCCTTTATTTCCTTCATACATTTCAAACATATTAACGTGCACTTCTTTGCTTGCGCTTCCGTTAGGTTTTCTGCTTCCAGCTTTTCCTGCGGCAGCCATCTGTTACAGCTGCCTCCACATAACGCCATGAACCTCCCCCTTTTCCCTTCCTTTTTTTCCTTCTCTTCTTCCTCCTCTATCTCCCCCCTATCTTCCCTCTCTCCCTTGCCCCCCTTTCCGTCTCTCTTCTTTCCTATTTCCCTTTTCTCCCTTTCTTTCCATTTTTCATCCTCTTCATCCGCGAATGTTATTTTCTTTACCGTTCTTCCACTTCTCCTGACCCGTTTACTTTTCTCATTGTTCATCCCTTCTTCATTTCCTGCCGCCCCACATTCCATTACTGCTCCCTCCTCGCTCCTTCCTCTCTTTTTCTGGTTATTGTCTGAATCCCCCTCTGTTCTTTCTGCCTCCCTTTCGTCCCCTTCCCCCTCCCCCTTCTCCTTTATTTTCTCTCCTCCTGTTCCTCCCTTGTCCTCTTCCCCTTCCCTTGCTACTTCTTTCCCCGTCCCCCCCCCTCCCTTGTTCCTTCATTTGTCCCTTTCCCCTTTCTTTCCCTTCCTTTCCCTTAGGTATCCCTTGCTTCTCCCCCTCCCCCCTCTTCGTTGTTCAGTTCACCCCCCACCCCATCCCCTTCCTTTGTTTCCCCTTCTCTCTCGATTCTTTCCATCTCCTGGCGTTCCTTCTCAATCTCTGAATCTATCTCCCCTTCCTCCATTTTTTCCTCCTTGCTCTTTCTATTCATATCTCTTCCACCCTGTTCATCCTGTTTTACTCCCTCCCCCATTCCCTCACCCCCACCATCCCCATTTCCTATTTCCATCTCCCCCGCTATACTGTATCCCCACTTCTATTCTTTCTATCCCCTTCCCCTATATCTACACTGTAGAATGCATAATGCAGAGAGAAGACAGAAAATACTTAGAGAGATAGTTGTGTAGATATTTGCCAGCACCGACTGGCCCTCCCTCGTGTCGACGCGTTGTAAACATTTGAGATGGCGTCCCCTGTCCCGCTCCGTCTCCCCCACGCCTTCCCACTTCTTCTTCCTGTATCTCTTCTCCCCGTCGTCTACCCCATTTCTTCTTCACACTATCTGTTCTTTGTCCTTAATCTCACTTCCCACCACTTTTATAAGTCCTTGGGTTACGAATTTCCCTCGATGCCTCCAGATACACCTGGACACTCTCAGAGTCGACCACCCGCATGTGCAGTATGCTGTACACCTCCTTCTTCTTCTTCTTCTATCGAACCCGCCCGCAGACCGTGTAGATCCACAGGGCTGACCTTTAAATCGGTACTGGCTCAGAAACGTTAGTAGGAGGGAAAGTTTAGAGTAGCAGGATAGTTTAAGGGACAGTTTTTGTTTTTCTTTTTTTTATAAACCCCCCGCTCCCCCCCTACCCATTTCTCTTCCTCCACATTTTCTCCAACATCCTCTTCACCATCTCCATGTCTTGTGTTTCCATCTCCTGTGTTAACCCCAATAGCGCCCCTACCCCTCTATCTTCTCTCTGCTTAATCTCCTCCCACCCCCTCTCCCCAACTCTATTCCTCATGTACCCCTCCAACTCATCTCTCTCCTCATTATATCTTGTACATTCCGTTACTATGTGCTCTACATCCTCCACTATTGGGTCTCCTCCCATTTCACATTGATTGCAGTGCGGTCCCACTCCATTCCATCTCCTTGTTCTCTCATTCGTCTCTAGCGATCCTGTCCTTGCTTTAAACAGTAGTTTCGATCCCCATCCTCCATCATAGAATAGTTCTCTAGCTGGTTTTTCCTTCTCTCTGTAATATGCCAGCGTGGCTTTATTTTCTACCCCCTCCCTCCACTTTCTTCTCCCCTCCTCCTTTATCCCTTTCTCTATCTCTCTGACACATCCCCTCCCATTTTCTAGTATGACCCACTCCTCTCTCCCATTTCGTTTTCTAAATTCCCCTCCCACACGGTCCTGTTTTATATTTATCCTCCCCCAATCTTCTTTTGCACTCTCTGTTCCATTTACTTTGCTCACTCGCCCATCTGTATACCTTCCCCGGCCACCTATCTTCCTCCATCCCCTCTAGCCTCACTTTGTACTTCCCTTTTGCTTTGCCAATCCTTTCCTCAAACGTACTCCACCCCATCTCCCCTCGGATTGCTTCTTGTGCTACGTATTTATTTGCCCCCAATCCTGTCCTCCCAATTTTATTTTGTACCGTTTCTAATTTCTTCGTTTCCGCCGCTAAGCCGTACATTATTGCAGGTACTCCTAATCCTTTCCACAGCCCTCGCACTATTTCATAGCTATTCGCTCTTAGCCTTGTCGCGCTCTATAGTCTCCCATTCCATTGTTGCATTTGTCCAACCTTTTCACTTTTCGCCTTCTCAAACCCTTTCTCCGTAATTGTTACCCCCAGATATTTATACTCCCTTGTCTTCTTCATTCTGTTTCCTTCCAATGTCCATTCCTCGTCCTCTTGTAGCTCTCCATTCATTTTCATCACCTGGCTCTTTTCTTTACTAAATCTTACTTAAAGTTCCTCCCCGAATCTCGTTGCTTCCTCTAGTAGTCTCTGCAACCCTCCTCCCGTTTCTGCCATCAGAACTACGTCGTCAGCAAACAGAAGTACCCCCAGTCTTTCCTTGTTTATCTGTTTCCCCTCGCCCACTCTTTTTATCCTCTGTCTCATTTCTTCCATATATAACGCAAATAATAACGGCGATAATACGCACCCCTGCCTTACCCCCCTCTTGCTTTCTACCAATCCCGTTTCTATACTTCCTAGCGCGTACTTCGCCTTTGTTCCTTGGTACATCGATGTTATGATGTTTATATACTTTTCTGGTATTCCACTCCTTGCCATTATTTTCCACAGCAGCTCCCTGTTTACTCTATCATAGGCTTTCTCTATATCCAGGAATGCACAGTAACCCATTTTCTTCTCTCTTTTAATTTTCCCTATCACTTCGCTTAGTATATAGATATTATCTGTCCCCCTCCTGTCTCTTCTGAACCCATTTTGCTCATCACTTATTATTCCGTTTCCCTCTATGGCTCTATTCATCCTTTCCTTCAATATCCCGCAGAAGAGTTTCCCTATTGTGTTTGTCACTGTCACTGGCCTGTAGCTTTTCATTTCCTTCTTACTCTTGTACCCTCCCTTGTGCAATAGTGTTACTCTCGCTTCATTCCATCTTTCTGGTACTCTCTCATTAAACATTTTCTTCAGCCTTCTTGCCATTTCTTCCCCCCCTCTATGTACATTTCATTTGGTATCCCATCCGGGCCGGTCGCCTTTCCCTTTTTTAGTGCTTTGATCCCTCTCCTTACTTCTTCTATTGTGAGCTCCCTTTCCATTTCCATCTTATCCTGTTCTGGTAGCCTTCTCTCTCTCATTTCCAAGTTCCATTCCCTCCCCTCCCCTTGTTCATTTACCCCCCTATTTCCTCCCAGTATTGCTTTATTTCAATCTTTATTTCTTCTTCTGTCTTTATTATTCTATCTCCCACTATTAATTCCACACTTTCTTCCTCTCTACCGGTCTCACCTCTTAACATCCTATACCACTCCTTTTGGCTCTGTTTCCCCTTGCTTCTGATCTTTTCTACTTCTTCTTTCTCGTGTTTTATCATTGCCTCTTGTATTAGTATTTTAACCTTCTTCCTTTTTCTCCTCGTATGCCCTTACCTAACGCCTACAATGTGTCCATAGTACCTAGTAGGCCTACGTGGGATACAACATGGCGGTTGGGCCGGCGCCCATTTAGTAGCCTACCTGAGATGCGGTCTCAGGATGATAAGACCGCATCTCTAGCTGCCACTAAACCAGCAGTTCAACCCATGCAGCAGTTCTAAAACCTTTTCTTATATGAATCATCCTGCATATGCCATTTCTCATCCACTTCCTCCCCCACCAGGAAGTGATCCCCCCATCTTATAACAGAATCTGCCTGGGGGCATCTAGCTACAAGGTACAGCCAGAGTCCAGGTGCGCCACCCCCAGAGCTACAAGGACATAACCACCACGCGCCAAACGCCCTTGATCCTCTCAAGCCGGGCGCCTTAAGTAGGGGCAAGAAGATTGCCTTATACTCACCCAGCCTGGACATCAGTAACTAAGCTTGCCATTTGGTATTATTTAGTTCAGGGTAAGAACAGCCAGAGATAGCTGGTGTTCAACTTGTCAGTTGTGTGCTGTGATCGAAGATCTACCAGGTCGGGTTCCCCCCATCAGGAAGAGGACTAGCTTGGGCAACCCACTTTGGGCTCCCCCTTTCTGGCCTTCGATGCGGTGCACAAACCAAGTACCAAAGGATTCCTACCTTGTTTTGTTCAAGGGATTATGAGGATAGTGTAGTAACTTGAGATCTACCAGATCGGGTTCCCCCCATCAGGAAGAGGACTAATTTTGGGCAACCCACTTTGGGCTCCCCTTTCTGGATTCTCTTTTTGCTACATGGTTCTGATAGTTCCACGAACTAGCAAGGAAGGAAGACACTTACCTTGACCCCCCTTAGACTACCTATAATGTCACTATCTAGACTGCTTGCCACTCTAGGTAGATCATTATGCTAGTCACCCTAACCCCCCCAAACCTTGTAGCAGAACTCCAGCATATCCTTTGGGGATCACTGCACTGTGGGAGTGCAAGAGGAACCGGCCGGTTGTCCCGTGGTAGGCATCAAGGTCTAAGGAATCATCTTGTGACTCACCCTGGACCAGTAGCTGGAGTCATCACGCCCAGCCGCCCCCTCCCTGGACCAACTTCCGGAGTCATCACGCCCAGCCGCCCTCCGGACTACTGGATCCTCCCTCGATCTACGGGCCCTCCTCTTCACTACAGCTCTCCTTTAAGTGCTTTTGTACCGTTTATGGGTATAGAGTTGACTCAGGGTTGTGGTAGAAGTTATCTTCAGGGGTTCTCATTAACATTACGTCTTGCGAGAGGTCTTTCTTCTCCCTACTTAAATTGACGTTAATTAGCCCACTTGCCGGGACCCATTATACATACCTATCAGGGGATCCTTATATGCACCTTCCCGGGTTATTGGTCTCCCATAGCCCGACAGAGGGGGCGTGCTTATATAAGACCCATAGCATCAAACACAAACACATATTTGCACGTAATCTAGTCCCTTTGAATAACTTCTAGCCTAATTCATTTAACATTCTGTCAGGTTCATAACTCGAATAGATTTCACTCTATCTCAGCTCCCGACGATTGTTGCCTCAGCCTTCAGCACCTTGCTAGTACACAATTAGAGTTAAGGATTAATCTTTGCCAGGTGAGATCTAGCACACCTATAGTATTAATATAATTTGTGAGCCTTTCCGAGCCCACTTCATTGTTGATGACCACTTGGCCATTATTGCTTTAGAGTCAGTTAACGTCACTGTATGCCGGGGACATCATTGCATGATCCAGACGGCATTTGCCATTACTGCACTCTTGTCTTTTGTTGAGATCCTCTCTGAGATCTATTTGGGTAGGAGGTGTACCTCCACCATTTTGGATACCTTATAATTGTATCCTAGGAGTATTATTATTACCTTGAGTCCGGACCCATTGTCCGACTCCTATTGCTTACTTGATAACCTGAGTATTGTATGTCTTAATTATTCTTATTGTTGTTGATGATCTCCAGGTTACAGGTATAAAATATATGTCTTCCTCCTCCATGAACCAGGTGTTAAACTGAATAAAACCCATGTTAACTTGTTACCTGTGTGCTTACTATCCTGCCGTGTTGTCTCTTTATTTAAAGTTTAAGGTATACCTATCCAGTTAGAGAGCTGCTCATTGTACAAAGAATATCTCGCATTCCAATTTGGACCGGGCATAACACTACCAGTATTTGGCCGTATCTGTAAATACGAATGCAGTCACTTCGAGCGAATTCCTGATCAAGCGGATGCACAATCTAACCTAATTAACCTAACCTAACCCAACCTATGGGCAGGTGGAGTTAGTGTTGACTAAAAAGCTGGTGGGCAGACCTCGGGAGACAGGTGAAAATGGCATGTGTACGAATCGGTGCCGTCTATAGGAAGGTATTGACAACCATGTTACGACAAAATTCCATTTTAGTACCATATATTTTTATTGGGTTTTGCCGAGGCTTAAAACACATTTTCATATTATGTTTAGAGCATATAAAATCCATATTTGTTTTCAAATATTGCAAAATAATTGGTGACCAACTTATTTAGTTCTACTGAAAATTTCCTTATTCACTATTCAGCCGAACTGTGAAAAACGAATTGGGAATAAGGAAAGAACTGTGAAAAATGAATAGTGAATAAGGAATGTACTGGGAACAAAAATTCCTTATTCACTATTCGACCGAACTGTGAAAAACGAATTGGGAATAAGGAAAGAACCGTGAAAACGAATAGTGAATAAGGAATTAACAGGAAGAAACGAATAGTGAATAAGGAATGACTGGGAAAACAAATCCTTATTACCAATTCGTTTTGTATGGTAAATTAACTACATTTGTTATATTCTATTAATTAATTAGGCCTGCATTACGTGTTCTCATAAATAATACATAAATTATGTGTGAAGACATAAAAGATACTAGGCTATAATTATGACCTCGGTAGCCTATACAGCATAGACTATGTAGCATAGAAAAGTAAAGTAAGTAATAATAAATAATTGTCACACGGAAAACTATAGTACTAGTTATGGTCAATGAGCCATTGTAGAATAATACTTGGTTTAATTCTAGTTTCGCTTTCACAGCATACTCATAAATTTCTATGGCTACTTTAGAGTTGTCATATACCATACTTAATTCCTATATATGTCCAAAGCGGCGGAAATGCATTATAATGAATTATACCTGTAATGCCCTCGAAAATGTCCCGCACCCACAATAATACTAACCCGAGTTGACGTCAGGTATAGCGTAAAATAGTCGGAGATGGTAAGTCCAATAAACTCATCACGTGATAACACCACGAGACTATCACCTGGTTCTTAAAAATCGGACTAAGGTTGCTATACTTTTAGTACGTCCGTGGTAGTACAGTGGGTTAGCGCGCGGGCCTGGTGGTGATGGTTGGGTCACTAACCAGGGTTCGAACCCCACCCAAGTCATCTCAAAACCTGTGGGTTTTTAGGGGGGTTAAATTCCCTTCAGAGGTTCGTACCCCGCGCCAGGTACCAGGAAAAGTTGATCCTAAAGGTAGCCTGGGGATATTTCAGGAGACCATGAATTCCCTTCACACCCAGCATTTCAATACCTACTGTAAAAAAAAAAAAAAATCTCCCCATATGCGGCACCATAGCTATTACATAATACTAGGTTAGGTTAGGTTAGGCTAATGTCGTTAATGTAGTTTATTATCATCAGTTCAGTTCAGTTGGAATTCGGGAAGTTTAGCCTTAACGTCGGCACTTCCCTAAGAGGTTTTGTTATTTTTCTTTTTGTGACTTTGTGACGTGCTCATTTGTCTAAAAAATAAATATATCTAATTTTTCATCCCTTTTTCTGAAATCTTCTTTCTTCTCTCTTCAGTCTTGTTTCTTCTCTCGTCTTCCTTCATTCTTGTTTCTTCTCTCTTCAGTCTTCTTATTTCAGTTCTTTCAATTTTTTCTCTGGTACTCTCCACATTTGATGGATTGTCTGTTTCACTCTATCGCTTATTTCTTTGTTAAATAAAAGATGTCCGATGACTTGGTTTTCATTTTCAATATAAGGCTGTTGGAACCCTGGATCTTTTATTCTGCATGCTTTATAAAATGAACAGTGTAGTAGAAAATGTTTTAGGTCTTCTGTTCCTTCCTTACACATATCGCATTGTGTCTCTCCTCCCACATGCCTATTTCTATCTTTTAGATTTAAGTTATTTGTCCTACATCTGTAAAATATTATAGATGCCTGTGTGTTGTCATAAATATCTTCCTCGCTCTTAATCTCCTTTTTATAACTCATTTTTATAATCATTATATTACGTATTTTACCCAGTTCAGTTCAGTTGGAATTCGGGAAGTTTAGCCTTAACGTCGGCACTTCCCTAAGAGGTTTTGTTATTTTTCTTTTTGTGACTTTGTGACGTGCTCATTTGTTTAAAAATAAATATATCTCATTTTTCATCCCTTTTTCTGAAATCTTCTCTCTTCAGTCTTGTTTCTTCTCTCGTCTTCCTTCATTCTTGTTTCTTCTCTCTTCAGTCTTCTTATTTCAGTTCTTTCAATTTTTTCTCTCGTACTCTCCACATTTGATAGATTGTCTGTTTCACTCTATCGCTTATTTCTTTGTTAAATAAAAGATGTCCGATGACTTGATTTTCATTTCACCCAGCAATTTCCCTGATCTTCATAGTTGGTCGGGAAGCTATGCCTTTACAACGGCGCCTCCCTTTTGTCGCTGTGTACGTGAAACTAGAATTTTACCTAATACTTATAACCTTATGATAACATGGCCCATGGGAGAGTAATGAAAGTGAAACGGGAGTGTTACACATAAATATTTGTATTCTACTTTTGACACTGTTACCAAAGCAGCTAATTATTTTTCCCCAAATTCGTATGAAGCCTATATGTACACAGGTATACTAATTTTGTCCTATGTTCTCTTTAAATTACTAATTTGTATACATTAAATATGAAAAGATGAGAGGTGGAAGACGATGAAGACGATGAAGATGAAATAAATCAAGATGTCCCTGTACTTAATTTTAATTCACCTGAAATTCCCTCACTTAAGATCCACACCAGACATGTCAAAACTATTTTGCAGAATCTCTCCGTAGATAAGGCTCCTGGTCCAGATGAAATTCCTCCAATAGTACTTAAGAATTGCTCCTTGGTGCTCGCTCCTGTATTGGCAAAAATTTTCCGTCTGTGTACTCATACCTCATGCTTCCCAGTACCCTGGAAAGAAGCAAACATCCATCCAGTTCCTAAAAAAGGTGCCTCTTCAGATCCATCAAACTACAGACCAATAGCTATAACTTCCACTCTTGGCAAAGTTTTTGAAATTATATTAAATAATCACATAATTAAGCATCTGGAGAATAATAAATTAATCAGTGATAGGCAATATGGTTTTAGACGATGTCGATCAACTGCAGACATTCTTTGCCTTCTTACGCATCAAATCAACCAAGCTACAGACCAACATGGTGAAACACATACAATAGCACTGGATATATCAAAGGCATTTGATAGAGTCTGGCATCAATCCTTATTGTCGAAGATGTCACACTACGGCCTTGCATCATTAGTTCCACTAATTTCTTCTTATCTTCATAACAGAAAAATACGTGTAATGGTAGATGGCCTTTATTCTCAATTTCACTCAATAAATGCTGGTGTTCCCCAGGGATCAGTTTTGGCCCCAACTCTGTTCCTCATTCATATCAATGATCTCATATCTACCACTCATAATCCAATACATTCCTACGCAGATGACTCAACACTCCACAGTTCCTTCACATTTACCAATTCTTTCACCCAACCCGATCTTATAAATTCAAAAATAAACACTGCAATTTCTCTGAACCAGGACCTTTCTAGAATTAATGAATGGGGACAAGAGAATCTAGTTTCCTTTAATGCACAGAAAACCAAGTACATTCAATTTTCTAACCGACAGAATCTCACTGACTCCCATATATTTTTTAATGATGTAAATATTCCCACTTCCCCTAGTATTGACATTCTCGGTGTAACATTAACTACTAACTTGAGCTGGACACATTATGTTAGAAGCATTGCTAAGAATGCCTCTAAAAAACTGGGACTCCTGTACAGAGTTCGAGAATTCTTCACTGACGAGCAGTTGGCCGTAATATATAAAAGTCATGTGCGCTCTCAGATGGATTACTGTTCACCTCTGTGGGGTGGAAGTGGAGTGGTTGCATTGAGGCAGTTGGACAAAATTCAAAATAAAGCTATTAGATTAATCAATAACCCTGCAATCACACAGGACCTTCCTACATTAGCCATACGAAGAAACGTTGCATCCCTTGCATTATTCTACAGATATTTTCACAGCAATTGTTCCGAGGAACTTGCTTCAATTGTGCCGCCTCTCCAAATCTTTCCCCGTAGAACTAGGGCAGCTGAGAGCGCCCATGAATTTACACTTTCTCCTCCACAATGCAGAACTTCTGCTTATCAGAATTCATTTATCCCCAGAGCTACTACTCTTTGGAATTCACTTCCCTCGAATTGCTTTCCACAAACTTACAATCAACAAATGTTTAAATCCAGTTGTTACAAACATTTTATGAATGGAGGATGCCTTTAGGCACATGGACCTTTTTGTTTTATCTGTGTTTTTCCTTCCTCCGTTCATTGTCTCTTAAAAAAAAAAAAAAAAAAATAATATATATATGTCAAAAAGTACAAATAAATATTGTCCCGAATTCGAGATCAGCAAATTTGATCCGAACTGGGAACTAGGAAGTAGAAGACCAGGAGGACATACTAGTAGTGAGGGTGGAAGGGAAAGGGGAAATGAAAAGAGCTAATTTTATGCTGATTATATGCTATATGACGGTAGAGGGAGGGCTGAGAGAGAGGGAGGAAAATCGGAGAAAATACGAAGTAATAAGGGCTGTGATGAGAGGAAACGAAGATGAAATCATAATAATGGGGGATATGAATGCTCACACAGGAAACTTAGGGGAACAAATCAATAGGAATGGGAAGTTATTGTTAGACCTATGTGAGGATGAGCAGTTAGAAAATTTGAATATGGTAGAGGCGGAGGGGAAAGTAACATGGAGAGGAAGAGAAGGGAGGAGGTCAGCTATTGATTATATATTAGTGAACAGGAAAGCAGGAGAGAGAGTGATAGAAATGGTAGTAGATGAAGAAAGAAACTTTGAAATAAACAGTGACCATAACCTGCTGAAACTAAGATACAGCATAAAGTCTCACAAGGAGAAGATAGAGAAGTGTAGAGAGGCTAGTAAGCCAGAAAGATGGAAAATGAAGGAGGCGGAGTGGGGGAGGTTTAGGGAGGAAATAGGGAATATGGATATAGATGAAGTGGGGGGAGGGAGTGCAATGCAAATTGATAAGAGGATAGAGAGGGAAATAAATAAGGTAGCAGAGAGAGTGTTAGAGAAGGAGAAAATAGGGAGGAAAGGTAGAGGAATGAAAGGGTGGTGGAATACAGACATTAAGGAAGCGAGGAAGAAGAGGAAAGAGAGGAATAGGATTAGGAAAGAGTTGGAGAAGGGGAAAAAGAGAGGGGAAAATATAAGTGAGGAGGAAATTCGAATAGCAAGGGAAGAATACAAGAGGGAAAGGAAAAACACAAAAAACTTAATAAGAGGAGCAATAGAGAAGCATGAACAGAAAGAAATTGACAGGATAAAAGAGAAGGGGGACAAAGGAAAAGCTGAGTGGTATAGATGGCAAAAAGAGAAAAAAGGAGAGAAAAGGTAGTAGTGGAGCTGAATGTATAGGTGGGGAAAAAGTTAGGGATGTAAATAAAATTGGAGAGGAAATAAAAAGATACTGGGAGGAAGTGGGAGGGGTAAATGACCAAATAAGAGTAGGGCAATGGAATATTGAACTAAATGAGGAAGAAATAGATGAAAATATGAATGAGATGGTGAGTGAGGAGGAGTGTGAAGAAGCTGAAGAGAAACAAAGCGGCAGGGCCGGATGGGATAACAGCAGAGATGTATATTTAAAGGAGGGGAGATGATAGTTAGGATGTTGAAGAAGCTATTTGATAAAATATGGGAGGAGGAAGAAATACCAGCAAGATGGAAAGAAGAAAGGGTCACATTGATTTACAAGGGAGGAGCAAAAAATGTGCACGAAATGGGGAGTTATAGACCAATAACGGTAATAAACATAATAAATAAGATATTTTATGGGATACTAAAGGAGAGGGTAGGAGAGTATGTAGAAGAAAGGATCCTACTTAGTGAAGAGCAAAATGGGTTTAGGAAGGGGAGAAGAGAAACAGACAATATTTTTATATTAGATGAGATTATAGAGAAAAAGGCAAAGCAAGGGAAATGTGTGTTTATAGTGTGTTTGGATGTGGAGAAGGCATATGATAAGATTAGTAGGGGAGTTGCAGAAGCAGTGATGGAGAAACTAGGAGTGAGTAGGAAGATAAGGAACATGATAATGAATATGTATGAAGGGGCGGAGACAGAGATTGTGTGGAAAAATATTGCAGTGAAAGGAATCGGGAGAAGGAAAGGGTTAAGGCAGGGATGTAACCTGTCACCACTAATTTTTGCAATGTGCATGGAGGAGTTGGTGAGAATTAAGAGTAAGGGTCAAGGAGTGAAAATAGGGCAGTATAGGCTAGCAATTCTGACGTTTGCTGATGATGTTGTGTTGATAGCAGAGACAGAGGAAGATATGGGGGAAATGTTACAGGAGGCGGAAAGGTTTGGCAGAGACCTAGAAATGAAGTTCAGTGTAGAGAAAAGCAGTATGATAGTAGTAAATGGACCAGAGGCAGTAGAAATGAGGATAGGAGGGGAAAGAATAGAAACAAGGGAGGAAGTGAAGTATTTAGGGGTATGGATAGGGAGGGAAGGGCGACAAAGGACAATGAATGAGAAAATCATGAAGGTGGAGCAGTGTAGTGGGAAACTGTGGAATGTGACAAAAACCAGAGTAAATAAATATAAAATAGTAAGAGAGGTGTGGAAGGACTTTGAAGTGCCGAGAATAATGTAACGGATGGATGTGAGAGGGAGTACAGGGGGAGAAATAGACTGGAGACGGGACAAAATAAAATAGGAAGAATGGGGTTAGGAGCAAGAAGGTGGACAGCAAATGAAGCAGTGAGAGGGGAGATGGGATGGAGTACGTTTGAGGAAAGAGTGGCGAAGGCAAAGTTGAGGTACAAACGTAGGTTGGAGGAGATGGAGGATCATAGGTGGCCAAGGAGAGTGAATGAATGGGGGGAGGGGAAGAGTAGATGGGCAAAAGAGTGTAAGAGAAAACTGAAAAAAATAGGAGTGAAACAAAGAAGGGTGGGAGAGGAGTGGAGAGATGTAGGGAGTAATGCAGGACTAGGTCAGGGAAGGAGACTAGAGAAAGAGATAGGAACGAGAGTGAAGGAAGTAGGAAGACAGGAATGGAAGAGAAATATGGAGAAGAAAAGTACACTGATAAGATATATAAGCAAGGGGAGACTGAGAAAAGAGGAGTTCTATGACGGAAGTTGGGAAGCTGAACTACTGTTTAAGGCTAGGGCAGGAGCATTAGAGACAAATAGGAGAACATGGAGGTGGAATGGGGGGGGGGGGTGAGTGTCTACAGTGTGAGGTGGGAGGGAGGAGAGTGGAGGAGACAATAGAACATATAGTGACAGAGTGCCAGGGGTATGCAGAGGAGAGAGATGGGTTGGAAAATGAGTTGAAACGGGTGGTAGGGGAGAGGGAATGGGAAGAGCAGAAAGAGGAGGAGGATGAGGGTGTAAAATTTGTGTTAGTGTCTCGGGACAGAAGAGGGGGTAGATGGGGAAATGGGGAAAAGAATGAAGGTAGTGAAAAGATTCCTGGAGTAGGTGTGGCAGAAGAGAAAACGGAATAGAATAGAATAGGGTGAGGGGGGAGAAGGGGACCAGAGCGGGGGAGGAAGAAAAATTAGATTAAATAGTAGAGAGGGGAAAAGTTAAATTTAAGGTAAGGAGAGAACAAGATATTGGGGGGTGGAGGAGGGGGTAAAATAAGGAGAGGAGAGTTCTGCTTAAGCTATATACTTCAATTCTTTGTCTTTAACTATCCTTTCTACGACTACATAATTTCTAAACTAATTCTTAAATCTAGCTCTAGCTGTTTCTGGAGAAGTCACCGGTGCATAGGTGAGCTGGCTTTGAGAGGGGACAGCAACTCCACAAAAAGAAGAAGAAGAGGAGGCACTGAGGCAGTTTTACGTTGCCACCAAAATACAGCTGTGTTGTGGCGCCAAAATTGTGGGGTAAAATTCTAATTATGCCCCTACTGTCAAAATAAATGCTGATTTCAATAAGTTACGGGGGAGTGAGGGGGTATAGCCCGCCTCTACCCATTCTGTAATCCCACAGCAACCATAATTAGATATCTCCCCACTACATAGGCTACTTACTAATTTGGTAAGATCCTGTGTAGGGGGTGGAACTGATTTTCAGATGCTTAGGCCTATTTACGGTAGCATTCAAGGAGACTACTGCAGGACTCTTCTTCTTCTTCTTACCTTTGACCGGGTATAGGCTATACTAGTGTTTACTACCCTATACCCCTTTGAAAGGACGTTAGCCTAACCTAACAACCTTACCTAACCTAACCTAGTATTATAGGTGGGGGCTGCCGCCCCCACACCCCCGCTTTGACTTAGATTTTTGGTGTATTTGTCTGTGAATTGGGTATTTTTCAATTTGTTGATAACGAAAATCCTCCATGCGGACTATAGGCCTATGGAGAAAAATATGGCGAATCTATTGGTGCCTATTTTCCCTAATAAATTGTTTCTCATAACGTCGCACTAGTGTCCTTGAATATTATCCTAGGCCTATTTACTATTAACATTGAACAATATTTTGAATCTAACCTAACCAAAACCTAGGCTAACTTAAACTTAACCTAGTATATCCTAGGCCTAGGCTATTAGTGGACCATTTATGAATGTAGGCCTAGGCCTAAAATGTAAAAATATATTTTAACAATACCAAATTATTGAGATAGGCTATAGGCCTATATAGGGCCTAGGCCTATGGGCTATTCTGCAGAACAACTACTCCTCGATTACAGGATTCCTGTCTCGTGGAATTATTTTGTTTTGCTCTTACCTTACTCAGGGGACCTTACTGATGTGCGGATAAGTGCTACTTTTCTTATTTTGTCAATTTGATTTTCACTCCCCTATAACATTATCAGAGTTATTTTTGTACAGCAAGTCCAGGACACTTTGTTTACATTCTAGCCTCCTTGGAGGCTCATCCCCGATGTTTAGTAGCCAATCAGAGTGGAGCTTAACCTACAAGAAGTCGGTACATTTTTAATGGTACTTTCCTGTTATCGACAGCCAAAGCTGAAGATTGCAGAGTAAACACCATAGACTTTATCCCATCAATGTTGTATAGTTTTAATACCTAATCAGCGGGGGTGTGGGGGCGGCAGCCCCCACCCATAATACTAGGATATGGATAGGTTAGGTTAGGCTAATGTCTTTTCAAAGTTGACTAAATCGAGTAAACTCCTAGATTGTTGGGGTATCTGAATAATTACAATTAACAATGCAAATGCTAATAAAAAGTGCTTTCTGCACTTTCTAACAATAAAATACACACTTACAATGCATTAACCCAGGAACTGCTGGGAGACTCTTAAGAGTTCCCCCGGCGGACTGCGGGGAGACTTTAAGAGTGAGTGAAAACAAAAAATCAACTTTTGACATCGAAAAAAAAATATTTTGTTTATTTTTATTTTTTTATTTTTTTTTGGCCCCTGGGCCATGCAAAATCTCAGTCCTCTACCTCCCCTCCTTCCCCACTTTCCTCCTCTCCTTCAATTATCACCTATTTTCCCTGTTATTCCCTTATTCTGAGGTATATTTTCGTACTAACATTAGCGAGTTGCAAGCAGGGTGTTGTCATCACTGATGGCAAGCGAGTGCAAGAGAGAGAGAGAGAGTATCGATCGTCTGTGTCTCAGTGGCCTTGGGGGAAATTGGCGGGAAAGCAGCTTGCCTCACCCATACATTATACAACTCGCGGGCTATATCTCCGATTTTGACCATCCAAACGCTGTTTTCACTCGTTTTATTGTTGTTTCAGGTTAATACCTTTATAATCAACCCATAATAGGCGCATATGGATAAGTATTAATGCTATTAATGGTACAATGAATATTTTAGTGACGGAAACACCTCAAATACGTCAGCACAGGGGACGTTTCCAATTACCCCCATGCGCACTTGTTAGGTTAAAGGAAAAATGTTATTTTAATACCACAAATTTTCCGAGTGTTTTTTATAAACAAAATTGGTCATTTGCATCAATATATAGTGTTTGTAATTAATTAGAAATCTCGGGAAAACCTATTTTCCCCATTAGGCCTATCGATCGATGTTGAGACACGCTCGCTCCCCGATATTAATTTGAAAAGACATTAGCCTAACCTAACTACCTTACCTAACCTAACCTAGTATTATGGGTGCAGGGTGTCAATCCACAAAATATGAATTGTGTTATCATTATGGTTTATTATTTTGTTATCATTATAGCACGACGGAGCGGCGAAGGCGCGAGCTCTAGGGGGGTCCGGGGGCATGCCCCCCCGGAAATTTTGTGAGAAATTTTGTGAGAATTTAGGTGTCTAAAACAGCATTTCCTGCAATCTAAAAGCAATCAAGATGAAAAATAGGCTATGCCAAAATTGTGTCAATTTACCTTTTTTGTTTCTTAACCCTTCAACCCCGGGTGGTACACGTGTGTACCATTATGTTTTGCCCCCAGGAACCCGGGTGGTACAACATTGTACCATTGCTTGAAAGCCTGTGAGCTTCGTGTGCGAGGCGTCGGTCCGACGCATGTAAACAACACCGGCTGGACCGACGCCCCGCATCTCCGGCCACAAGAAGGAGAGCGTCGCTTGTTCGTGTGTGCCTGTATGTTGTTGTTAAGTATCGAAAAGTAGTGTAAAGTGGCTGTTTTGGCCATAAAGTTATCTCCAATGAATCATCATCACAAATCAAGCACTTGACTAAGAGAGCTCTACTAAACGCCAATTTAACAGGTAAATAACACAGCTACACTTGGGGATGCGCGGGAATGCGGGAAGCAGTCAGCATAACAATGATACGGTAGCCTAGCCTAGACGTTTTTCGGCCAAAACACCCGGATTTCGGGGAATATTTATGTAATGCGTAGCCGGGGCGGGAGGGTTAAAAAAAAAGGTGGAGTTTCTGTTATCATTATACAAAAAGTTCATTTCCGTTATCACTAAAAAAACCAGCGTCGTTTGACACCCTGTATGGGTGGGGGCTGCCGCCCCCAATTAACAATGCTAATACAACAATTAACAATGCAATGGGGGTGTGGGGGCTGCCGCCCCCACACCCCCGCTGGTTGAGTACTAATCCCTTAATAAAAAAAAAACAAACATTGGCTGTCAATTATACAAAGGTGAAAGAAAAGTCGATGAAGTCTATGGTGTTTACTCTGCAATCTTCAGCTTGATTGTACATTGATAACGGGAAAGTACCGTATTGACAACCTTGTTACGAAAATTAAATTTTAGTACCATACTTTTATATTAGGTTTTTCCGGGGGTTTAACACATTTTCATATGATCTTTAGAGCTATCGATGACTGAAAGTACCGTATTGACAACAGACAACCTTATTACGAAATAGGACATTTTAGTAACATACTTTTTATTAGGTTTTGCCGAGGGTTAAAACAAATTTTCTTATGATCTTTAGAGCATATAGATTCATTATTTATCTTCAAATATATCAAAAAAAATTGTGGTATTAAAATAACATTGAACTGCATTAAAATACATAAAGAAAATAAAGAAAACCTAAAATAACAGGAGTAGTAGTTATGCAGAATTACCGCGGATCTATTCCCTGTAAGAGGCAGAGGGACAACCCGAGCCAGTTTACTGAAGGACTTACAGGATTGACCTCTCAATTTAGGATCCGTCCGACTCCGAGGCCCTCTATGTATCATGTTAGCACTATTTTTCAGTATAACTAAATAAGTTGGTCACCAATTATTTTGCAATATTTGAAAACAAATATGGATTTTATATGCTCTAAACATAATATGAAAATGTGTTTTAAGCCTCGGCAAAACCTAATAAAAATATAAGGTACTAAAATGGAAGTTTGTCGTAACATGGTTGTCAATACCTTCCTATAGACGGCACCGATTCGTACACACGCCATTTTCACCTGTTTCCCGAGGTCTGTACACCAGCTTTTTAGTCAACATTAACTCCACCTGCCCATCTCTGTCGAAACTACAGGTTTTCATTTCCACAGCTTTGCGCATCACGTCACGATATACTAGGTCTCAGAAACAAGATTCGTAGTTGCGGTAGTATTTACAGAGGTATCTGGACACTTCGAGCGAATTCATATTCGAGCGGAGGCGCAGTTAGGTTAGGTTAGGTTAAATTAGGTTAAGTTAGGTTAGGTTAGGTTAGATTAGATTAGATTAGATTGTGCATCCGCTCGATCAGGAATTCGCTCGATGTGACTCGCATTATTTACAGATACGGCCGAATACCGGTAGGCTACTAAATGGGCGGCGGCCCAACCGCCATGTTGTATCCCACGTAGGCCTACTAGGTACTACGGACACATTGTAGGCAGGGTGTCAAACGACGCTGGTTTTTTTATTGATAACGCAATGAACTTTTTGTATAATGATAACAGAAACTCCCCCCCCCCCAAAAAAAAAAAGGTAGGCTAGGTTAAATTGACACAATTTTGGTCTCCATATTTTCCATCTTGATTGTTTTTTTATTGCAGGAAATACTGTTTTAGACACCTAAATTCTCAAAAAAAAAAATCTGGGGGGCATGCCCCCGGACCCCCCTAGAGCTCGCGCCTTCGCCGCGCTATAATGATAACAAAATAATAAACCATAATGATAACACAATTCATATTTTGTGGATTGACACCCTGATTGTAGGCGTTAGGTGTGGATTAGGCTTGTATCCAATGTACTAGGTCTATGTTACTGGATATTTATGATTTAAATAAGTGCTACGTTTTCGATAAATCTGGTTATATGGCTTTGCAATTAGGGAAATCATGAGCCGATTTCTGACATTTAGTTAGTTTTTTTCGATTCTCAAAATCCGATCCAAGTTTTGCCAAAAATTGGCTCCGGTTTTCCAAAATTATGCTTTTTGGGGTTTGCAATTTAGGGAAACATGAGCCAAAATTCTAAATTAGGTTACTGTAATTTGTTTACTCTTAAAACTCGCAAAATCCGAGCCAAGTTTTGTCAAAACTTGGGGTTTTCCAAAATTCAGGTTTTATGTCTTTGCAATTTCGGGAAACCTGAGCCAAATTTCTAAATGAGGTTACTGTCATTTTGTTATCTACAAACTCAAAATTCGAGCCAGCTTTGGCCAAAACTTGGCTCGGGTTTTCGAAATATTGGGTTTTAGGCCTTTGAAATACCTTAAAACCCGAGCCAAGTTTTGCTAAAATACGTTTTAATCGCCGTTTTACACATTTAACCCCTCATTTTCCATGTACTGTACTTCATAGCCCTCCCCACTATCGGGCGGTGTGTCTTAAGATCGTTGTATAATGGGGAACACGGTTTCGCCGAGGGTTGTAATTATTTCCAAACACTATATATTGATGAAAACTAACAGGGAAAAATAAAAAAAATCCATGGGAAAATTGGTGACCATCTTATTTAGTTTTTCCTATTTTTCTACAGTGGTGTTTGGCTAGTCCATCCACTAACCTGCCTAACACTTAGATAAGCAGCACAGATTTGTATCAGGTTTACTCCCCCTAGACAGGTTGCCGACCATGGCTGACGAGTCCCATCCACCCGGATTTTTATAAGGTTGTCTCCCCTAGATGGGTTGCCAACCAAGGCTAACGAGTCCCATCCATTTTTCTCAACCTCAGGAAAAAACATTTTATGTGCACTAGCCTATAGGCTATAAAGCACTCTAAAACAAGAAAAAAACAAAATATAATCTTCAAGGACACTACATCCGCCTTATTAGAAACAATTTATTAGGGAAAATAGGGACCAATAGACTCCCCATATTTTTCTCATTATAGTCCGCATGGAGGAATTTTGTTATCGACACTTGAAAAAACCTGATTTCACAGAAAAATACACCAAAAATCTGTCAAAGATGTCAAATAGCGGGGTTGTGGGGGCGGCAGCCCCCACCCATAATACTAGGATAGGTTAGGTAACGTTGTTAGGTTAGGCTAATGTCCTTTCAAAAGGGTATAGGCTAGTAAACACTAGGATAGCCTATACCTGGTCAGAGGTAAGAAGAAGAAGAAGAGTCCTGATGTAGTCTCCTTGAATCATTGAATGTTACCCTTATTTCAATAAATCATGGAGGGTGAGGGGGCAAAGCCCTCCTCAACCCATCCTGTATCCAAAGGCAAAAAAAATAGGTAGGCTAGGCCTATACGGTACAGTATTTACTTTGAAAATTACTTACATCTGAGTATTTTAAGATCGTTGTATAATGGTAGAAATAAATTTTTCTGGGGATTGTAACTAATTTAAGGTAAATATCCTGTTTTACACCGGGGACGATTTTTACAAGTATTTTTTATTTTTTTATCCTTGTTTTGGGGTTTTTATGAATGTTTTTCTATGAACCCCATCGGAAAATGCAAAAAAAATAGCCTAACCTAACCTAACCTAACCAAAAACTAACGTCCCTGTCTATGGGTGCGCGACGGTCTAAACCCAGCACGCTCGCGTGTGAATCTGAAAGACCCGGGATCGAATCCCTGCCACGGCGGACATTTAGTGGGTGCGGTAGTACGTCCTAGCATGTTTCACATGCTTGCACCCAGTCAGGGGACATCCTGACGACGTATACAGACTAAACACACATAACAAAGCCACTCCAACACCTTCCTCTCTCTCCAACACCCCTTCTCCCCTCTCAACATTCTTCTCTGAGCTAGTGCCGATAAAAATGGCATGGTCAGTCCTGTAAAGAATCGTAAGATTCAGAGTCTTAAAGATTCCAGGACGAGCTCATTAGCGGTGGATCCCCAGATCGACCGTGGTGATTGTCACCTAAACATCTACAAAAGTACAAAGTACAAAGTACGTTCCCTGTTTATATTTTTTTTTAGAGATTTAGGGATTTTTTTATAATGAATTTCCGACGGGGTGGACATATATGGCAATGAAGTTGTTGTTGTTGTTTTTCCCCAAGCTGCCTGGCCGAACAGCCCCAAGGCCCCGAGCAAGGCCAAGGCCGTAACTGAGCGCCCCCACAGAACCCTCCCTGCCGACCACAATAAAGCCTGGGTGACCGAAGCCACTCCATGGAGGGGAGCTGAGGAGGGTGCGGAAACGCCCGGGAAACCAGAGCCCCACCCAGGGCCCTGTGCCCCTCAGCAATTATGAAGAGAAAGTTGAGGGGCAAAGGAAAGATGTGACGCTTTGGCTTCCAATCTTGGTAGATTAGGAGGTCAATCCACGCAAGAGACGCCGTCACTTGAGATCTAGAAAATATATAAGTAAAAGGAACAGTCAGAGTAAGCTATGGGTATGGCAGAGATCGCTCAGTTCTTACTCTGATAGACCAGCCCATCACCACATGACTAGAACCCAATCCTCTCAGCATCAGCTAGGAAAGGCCCTAGAAAGCCGCCTTTGGCGGGGGGATAGCTCCCCTATTTCAACCCTTTTCGGGGTTGGGCACCCGCCCTGGCAATGAAGTACATGACCTAACTAACATATTTGTCTAAATAATATATCGATGGTTTCGACCCTGTGTAAAACTGGATAAATTCCTAATTTAAACTAGCCTACTGTATAATGATGAAAACTACCTAAAACCGAAAAGAAAAACGATGGGAAAATTAGTGGTAGTTTCGGTTATAATTTCCCTTTCCTCGTGGGGGGAACACACACACAGAGTTATAGACACGCCATCATCATCACTGATGACTGATGTGAATCACTACTGTGATGCGTTTGCCCCTACGAGGCTACGAGGCACACACACAGATCATCACCACAATCACCACCACCATCATCCATGCCATAATCACCATCATCTACACTACTGTGATATGTGTAGGCTACACACAGAAACGTGGCACATAGACAGTAGACCGTCACAGTACAGTAGACAGACATGGGTGATTACAGTTTTACACCACCCCTACGGCCGCCTACGGGGAGCTACGTAATAACCGATCACTTTAATAAGTTTAATTATTATCTTGGCTTTCAGTTTACTTCCCCATATCCATCTCACCGTTCTCATTTCATATGTTGGCTAGAAAAAAACTGGGTATTGAAGTAGTTAAACTAAAGAAAAAAATAAATCTAGGATATGCAAAATTATTACAGTACAGTGAGTACACAATGTTAAAAGCATCCATATTCCTTTTTCCAGAACAATGATCACGTTAGAGCACCTTCCTCCTCCACCTCCCTTTGGGCAAGTTACCGCCTTTGAAAACGATGGGAGACTACAAGCTCTGGACGAATCTGATGCTCTCAATAGCACTAAGAAATTGGTATGTATATCACTATCTTGTACAAGTATTTTTACCTTTGCGGATGATATTGTTTTGATAGCGGACAGGAGGGAGGACATGGAGAGAATGCTAGAAGAGGTTGGAAGATATGGGAGGGATTTAGAAGTGGGCTTTAGTGGAGAAAAAAATAAAATCACGGAAGTGGGCAGAGGCAAGCGAGTATTAAGTATTAAATTTATACTGTACAGTATGTATAAAATATCTTGGGATGGATGTAGAGTCCGGGCGTACGGTCGTCATGTTTACATAGGGCGATCGCCGCGGTTAACTTCGCGTCTATTTTGACGGCGATTTTTTTTCGGTTATTTGCCCCCTGCTGGCAATATATATGATGATGACATGTCATGGGGGAGGGTGAGGGGGGACAAAGCCACCCCTCAACATATTATTGTATCCAAAGGCAGTCAAAATAGGCGGGAACATGATTGTAAAGGTCCGACGCCTCCCCCGCCACCGCCGCCGTCATATTTACATTTGTCGATCGCCATGGTTAAATTCTCGTCCATTTTGACGGCGATTTTTTTCGGTAATTTGCCCCATGCTGGCAATATATATGATGATGACAATATGTCATTGGGGGGGGGGGGGGGGCAAAGCCCCCCTCAACATAATATTGTGTCCAAAGGCAGTCAAAATAGGCGGGAACATGATGGCAAAGGTACGCCACTACGCGTAGTGTTGTTGTTGTTCCCCAAGCTGCCTGGCCCGAACAGCCCCAAGGCCCCGAGCAAGGCCAAGGCCATAACCGTGCGCCCCCGCATAACTCTCCCTGCCGACCACAATAAAGCCTGGGTGACCGAAGCCACTCCATGGCGGGGAGCTGAGGAGGGTGCGGAAACGCCCGGGAAACCAACTGAGTGGGGCACCCAGGGCCCTGTGCCCCTCAGCAATTATGAAGAGAAAGTTGAGGGGCAAAGAAAAAATGTGACACTTTGGCTTCCAATCTTGATAGATTGGGAGGTCAATCCACGGATGAGACGCCGTCACATGAGATCTAGAAAATATAGAAGTAAAAGGAACAGTCAGAGTAAGCTATGGGTATGGCAGAAATCGCTCAGTTCTCACTGATAGACCAGCCCATCACCACATGACTAGAACCCAATCCTCTCAGCATCAGCTAGGAAAGGCCCTAGAAAGCCACCTTTGGCGGGAGGATAGCTCCCCTATTTCAACCCCTTTCGGGGTTGGGCACCCACCCACTACGCGTAGTGTAAACAAGGATGGCGGTACGCCCGCACTTAACATTCTTGCCAATATCTTTTATGATACAATTATAACTAGGCAATCGGAAATGACAGATTTCGCCTCCGCCGCGCTGTCAGACATTGCCACAAAATTTTTGGGGCTCTTTATACCATCGCCTTCGTAGTATTTGAACCCTTCCGCCACTGAGAACTTGCTGAAAAATTGTATTTTCATGATTTTGACGCTCTAATAAATACTCAGGAAAATGGCCTAACCTACGTTATACAGTATTATATATACAGTACAGTAGAACCCCACCCATCCGGTGCTCTCAGATCCGTAAACCCAAGAGATTCGGACTCATGTTTCAGCCAACCAAACTTTTCTGCATGGCTTGGGAAAAATAAAAGTCAATCCGGAAACGAATGAGACTACAGTAATACAAGTCACCGAGTGTATTGTTTACATCCAGCGTTAGATATCCAGACTTGTATGTCAGCCATCCCCCCAGAGGGTAAGGGGGCCTTCATCTAATGGTGGAGGAAAAAAAGAATATGCCTCACGCATCCTTCTGAAGTTCTGCGTGTCGTACAAGGCGACTAATAGGGGGGGATGGTGATAGACTTGTGGACCAACAGCCATTACTATGCAATAAAGTCTTTATCTTAGCACTGTCTTGGTATGGCACTGCCGAGGCTGGTAGGGTGCGGATAGGTGCCACAGGGGACTGAGTCTTACCTGGGCGCTGTTTGGCACCACACCTGTGTCGGCAACAGTGTTTGCATGTTGGAGCAGTGTTGGGGCAGGACTTTATTGTTCTATAGAATCTATTGTCCAAATTGCCTAATATACAGTAGAGTCTTGTTATAGTGCTGTCTTTTTGTAACACTGTTAAGGCTGGTGTGGTTGCAGATACTGCAGGGGGACTATGTTGAGTCTTGCTGAGGCACAGTTAGCACTATACTGTACCAACATCAGCCACAGTGATGACTTGGTGGGGCAGTGCTGTGGCGGGTCTTTATTGTGCTACAGTACACTCCAAATATTGAAAGGCAGCCCCATCTGAGCCATTACAGGGCATGTACATTGTACAGTAATGGAAAAATGACGTTAAACCATTGTATGTATGTATGTATGTACAGTATATTTGTTTTTCTATGTGATTGAGGGAGGCAAAAGAGAGGGGATATGATAGAGACTTTTAAGATAGTGTCAGGAAAGTACGATGAGGATGTGTGTGAAGGTATCTTCTTGATGCGGGAGGGAACAAGAACGAGAGGACACTCTAAGAAAATTTACAAAGAAAGAAATAGGCTTGAGAAGGCAAAGAACTCATTTTGTGATAGAGTGGTAAATGAGTGGAACGCACTGCCCCAGTATGTAGTCGATTCCGAATCAATAAGGGAATTTGAAAGTAATCTTGATAAAGCATGGGGAAGACAAGATTTGAAGTTTGATTATAAAAAAAAAATACAGAATAGTAAAAATGTTGCGTCTGCTACCGCCGCCGCCAACACCGTGAACGACCGCAGCAGTGCAAGTACTGGTACTGAGCTGGATACACAGGCATAGTTTGCCTTTTTCCAGAGGATCTACTGTAAGAAACTGTAAGAAAAGGCAGAACTGCCTATAGCAAGGGCCTCCCCCATAGTTGAAAGAGTGACATGGTCAGAATCAAGGGACGTTCGAGCCAAAATGCCTGGACACACGGAGTTTGAAGTAATTTAAGTCATAGGAAGAGGGAAAGACTGATTCTGGGAGAGAGTTCCAGAGCTCAGCTGTTGAGTAGAAGAAAGTTTGAGAGTAACGTTTCACTCTCGGGTTGGAGAGTTGCACAGAGTAGGGGTGGGATTGAGTTGCAAGACAGGTACCACGTGCCCTATGTAAAGGAGGTGGTATACACTGGGAAAGCTCTGAGGAACACTGATTATTATACCGGTAGTAGCGATAGAATAGCGAGAGAGATGCAACATTGCGGCGGAGAGAGAGAGATTGAAGAGAATTGGTGAGTGGACGGGAGTTAATGATACGAAAGGCCTTCCTTTCAACTTTGTCTAGGAGAGCGGTGTGAGAGGAACCTCCCCACACATGTGAACAATACTCAATACAAGGACGCACTATGCCCCTGTACAGAGCAAGAAGCTGTGCAGGGGAAAAGAACCCCCTAAGGCGGTTGAGCACACCCAGCTTCTGGGAGGCTGCCTTAGCAAGACTGGTAATATGGTCCTTCCAACTGAGAGCAGAAGAAAAAGAGACCAAGAATATTGAGAGAAGATGAAGGATTGATTTTTGTATTGTTGAAGAATAAGGGATAGTCCGCTGGGAGTTCCTTACGGGTAGATAGATGGAGAAATTGGGTTTTGGAAGCATTAAAGGTAACAAGGTTTTCTCTGCCCCAATTGGAGATAGTATTTAGTTCAGAATTAAGAGAGAGGGCATGGCGAGCAAGGGTTTAAGAGTCAATATTAACAAAACCAAGGTTATGCATTGTAGATTGAGACGAGGCAATGTGGAAAAGAGCAGTGCATACCCATGTGCAGTGTGTGGAAAGGGAGTGGGCGTTAACTCAATTCAATGTAGCATCTGTCGATGTTGGGTACACCATGGGAGTAAGCGCTGTAGTAGAATAAAGGGACCCCTGCCGAAGGATAAGTCAGAAATAGAGAAATTTGAGTGCGTAGTGTGCAAAGGCGAGCTTGAGTTAAGTGATGATCCTGTGGCTGTGAATTTTGGAAATGAGTAATTGGAGCTGGTGAACAAGTTTTGTTACTTAGGAGATACCATCTCTGCTGGGGGTGGGGCCGAGGCTGCCACTGTTGCTAGAATTAGGTATGGCTGGGGGAAGTTCAGAGAACTGCTGCCAATCCTGACCATGAAAAGAATGCCTCTCCCCCTGAAGGGAAAAGGTGTATGCCTCATGTGTTAGAAGTGCAATGACGTATGCCTCAGAAACATGGGCCGTTAAAGTAGAGGATGTCAACAGAATGGAACGTAATGAAATGAGAATGGTGAGATGAATGTGTGGGGCCAGGCTACAGGATAGAATAACTAATGTTGAGCTGAGGAGACGTTTAGGTATAAAGAGTATTAGCGAGGTGATGCGTACAAGTAGACTGGGATGGTATGGACATGTGGAGAGAATGGATGAACAAAATTGGGTGAAAAAATGCAGGTCTGTGATGGTGGAGGGAGCTGCACCAAGGGGAGGACAGAGGAAGACCTGGGATCGGACTATACGTGCCGATCTCAAATCCAAGAACTTGACAAATGAAGCAGCCCTTAATAGGGTTGCCTGGAACGCCGCCATTAGGACAAGAGACTGAAACTGCACGTATGTGTGGAACACTCAGTCTTAAAATGTTATGTATGTATGGCTTCATTACGTTTGTCGTTGAGGGATTGCTGGCTGGGGCGTTCTGAAAAACTAATGGAGTAGTGTAAGGTTGAGTCGTCTGTGTATGAATGGATGGGAATTGAGGTACAGTTGAGGAGATCATTTATAAAAATTAGAAAGAGAATAGGAGATAGGACAGAGCTGAGGAACATGTATATCTGGATTTGTCTGGATGGCTGAAACCTAAGTCTATCTATCTATCTATTGCCTGACGCCGTGATCCCCGAAGGGGTGGCCACGAACGAACCGCCCCCATGCACCTCTGTCCCCAGTCAGTCGACGCCCCTCCCCCCAACCAGCACCGCCTTCGTTCATGTAGTAAGTCTAGTTGTTTAAGTTATATATCCGGACTCATGTTTCAGCCATCCGGATTTATCTGAATGGCTAAATATATGTCCAGACTTTTGGCAGATCCAGACAATGTTCTCTCCCAATTAGTCTGTATGGGCGAGGTTTACATTTAGTTATTTATAAATTTCTTTATTTCATTAACAGTTATTGGATCATTATGTATAGGTGTGGGGTCTGCATTGTTAACCTCATAATAAGTATCCTCATTACCATTAACATCATCTTCACTAGCAAGTAACTTCAAATATTCATAATTTTGTTTTATCTTCGGGACAATTGGCAGCTTATTACTTTTTCTGTGTCATTTTTAGATCTTCCAATGTCATCTTGGGTCTTCACTTTTGTTTTATCTTAGTTTCTTTATCAAATCAATATTCTCTATATTATTTACCCTTTTTAAATACCTTTTATATTTTTTTACTTTTATCAATCATATTTCTTACAGGGTCTTACAGTAGATCCTCTGGAAAAAGGCAAACTAGGCCTGTGTATCCAGCTTAGTGCCAGTACTTGCACTGCTGCGGTCGTTCACGGTGTTGGCGACGGCGGTAGCAGACGCAACATATTTACTATTCTGTATTTTTGCTTTATAATCAAACTTCAAATCTTGTCTTCCCCATGCTTTATCAAGATTACTTTCAAACTTCCTTATTGATTCGGAATCGACTACATACTGGGGCAGTGCGTTCCACTCATTTACCACTCTATCACAAAATGAGTTCTTTGCCTTCTCAAGCCTATTTCTTTCTTTGTAAATTTTCTTAGAATGTCCTCTCGTTCTTGTTCCCTCCCGCATCAAGAAGATACCTTCACACACATCCTCATCATACTTTCCTGACACTATCTTAAAAGTCTCTATCATATCCCCTCTCTTTCTCCTATATGCCAGTGTCGGAAGCCCCAATGTCCTCAACCTCTGCTCATAGCCCGCATTCTTCAACGTTGGTACCAGCTTGCTAGCTCTCCTCTGCACTTTCTCCACTGCTTCTATATCCTTTACCATACATGGAGCCCACACCTGGTTCGCATATTCCAGGTGCGGCCTAACCAGCGCTGTATAGAGATTCCTGAAGATTTCTTCGTCAAGTGACACAAATGTCCTCCTTATCAGCCCTACAATTCTATTGGCTTTGTTTATCTTTTCCGCTAAATGTTCTGAGAAATTTAACTTATTGTCTATCACTACTCCTATATCCTTCTCTGCATTCACTTCCTCCATCTATTCATACATACTGTATCCTACCTTGTCTATCTTGCTTGTCCCAATCCGCATGTACTTGCATTTTTTTGGATGAAAAGGCATTAACCAATGCTCAGACCATCCCTTCATGCCCTCCACATCCCCTTGAAGCAAACCCACATCTTCCTTACTCCTCACTCTTCTATACAGCTTAGTGTCATCTGCATACAGGCATATCTCACTTCCATTAGTTATAACTTCAGGTAAGTCGTTGATAAATATAACGAACAGTAGTGGTCCCAACACAGATCCCTGAGGTACCCCACTTGTAATTTCCCTCCACCCCGAGCCTATTCCATTCACCAGTACCCTCTGTCTCCTATCTTTCAGGAAGGCTTCTATCCATTTCACACATTTCTCCCCTATATTATAGCTTCTAACTTTCTCTATTAACCTTTTATGTGGGACCTTATCGAAGGCCTTCATAAAATCGCAATATACCACGTCTATTACATCACCATCTTCTAGAATTTGCATCCAATCATCTACCACCTTAATTAGCTGTAGTACCGTCGACCTCCCCGGCAAGAATCCGAACTGTCTCCCACTAAAAAGTTGGTTTGACTTCATATGCTCCATTATTCCTTCTCTAATTACCGTTTCCATTAGTTTACACACAACACTTGTCAAACTGACTGGTCTATAATTCCCTGGGTCATTTCTCTTTCCCTTCTTAAATATAGCTGTTATGTTCGCCTCTCTCCAGTCCATCGGGATTTGTCCTGTATTAAAAGATACCTCAAATAAAATTTTCAGTGGCTCTACTAACATCTCACCTCCTTCCTTTATGATTCTTGGGTGTATCCCATCCGGTCCCAGGGACTTACTTCTGTTAATTTTTTCTATAGCCCTTCTTATTCTAGCATGGGAAAACTCTATTAGTTCTAGTGCCGGTGCCTGTTTGATGGGAATAGTAGGCACTGCATCATCCAACTCCACTGTTAGTACCCCCCCAAAGTATTTCCCCAGCACCTCTGCTTTCTCCATATCAGTCTCCGCTCTACTCCCATCATCCAACCCCCCTACCAGCTCTGGGATCCCTACTCTTCTTGTTAACTTTTCCTGAATGTACTTCCAGAATATTTTTGGATTATCCTTCACATTTCTAGCAATCTCTCTCTCCCTCTCCTTCACCCCCCCTCCTTGGCTCCCACCTAATTTTATTGTTTATTTGTCTGCGTTCCAGATCCACTTCTTTTGCTTCTATACTAGACCCCCTGTTCTTTTTTAACAATTTTAGTCTTTCCCACAATCGTTTCTTTCTTCTAATCAATGTCCAAAGCTTTCTTTTCATTAGCAATTCTGGGTTCGTTCTTTTCCTCAATTTTGTTTTATCCTTATATTCCCTTACTGGTACACGTTTAGATACATCATTCTCCAGTTTGACTCTAATTTTCCTCCACATTCCTTCATCGTCTTCACCGTTCAAGTATTCCCCCCAGTCAATGTCCAAACACTGTCTCAGCAGCTCATAATCTGCTCTATCATACATGTATATTTTTCTATTGCTTCTATTATCCTTCTCTGTTTTAATATTGCAACTAAAGCTTATACAGGCATGGTCACTACAACCTATAGGGCTATCCACATTGACATGTTCCACTATATCCTCCTCATTGCTAAAAATCAAATCAAGTACAGTACACTCCCTTGCGTCCCATCTCTATATCTTGTCATCTCTGTAATATGTCGCGTTAATAAACAATCTCTCACTTTCTCTATAAATTTGTTTTCCAGGCTACCCTGTCCCGCTGGAGTAGTACAATTTGCCCAGTTGATCCTTGGCAAATTGAAATCTCCAATACATTTTTTATATTTGTTCTCTCTATTATCTATTTCCTCCATTGCTTTCAATAGGTTATCATCCTCTCCCCTACTATTATTTTGGCTTCTATATATAGAGGCATTTAGAATTGATCATCTTGCACATTTTACTTCAATACACAAATACTTACAATACTGCTGTCTCATATCCACCTCATTAGCCTTGAGCTCTTTTCTTACATAAATAAACAGTCCTCTTCCGACCTCTGCTCTAATATCATTCCTCTCATATAACTCAAAACCCTCCAAACTATACTCCACCAGTTCCCTTTCAATTCTAGCATTTTTTGGTCTTACTTCCTGCAAGGCTACGACATCAGGTTTTTCCTCTTCATCCTGCAACCTACATATCAGTTCTCTTTTCTTGTCCTGGGTAAACACATCCACATTACTAAACATAATCCTTAATCCATCTACCATTCCTTCAGCAATTACACCATCCCGCTCCTCCTGTCCGTACCCTACTCCCCCGTTAGCACTACTGGGTCTGCCACTTTGTCTCCTGTCTCTCCCTGTGACACCTCCACCCCGTTCTCCTCCGTCACAACTCCTATCACATTCTCTTCCCTCCCTGATCTCCCTCTCCCTTCTACTCTTATAAACCACTTCTTCAATTTTCCGTCCCTCACTCTCCAGTAAAAATTTCTCTTATCCTCCTCACCCAACTTTCCATTATTTTCATCAGCCTTTTCTTGTAATTCCTTCATTTTTTTTCTTTGTTCTATGCTCAAATCCTTCTTTAGTCTTATATGTTTCAGTTTTTCATTTGTATTTAGCCTCCAACTAAAATTTATCACCGTCTCTGCCACTGCCCTGGTTTTAAACTGTACCCTTATAGGTCTCATCTCTCCCCTTTTATATCTACCTATCCTACTGACCTCCTCCACCTGCCCTTCCCATCCATATCCGTCCTCATCCACACCTTTCATGACCTCCTTCACTGTCTCCATATCCCTCACTTTTCTCCCTCCATTATCATTCATATGAGCCTCTATATCTCCATACAAGATTACACCCCTATCCCTGTCCATGGCCTCCCTCACGACACTCTCCTTGTTCTTCATGACCCCTACAACTGCACTCTCAAAACTTTTTTTGGTCATATTAATTTCTTCCTTTTGCTCTTTCATAATATCCTCCAAATCCTTGAATTTCTGTTTACCTACCACCGTCCATGCAGTTGACTCCTTTACTTCCTTGAATCGTCCTTTGTATTCCTTCAGCTGCTCCTTCAATGCCATATTCTCTGCTCCCAGTTCATCTACCCTTTTCAATACCATCTCTAGGCTATCATTAACTGCCGAAATAGGCCTGCATTCACTTCCTTCGCTAGGCCTATTCCCTTCCCTCACACCACACATTACACACAGTGCCTTAACTTTCTCACCAATATCCCCCTTCCATTTCTCCGTATCACTCATCCACTTTTCCAAATCCTTCACAACAATAATAACCTCTTCTAACTTATTATCTGTGCTCTTAAACCCACGAAAACGTTGTAACTTTTCTTCCGCCTCCGTCATACCCGAAATTCCCTCCGCCATGTTTGTTTACAAACTCAACAACTCACAACACTACCGCTGTCCCGTCACTACACACTCTTATTACACTATTATATCACCCCTCCACCACACCAATATATCCTCCAAACACTTCACAAATCCTTCCTCTCCTTGCTAGCCCCGTATGCACTCGATATTCCGTGAATTACTTATCCATTCCCATGAACATATGAATATGAAGATTATGTTATGTTTAGCTTTATGGTATTCTTTCCTACACTTACAACTCTTATTATCATACCCCTTCATACTGACACGATTACTCTTTTATATATATTTGTTATTCTTAAATAGTGTGTACAGTACAAGAGTGGTAAAGGCATGTACCGTACTATCGGCAGGAAAAGTCTTATTGCCTTCCCTGCCTTACAGCTCAAATCCCTCGTCTCCCCCATCACCCTACACCCTCACAACCACACATCTCAGTGTTTCATTTGGTGGTAGAAATATGCACGTTTTATACACCTATGAATATCACGGGTCACAGTGAGGCAGAAGCAACAGGACTTTTGCCACAGACTGTATAGTTCCCCACACAAGTTCTTTTCCGCTCTTGAGATATTAATTATGAAAGTAAAACTAGTATTATTGAATTAGGAGAGTTCTTTGCTATGCAGTAGTTAATTCACCTTCTTATGCAACTATTAAATAAGATACTACAGTGCACTCCCCGTATCCGCGCCTAAGTCGTACCACGTATTTTCCGCGGATACGTGGGCAGTGTTTAACATAGGTTTCAATGGGAAATAGACTTTGGTTGTACCAAGCTCACCCATCTTGGACCCACAAATACACTATTTCGACCTACCTAATGACATTAATATGTACCCAATGATTAAACGATACTCACTTTGATCCACAATGAATGTTCCACTGCTCCACTAAGCTCAGGTATAGTCCAAAGCAGTGGACATCAAGTACATTCCAAAGGTAAATCCAGGTGTCACTTGTGCCATATCATCATCCCCTCCCCTATGAACCATTCTTAGAACCCCTTTAACCCCTTATTGGCGGCGCTCGACTTAAGTCGTGCACCAATTTGCAGCAAGTTAGGAGCATTATTAAGGCTTTTAAAGGGTTAAAATCGAGTGCAAATGGCCGGGAGCGCAGCGGGCCAGACAGCCGACTCCAGGGCTTACCGCCGCCCATTAACTCATGTTCCCTGTGTTCTCGAGAGGCCGGCAGTGTAGCCAGTAGTGAGCATAGCTGGGAAAAATATACCGCTATACGCTAAACTCCCATGTTCGTGGCACCACTGCAAGAGACCCACGAGTGCTACGTAGCTCGTTCTGGTCTCATTTTGAAGCTTTTAGCGCCTAGTTTTTTGCTGAATACATTTCTTTTCATGCAGATACTTGATTGATAATTCAGGAGGGTCTGAATATGCCCAAATGAGCCCAAAACACTCCGCTAGACAAGGGTTAACCCGGCAAGTGCTGATCTCATCATAAGAGTTTTACCGGTGCGCTGCGGATCTCCTCATATAATCCAAGGCCTAAAAAAAAAACATTTAAATCAGCCCAGTACAGTATAATATATATATATATATATATATACAGTAAACTTCCGTTAATCCGAAGGGCAGCGGACCAGCCCTCGTTCGGATTAGTGGATTTTTCGGATTATCGGACTTTACCCCTATGAACCCGTGTATTAATGGCCTGACGAAAACATTGAGGCATTAGGCCACCCAAATGACACAATGGTGCACATATATCGGCTCATATGTTCATGAAATCACTTCAAAAGTTTACCATGGTCATTGTAGCCTATTACCTACTTCAAAACATTCAGATTAATGGTCAAAGGAATCTGCTGATATAAACGTAAACACCTTCTTCTTCTTATATTGTCACATGTCCGCATCGTCTACTAGCGAGTTTGTCTTGCTCTTGAAAGCACCCTTGGGACGCTCCGATCACTGAACTATAAATAGTAGCGTATCGGAACGTCCAAAGGTGCGTTTTCAAGCGCAAGACTGAATGCGCTTGCAGACGATGCGGTGCAAGCCAGTAGCGCATCGGAGCGTCCCAAGAATGCGTTCAAGAGCAAAACAAACTCTCTAGCAGACGATGTGGTGTTTACGTTTATATCACTAGCTTCCTTTGACCATTAATCTGAATGTTTTGAAGTAGGTAATAGGCTACAATGACAATGGTACACTTTTAAAGTGAATTCATGAACATATGATATGTGTGTGCTCCATTATGTGTCATTTGAGTGGACTAATGCCTCAAAAAGGGGACTTTGGGACTTCTTGAAATTCGGACCATCGGGTGAATTCGGATTTGGCCTCAAATTGAAAAATTCGGACTATTGGGAGATTCGAATCATCGGTCGTCGGATTAAAGGACTTTTACTGTATATATATATATATTTTGTTTAATTTTTTGTTTTGTTTTATGATGCCAATTATCACTCCTCCACATCCCCTCCTTCCACCCCCCCCCCTTTAATTATCACCTATTCTCCCTGTTATTCCCTTATTCTTAGGTTTATTTTCGTGCTAACATTAGCGAGTTGCTAGCAGGGCGTGGTCATCCTTTTTTTTTTTTTTTCTATATTCCAACTTACTTCCTTTCGGGCATAGGCTGAGAGCCTTAACATTCACCGCTTTACAATGAACAGTGAAGCCCGTGAGGTCTTGTTCCAGTCTAGGGAGTGAGACATGTGAAGCACGTAGAGTACAACGAGCACCTGCCATCTTGCCTTCACATGAGGCACGGTGCTCACTCATGGCCCGAAACGACCCCATCTCTGAAGCCACCTCGTTCCTGTGCTTCACTGTCTCAACCCCTACACTCGGACTCTCACACTTACACACACAACGCCACCTGTTGAGCAGATAACTCACCAGGCATTGCACCCCTATAGCATATTTTGAATATGGGAATATTCATACAGTGCTATTTAATCAGGGAACAATGAGGGTATTTTATTGACGTTTCGGTGGGCTTGTGGTAATGCACTGATACTAGGTACAGCACAAATTCCATCCCAATAATATCTTCCCATTGATACATCGGGATTATATACATCTGTGTTACCAAGCGTGGGAAAGAGCGAGAGAGAGAGACTACCACGCAACAGTCTCTCCAGCCGTCGTGACGGCTGGCTGGCTGGCAGGCTGCCTCAGCCATAAGTTATGTAACTCCCGGCCTCTATCGCCGATTTTGACCATCCAAACGCTGTTTCCACTTGTTTTATTGTTGTAACAGGTTAATACCTTTATAATCAACGTAAAATAGGCGCATATGGATAAGTATTAACCCTCCAGCCCCGGGGGCTATAGCTTACGACTGTGCTCCGGTACCGGGTGTTTTGACGATCTTTGGCCTATGTTAACTACTCTGTAAGTCAATGAATATGTCATGTAATGTTGTGAATAAAAAAGAATAATGTTCCACAAAACTTCCTCTGTCGAATGGCGTTGAGTAGAGGTCTCTAGCCCCTCTGGTTGCATAATGGTGAGCGCGGGAAGACGAGTGCTTTTCGGCGGCAAATTCTTCCCGCGTTCGGACGCGTCGCCCCGGCCATGGCTACGACGCACCTAGCCGCTCGTCGCGCCAAAGTATTTATCTCCCTTAGACGATTTTAGTGTTTGATATTGAGAATGTGATGTTTATTTGATATTTTCTAGTTATTTTGAGGCCAATTATATAAAATATGTTTATTAGGGTATCACTGTCACTGATATTGCTAATTTTCACTCGATACCGTACATTTTATTAGTAATTGAGGTAGCTTATTGTTGTATTAGGCACTGATTATTCGTTATCACAGGTGTTTATTATACTTTGGCCATCAAATATTAGGTCTTGTGTCACTTTCACTTTGACAAATATGCTTTAGAGAGTGTCACTGTCACTGATAATGCTCATTTTCACTCGATACCGTACATTTTATTAGTAATTGAGGTAGGTTATTGTTGTATTAGGCACTGATTATACGTTATCACAGGTGTTTATTATACTTTGGCCATCAAATATTAGGTCTTGTGTCACTTTCACTTAGTTATATGATTTGTAAACGTTTTATATACAATTTATTGTGTTTTTTCACTGATTTATATATTTCTATAGGTTCTAATCATATGAATGTCACTTGGTATATACATATGTGTCACTTTCACATATTATTATGGTGTAATTGTATTTGTATCAATGTTCTCATAATACATGACTTGTATTACAATACATTGGTTTTCTTCCACTTTTTGCCTATATATAATTATAGTGTACATATTGTCATTTTATTTGGCAATTTCAGTATGATTATTAGAACTCCAGCTTGGAGTGGTAATCAAAGAAGCACTCTAAAGCACAGAGTGCCACCTTGCACTCCACACACTCCATGGTTGACTTTTTACCTGACCTCGGCTTCACCCTGCTGTTGTAGCAGACATGGCACCGCTTCTGCTGTGTTCTTCCTGATTCATTCTGAGGCAGGGAACCAAGCCTGTGCCTAATCAAGTATTGAGCACACTGCAAGCGGTCAATAACGGCGGGCCCAGGATGTGCCACTGCCCTCTGTGGCATAGCATACTTCTCCAGGAGCTCCGTCAACACCTGCTTTTGGAACCTCCGCAGGCTATTGAACTTCATGGGTGTGTTCACATTCCGAAGCTTGTATATGTTGTAGGCATTCAGAACTGACATGTCCACCATATGCAGAAAGAACTTTTTGTACCATCTGCACGAGGTACGCAGGCAGTCAATGAAGCCTATCTGCATGTCGGACTTGTCCACCAGCCTCATGTTGATGTTGTAGTCCAGGACAGCATCGGGCTTGGTCACCCTGGCCTGGGTGCGGCGATCCACCTTGCCAGTCTCCACCATTTCCCCCTTGTGGATGGTGGTCAGGAGGTTGACCTTCCGCTGGTCGTGCCAGTGGATAGCCAGAATGGGCCCCGACTTCTTCTTGAACACATCACCTTTTTTGGTCTTTGGAGGGAAAGGTGGCATGCCCTTCCTTTTCCCTCGTACTGTGCCTACAGTCCCCGTCTTGCGCTCATGCAGGTACTGTGAGAGAGTGGGGGACGTGTAATAATTGTCCGTGTAGAGGACGTGATTCTTGTGAAAGTAGCGGTCCATCATGGCTTGCACCACTGCTCCGCCAAAGCCAATGAGGGGGTCCACAAGCAAGTCCCCTTCCTTCCCGCTGTAGACCAGGAAGTCCAGGACATAGCCAGTTTGGCAGTCGCACAGCACAAAGAATTTTATGCCAAAGCGATGTCTTTTTGAGGGGATGTACTGCCGGAAGCTGAGTTTTCCCCGGAACAGCACAAGAGACTCGTCAATGACGACCTTGCGGAAGGGCTTGAAGTAGGAGGTGAAGCGTTCTCGCATCATCTCGTACAACGTCCTAATCTTCCACAGCTTGTCTGGGAGGTGGACGTCAAGGTTGGTGACAAGATGGAGCGCTGCGAGGATATCAAGGTACCGGTCGCGAGACATATATTTCCCGAAGGCAGGGGTGGATATCAGATCATTGGTGATCCAATAGTCAGGCAACCTATGCTTCTTGACATGAGGCATTAGCATGGTGAGTGCCAGGAACACCATGAACTCTTTATGAGTCACTGGGGTCCACTGCCTCATGTGGCCCTTGGTCACCTTTCCCAAAAAGTGGACCTGGAATTGGTGCTGCTTATTTGTCTCTTTGACAACATAGCCTACCACCTCCTCATCAAAGAAGGCCTCAAACAGTTCGTGTGGTGGAGCATTGGGGCCTGCAGGAAAATTGGGGGTAACGCCTGAACCCTCCAGTACCTCATCAAAAGCTGGCACATCAGGGTTGTATCCATCCTCATCAACTACGTCTTGCCACTGAAAAACGTAGAATGGGTCTTGTCTACGCTGACGAGGAGCTCCAGCTGGTGGCCCAGCACGCCCACGGCCAACTCGGGGGGCGCGCGCCCTAGGGCGGCGAGGGCGGCGGCCAGGGCGGTAGGCAGCACGACGGGCAGCACGACGCCGGGCCAAGCGGATGGGTCGAGGGTCGTCGATGTCCATATAGTCATCGTCAGAGTGGTCATCTTGCCCTGACGGTGGACCTATGTAATCATGGCCAGAGTCTTCAGAGAGGTGCCCTTCATCATCAGTGGCCCCCACATAATCTGGCGGGGAACCAGTGATGCGTGGGCGGCGTGCGGGTGGGCGAGGTGGGGAAGGAGTGGCAGGTGAGGCTGTGTCCCCCCGAGGTCCTGGGCTCCTTGGCCTGCGACGAGTGACAGAAAGCAATGTTTCACTGTCACTAGGCCCAGGTATTGGTGATGCGAGCTCAAAGACTTCTTCAGGAAGACATGTTGAAGGCGGGAGAGGTGGGGAGGACCGTGGGGAAAGTTGCGGGGACGTATGGCTGGGGCCGGCCGGGGTGGACGCCGCGGGAGCCTCGAACAAAACTCTCTTACTTTTCTTAATTTTCTTGGTATATTTCCTACCTTTCCCCTTTTCGGCAGCAGTATGTCTCCTGTCGGGGGACCTAGGAGGCAAATAGGCCGAAAGTGGGGGTCCTCAACCCTTGGCAATGGTGGGGGTGGTGGGGAAGAATGCGGGGCATCCGGGTCATCTTGGGTGGCGTGGGTAGATAAGGGAGACAATGGCGGACGAGAAGGGTCACCACGCTGACCCTCACTCACAGCCTCATCCTCACCAAGTAGTTTTGCTTGTTCCCTAGCTGCCGCGGCCGCCTTCTCAAGTATTTTCTGCTTATACAAATGTAGCTTGAAAGGCGATTTACCTGGGGAAGGGCTTGGCGTCGTGTCACTTATGCGAAATTTGGTGAGTGACCTTGAACTCTCCCACTCGCTCACTCTCTCAAGTTCACTGTCTTTAGGTAAACCAGCTTCCTCAACAACTGGTACATCACCTTCATCACTCTCATCACTGTCATGTTCTCTCGCAAATCCCAGGAATTGCTCTTCTTTGTCACTCTCATGGCCATAATCACTCGACTTATAATTACTGGAGTCGTCACTGACTTCATCATCAACATTATGCTTGGCATCAGCTCGCTCATAAAGTCTCAATGTCGTCTCAATACCTCCGGGAGATAACACATTTAGGCGATGGCGTCGGGGTAAGGCGCGACGAACAAGCAAGGGCGTCGTAGGAAGCACGGTATCGGACACAGCGGAATCACTATTTGGCGTACTGTCCATGATGGCGTCGGGGTAGATACTGTTGCTGTGGCGTAGTTTACGCCTGGTGGCGCCACCTACCGTCCCACGATACCGAAAATGTACGCGCGGCATTCGAAAGCACGCACGCAAGCAATGGGCGTTCAAGAGCCCTTCCGGGTTGCGCGGGCCGAGGTTGTTATGGGCGTTCAAGAGCCCATCCGGGTTGGAGGGGTTAATGATATTTATGGTACGATGACGATTTGAGTTTAGGAAACAGTCTAAATACCTCCGCACAGGGAGGGGTGGCCAATACCCCACCTACGCAGCGGAGAGGTTAAGAACCACTTATAACACATTAATCAAGATTATCTGCACTTTTATCTAAAACAAAACTTATTAAAACATTTCTTCACTTTATCCTCAACCAATGAACCATTCTTAGAACCACTTAGAACACATTAAGCCAGATGAATATGAGAAGGAAAAGAAAATTACATAATAATTCAGTAGCACTAAGTTTTTCTCCCTTATCCAACACTTACACAAGTGATCTGCCTTGTGTGAGCAGGATCTGCCTTGTGTTAGAGGGATCTGCCTTTTGTTACAGGGATCTGCCTTGTGTTACAGGGATCTGCCTTGTGTTACAGGGATCTGCCTTGTGTTAGAGAGATCTGCCTTGTGTTACAGGGATCTGCCTTGTGTTAGAGAGATATGCCTTGTGTTAGAGAGATCTGCCTTGTGTTAGAGAGATCTGCCTTGTGTTAGAGAGATCTGCCTTGTGTTAGACAGTTAGAGGGATCTGCTTTGTGTTAGAGGGATCTGCCTTGTGTTAGAGGGATCTGCCTTGTGTGGGACAATCGGCTTTTTGCAGTCTCCCATATTCTTATGTTCTTATATTTCGCCTTTCTTGGTTAATGGCAGCACTGCTTTCTTCCTCGATCGAGTGAAAATCCGCGGATAACACGTACTTTTTCGTGGATAATCGCCGATAACGAGTAATGGGATACTGTATTTAGGGGTGTCCGCGGATAGCAAGGATCGCGGATACTTGGAGCGTGGATAACGGGAGTTCACTGTACACTCTAAATTCAATTATGCAAATTTTACTTCCATACATAAAATCTCAGAGAGAAATGGAACTTGTATAGCCCGTTCAGTCCCAGCGACGGCAGGGAGCCGTCAGTAATATACGATCCTTGTAACTGCCAGTATCAGGCAGTGCCTGGTACCACGACCGTTTGAGCACTGCTCTTGAATTAGCAACACTTCTCAGCTTATATCAAAGCCTCTGCACGCCGGGAGAGCCAGTATTCCTCCATCTTTTGAGGTGGGAGGTTGTTCTATCTTGCCATTTTGGCCACATTGCTTGGGACTGGGGGGGGGGACTTTTATTACTGTACCCTATGGTACACTAGGGGATAGGAAACTGTACATAGAGGTGAAAGTTGGTCAGGACATGGATAAGAAGAAAGAAACGATTGTGGGATAGACTAAAAGTGTTAAAAAAGAACAGGGAGTCTAGTATAGAAGCTAAAGAAGTGGATTTGGAACGTAGACAAATAAACAATAAAATCAGGTGGGAGACAAGGAGGGGGGTGAAGGAGAGGGAGAGAGAGATTGCAAAAAACGTGAAGGATAATCCAAAAATATTCTGGAAGTACATTCAGGAAAAGTTAACAAGAAGAGTAGGTATCCCAGAACTGATAGGAGGATTGGATGATAGGAATAGAGCAGAAACTGATAAGGAGAAAGAAGAGGTGCTGGGGAAATAGTTTGGGGGAGGTACTAACAGTGGAGTCGGATGATGCAGTGCCTACTATTCCCATCAAACAGGCACCGGCACTAGAACTAATAGAGTTTTCCCATGCTAGAATAAGAAGGGCTCTAAAAAAATGAACAGAAGTAAGACCCCGGGACCGGATGGGATATATCCAAGAATCATAAAGGAAGGAGGTGAGATGTTAGTAGAGCCATTAAAAATGTTATTTGAGGTATCTTTTAATACAGGACAAATCCCAATGGACTGGAGAGAGGCGAACATAACAGCTATTTTTAAGAAGGGAAAGAGAAATTACCCAGGAAATTATAGACCAGTCAGTTTGACAAGTGTTGTGTGTAAACTAATGGAAACGGTAATTAGAGAAGGAATAATGGAGCATATGAAATCAAACCAACTTTTCAGTGGGAGACAGTTAGGATTCTTGCCGGGGAGGTCGACAGCACTACAACTAATTAAGGTGGTAGATGATTGGATGCAAATTCTGGAGGATGGTGATGTTATAGACGTGGTATATTGCGATTTTATGAAGGCCTTCGATAAGGTTAAAAGGTTAATAGAGAAAGTTAGAAGCTATAATATAGGGGAGAAATGTGTGAAATGGATAGAAGCCTTCCTGAAAGATCGGAGACAGAGGGTACTGGTGAATGGAATAGGCTCGGGGTGGAGGGAAATTACAAGTTGGGTACCTCAGGGATCTGTGTTGGGACCACTACTGTTCGTTATGTTTATCAATGACTTACCTGTAGTTATAACTAATGGAAGTGAGATATACCTGTATGCGGATGACACTAAGCTGTATAGAAGAGTGAAGAGTAAGGAAGATGTGGGTTTGCTTCAAGGAGATGTGGAGGGCATGAAGGGATGGTCTGAGCATTGGTTAATGCCTTTTCATCCAAAAAAATGCAAGTACATGCGGATTGGGACAAGCAAGATAGACAAGGTAGGATACAGTATGTATGAATAGATGGAGGAAGTGAATGCAGAGAAGGATATAGGAGTAGTGATAGACAATAAGTTAAATTTCTCAGAACATTTAGCGGAAAAGATAAACAAAGCCAATAGAATTGTAAACTTCCGTTAATCCGACGACCGATAATTCGAATCTCCCAATAGTCCGAATTTTTCAATTTGAGGCCAAATCCGAATTCACCCAATAGTCCGAATTTTTCAATTTGAGGCCAAATCCGAATTCACCCAATATTCCGAATTTTTGAATTTCCCGGGCGCGCGATATTTCCAAATATCGGCCCTCTAGCGGGCCAGGCCGGACTAAACAGTCTGCCGTTGTCGGTCTACCTGAAACGTTGTTTATCCCGTGTTTATCCTGTGATATAGTGACTTAGTGACTTAGTGATGGGTCCCACAGCAAGTTCAGGTGCACGAGGGAGGAATGACAAGAACAAACATAAGAGGAAGCACGTAACTCTGTCCATAGCTGATAAATTGCGAGTGATAGCGATGGTAGAGAAAGGCAGTGATCGGCGTAAAGTTATGGAAACTTTTAATATCGGTGCCTCCACAGTTTCAAACATAGTGAAGGCAAAGGCTAACTTATCGAAGTTTGTTGCCTTTGGAAAGTCAAGTTACCGGGTGATGTGAGAAAGACAATGAAAAAACCAAAACATGAAAAACTTGACGAGGCAGTGCATAAGTGGTTTACGGCCAAGCGGGCTGAGGGCAAGCCTATCTCAGGGCTTATGATAATTGAAAAGGCCAAGCAATTCCTGCGTGATATGAATATGGAAGACGATATAAAATTCTCCGACGGCTGGTTGAGAAACTTTAAAATTAGGCATGGGATTAGGGTCCTAGATGTCGCCGGAGAAAAGAATTCTGCCGACAAAGAGGCCGCCGATCGGTTTGCACACATTTTTGCTACCATTGTTCATGATCACCAGCTGACCCCAGACCAAATCTTTAACGCCGACGAGACAGGGCTATATTGGCGCTGTTTGCCAACAAGGACATTAGCTGGTAGAGGAGAGAAGGCTGCACCCGGATTCAAAATGAATAAAGAACGTCTCACAATCCTGCTGAGTGGGAATGCTTCCGGTAAATGTCGCAATCGTTTGTTTGTTATCGGCAAGGCTAAGAATCCCCGTGCTTTCAAGAACATGCGAGGGAAGTTGCCAGTGATCTATGATGCACAGAGCAATGCATGGATGACTGCCCAAGTATTCCATGATTGGTTCTTTAAACACTTTGTTCCCGAAGTCAAGGCCTACTTCAAGTCGATTGGCCTTTCTGAGGACACCAAGGCTGTCCTATTCCTGGATAACTGCAGAGCACATCCCCCTGCCCACGAACTAGTGTCTGGAAACATCTTTGTCACCTACTTGCCCCCTAATGTGACTAGTCTGATACAACCAATGGACCAGGGTGTGTGCCAAAAGTTTAAGCAGAGCTACAAGTCCTCATTTGCCCGCAAGCTGATTAACTCTGATGCATCAGTAAAAACTTTCCAGTCAAGTTTTTCCATCAAGGATGCCATATATGATGCTGCCCTAGCCTGGAAGGATGTTTCAGAGGTAACCCTCAAGAAATGTTGGAACAAGCTGTATGCCCAGGTTGATGACCCTGAAGAGGTTGAAGAAGATGAGCACGATTTCGAAGGCTTTCTTGGGCGTCGCAGGGAGGCAATCAACGAAATCCGAGGCCTGATGGATACCGTGCCGGTCAACGACCCCAAGAGGATGACTGAAGAGGATATTGAGGAGTGGGTTGATGTGGATGGTGACCTGCAGGGCGAGGAAGAGGTGACAGATACAGAAATTATCCGGAGTGTTGTGGAGCCAGAATATGTTGAGGAGCACTCGTCTGAGGAAGAGGAAGAGGCAGATGACGATGGCAAAGTAACCTGGAAGGAAGCTGCTACCTATTTCGATGGTATGGTCAAATTTGTGGAACAGTCTAGCCAATATAATGCAAGTGAAACAATCGATTTCCACATCCTCCGTAATGAGTTCTATGAGAAAAGGGGCAGGGCAGTCAAGCAGGCAGACATCAGGGACCTGATGAAAAACATGCACCAACGGGGCCGCCGATCAGATGAACCAGATAACCCTAGACCTGCAACAATGCCTCTCACAGACGACTCGCGTACCAGCTCACCTGAACCTCTTACCACACCAGAACCTATGCCTCCTGCTGATTTTGAAGGCTGGGAGGACCTAGCATCCCCTGTGAAGGCCACTCCTGAGGTAGCCCCAGCCGCCCCTGTGGTAGCTCCTGCCAGCCTAGCCACTCCTGAGGTAGCCCCAGCCGCCCCTGTGGTAGCCCCAGCCGCCCCTGTGGTAGCTCCTGCCAGCCTAGCCACTCCTGAGGTAGCCCTAGCCCTAGCTCCCCCTTCAGATATTGAAGGCTTGGAGGATATGGCTGTGGAGTAATAATCAGTGAAGTGTAGTAGATTTAAGGACCCCAAAAAAATATAAAACCAGCAAAAAAAAAAAAAAAAATAAGTCTTTTTAAGTTAATTTTACATTAAAGTACACTTACAGTACAGAGCAGTGATTATAAGTTACTAATATGGGGCTAGGGGGCTAGTGGCTGGGTTGGGGCTGGTGCTGGGGGCTTATCTTCAATGCTACACATCTCTTCTCTTCATATAAGGTGAGTTAAAGTCATGATTAGTCATTATTATAATTATTATCATTATTATCCTGTGTTTGTGTCTTGGTTTGGGTCTTCAAAAAAAAGTCGGGGGGGGGGGGGTAACGTCCGATAATCCGAAAAATCCACTAATCCGAACGAGGGCCGGTCCGCTGCCCTTCGGATTAACGGAAGTTTACTGTACATGCGGATTGGGACAAGCAAGATAGACAAGGTAGGATACGTTATGTATGAAGCCATGGAGGAAGTTAATGCAGAAAACGATATAGGAGTAGTGATAGATAATAAGTTAAATTTCTCAGAACATTTAGCGGAAAAGATAAACAAAGCCAATAGAATTGTAGGGCTGATAAGGAGGACATTTGTGTCACTTGACGAAGAAATCTTCAGGAATCTCTATACAGCGCTGGTTAGGACGCACTTGGAATATGCGAACCAGGTGTGGGCTCCATATATGGTAAAGGATATAGAAGCAGTGGAGAAAGTGCAGAGGAGAGCTAGCAAGCTAGTACCAATGTTGAAGAATGCGGGCTATGAGCAGAGGTTGAGGACACTCGGGCTTCCGACACTGGCATATAGGAGAAAGAGAGGGGATATGATAGAGACTTTTAAGATAGTGTCAGGAAAGTATGATGAGGATGTGTGTGAAGGTATCTTCTTGATGCGGGAGGGAACAAGAACGAGAGGACACTCTAAGAATATTTACAAAGAAAGAAATAGGCTTGAAAAGGCAAAGAACTCATTTTGTGATAGAGTGGTAAATGAGTGGAACACACTGCCCCAGTAAGTAGTCGATTCCGAATCAATAAGGAATTTGAAAGTAATCTTGATAAAGCATGGGGAAGACAAGATTTGAAGTTTGATTATAAAGCAAAAATACAGAATAGTAAAAATGTTGCGTCTGCTACCGCCGCCGCCAACACCGTGAACGACCGCAGCAGTGCAAGTACTGGCACTAAGCTGGATACACAGGCCTAGTTTGCCTTTTTCCAGAGGATCTACTGTAAGAAACTGTACTGTAAGGAACCAGTACAGTACTAATATATATGTATGTGTACAGCTTGGTGAAGGAATGTACATAGAGGTGGAAGTTGGACAGGAACCAGTACGGACAGCTCACAGTAAACAAGAGGCTCGGGAGGCATTCTACGCCCACACTGAGACACACTGGCAGAGAGTCATGTTTGCATAGTAAGTACATTATAGGTTTGACTCCTGTAAGGAGATAAAGAAAACCTAATATTTAGTAGTGGCCCCGTAATCATTGACGAACATGCCTATTACATAAGGCATCCTCTTCAAACACTAATCCGCCGTAGTTTGAATCTACCGCGCAGAGCATTTAAAAACTGAGGAGCCTTCATCATGAGCGCACGCGACCTCACTCATGGCTTCAGTCATTATGAATTGGGTTCTCACTACGAAAAAACCGTAAAAAATAAAAACAATAAGAAAATAAGAATAACTATCTAATAAGCTTTCCATCATATCGTGGATGTACTTGTGTGGATCTCTGACCAGATGCTGATTCAGGCGTCATTCCTCCTTCACTGACATATCAAGTAAACCAAAATCCTCAATACATCAACGAATGGGAAGGGGACGGTCGGGAGGGCCCCAGTCGTCAATGATTACGGGGCCACTACTAAATATTAGGTTTTCTTTATCTCCTTACAGGAGTCAAACCTATAATTTATTAGTGGCCCCTCCATCATTGACGAACATGCCTGATTTCTAAGACTGGAGGGGGACATTCGTAATCATATCATAACTCTAGAAAAGCAGATAATAAAAACAACCACATAGTATTCTTACTTTTGAAAAATATATTTAAATACGGCGTAGGCCGGAAATATACAAGAAAAGGGGTTCAGGCAGGTGCGTGCTTCAAAGAAGCCTGCCTGACAAAAAATGGGTAACCCTGAAGATTCTGAACACAGATCTGTAGTTACAAAGGCACCCCACTCAACGAGTGGTGACAAAAATAACAAGTTATCAGTTTATATATGCACATAATAAACCCCAAAATAATCGTGGAGATAAATTGCAAAGGATCTCCACTGTTCTAATATTAAATTGCTTTCGCAGCTAAAACTACTATAACAACCCCGTTGTTTTGTACTAACATTGTACTAGCACAATTTCTCGCTGAGAAATTTTCATATCACATTAACCATAAATTGTATCACAGCTCTCATACTCCGGCGGGGTCTAGGGTGTCCTATGTCAACTGACTGCACCCCCCCCCCCCTTTCCCATGAAAGTAAACAAAAGTGACTGCAGGGCCACCTAGACCCTCTGCCTTAAAGCTATACATGGTAAGGAAGGTTTGTCTAGAGCAACTGACAAGTATCTAGACAAAAACGTATGATTAGACGCCCACAACTGAGTGGACGCAATATCTTCTACTGAAAAGAAATTCAGGAAACGTAAAGAGGCTGCCCATTTGCGTAAATCGTGGGCCCGACCCACAACGCCGGGATTACTCTCTTTAATGACTTCGACCAGAAGAGAGGCTAATCGCCGTTTTAGTAAGCGTTTACCCGTACTTGCTACCCATAAAGCACCTTGGGGGTTTAGAGGAGCTACTCTCAAATATTTGGTTAGAGCTTGCACTGGACATAGATTATGATGCACCTTTCCCCTTTTTAACGCCGGCACCGTGAACTCAGAAAACACGTGTGCACTATGCTCATTCTTGGCTACAAAACCTGGGGAAGGTGCAATGTAAATACATTCATTAAGTCTACCAAACCTAAGGCAATTAGGTGTGTTGCTCATCGCCGCCAGCTCAGACACTCTGTTCCCGGTGGCCAAAGCCAAAAGGAAAACCGCCTTTTTTAATAGTAATGCAAAGTCTGCAGTATTTTGGTACAGACGAGAGTGAAGTAAAGACAAAGCTTTGTCCAGAGACCAAGTAGGCATGAGCTGACGGGGAGGTGGGCGAAGTTTAAAACAAGCTCTCATAAAACCTGTTTCCTCCGCCACCGGTATGGAGAGACCTGTAAGGTCTAAAAAGGGCACTCTAATCGCAGTTAAGTGATTTTTCAATGTTACCACAGATAAATGTTTCTGCTCAAACAGATAATTTAAATAATTGAAAACTAAAGCCACTGATGGCACAGTCTGTTCCGTTCTGATGATCCAAGAAGTAAAGGCTTGCCAATGTGAGTGATACTGTCGTTTCGTAGACTGAGTATATTGATTGATTAATTTATTGGTCACATCTCTACCGTATCGTGCTAGCCACTTGGCCTCCTGAATGTCCATAATGCAAAAGTCAGCGAGGTCGCTAGGTTGCCAATCGTGTCTAAGTGGAAATACCCGACCGGGAGCGACACCGGGTCCGGGCACCACGTTTTCAATTGCTGGTACCACAACTGCGCTGGCCACAGGGGCGCGATTAGCGAGACTAAGCCTCGATAATCTCGTAGTTTGTTCACTACGTGGCACATTAGTGACGCATCTGGCGGCGGAAACAGATAGATGGATCTCCATCTGTTCCAGTCTGTCACTAGGGCGTCTGGCCCCCCTGCCGGCGTCTTCGTCCGGCGGGTGAGGTATAGAGGGAGTTTGTGAGTCTCCTCGGACGCAAATAGATCCACTTGTGGATGGGAGAGCTCTGCAATCATTAGGTTGAAAATGGGTTGCTTGAGCTCCCATTCTACTGTCGTGCTCTGTCTCCGGGACAGAGTGTCTGCCCAGACGTTCGCTACGCCTGGGAGATAAGATGCATGAAGATAAATGTCTAGTCTGTTGGCTAGAGTAAAAATCTCTTCCGACACGTTTAGCAACCTCCTTGACCTCGTTGATCCTTGTTTCTGAATACAGTGAACTGCATTCAGATTGTCCATTCTGAAGGCCACCGACTTGCCCCGTAACGCAGGGCCGTGAGCCTGAAGGAAATACAAGGGGACTAGTAATTCTTTGACATTGATGTGAGAGATTTCTAAGTGGGACCAAAGCCCCTGACCCTGGTGCCCCTGATTTGACTGAAATCCCCACCCTATTGTGCCTGACGCATCCGTGTCTACCCATACCGTTGGTGGAGGAGAGGTCCATGACATTATTGAGTGCAACGTTTCCCTCTTTGCCCAGACCGCTAGTAAGGTGTGGATTAATTTCGGGATGGGCCATAATTTTCCCGCCGGTAAGAGTGGGAAATATTTGTTGCCTTCCAATATTAAACGTTTTACTTTCAACCGGCCCAACTTGACAGTTAGTTGAATCCAGTTGAGAGAGCCGACCAGAGACTCCCAGACCCTCCGCGTCGTAGTCAGACTGTGAAGAAACATGAACAGTTTCCTGCGAAACCTGTTGCGATTGTCCACACTCTGACTCAGACTGAGAGCGGCCGTGTCCCAGACCAGCCCTATCCACTGAATTACTCGTGAGGGAACAAGGTTTGACTTTACCAGATTTACCTTGAAGCCTAGAGTTTTGACATGATTTAAAATGATATTGACATGTTTGATGCATAATTGTTGTGTCTCTGCCACCACCAGCCAGTCGTCTAGGTACCACAACACTGATCCCCTGTTTTAACAATGGCATCAGGGCTTGCCGGACTAATTTCGTGAATAATCGAGGTGCTAGGTTCAAGCCGAACGGCATCCTTTGAAAAACAAAATTTTGGTGCCTGATCCGTAAGGCCAAAAACCTTTGAAATCTTTTGTTGACCGATACGTGCCAATAGGCGTCTGTCAGGTCTAGTGAACACATCCAACCTCCCGGCGGAAGTGTTAGCCTGATTTGGTGTACTGTTAACATTCTGAAAGATTCGTTGTGAATGTGAAGGTTCAGATAAGACAGGTCTACGACCGGTCTCATCTGAACACTGTCCCTTTTGGGAACCAAAAATAGTTTGGACGTGAATACAGGGTAATTTGGGGGGACCGGGATGATGACATTCTTGGCAATCATTTCCTGGACCAGTGACTCCACCTCTAAAGACACAAAATTCGCCGTTGTCGGCTGACGTAAGCGAGGTCGCCGGAGCCACTGCCAAGTGATGCCTTTGCGTGCCACCATCCGTGCCCAAGTGTTTAATGGCCATGCTTGGTGACACGTTCGGAACGACCCAGTTAGCAGACAAGGGTTCGCCGGCTGTACTACCCTCGGGTCCTCCGGCCTTAAGGTTGGCACCGGGAGTGAGAGAGACTTTAGTTTTTTGATGGTGGGGTTGGTGGTGCTGGACGCTTTGCCGGCTGGCTGGTGTTGGCCGAAGACTGGCCCTGACCTGGCTTATTCTGGCCGCGTCCTCTCTGACCTGAAAACCTACTCTGTCTATGCCTGTACTGACCTTGGGGGGAGTGGGAGGACTTAGGCGGAAGAAGAAAGGGCTTAGATCCCCCTGGCTGAGCTTTAGCGGTTGGCCTGGGTTTGGGGAAGTTAAAGGCAGGTTTCTTAGAAGGGGTGGGACTGTGTTTAAAGGCCTGCGCCATATTGAACATCGTTCGCCACACTTCAGGGGACATTAAAGAGGGAGTAAGCACTGGTGACATGACCACCTGATTCGCAATGCGATCAGGTAGCTTGCGAACTAAAGACATTCTGAGATCTTGTCTTGCTCGTACCGCCTCAAGCAAGGCGGTGCGTATGTCACCCAAGGATTGGATTGACGACTGGAGGAGCAGTCGCCGGGATAATTCAACCGATCTTCTGGCATCCGCATCTGCGATTGCCTGAGTGGACCGCAGTAAAGACTTAGCTACCTGTTGAGACACTATGTACTGAGAGAACAGGCGAAAAGCTTTCCCCCTTAGCCTAAATTCTCTGTCTAGGTGAGTAGGGGTAGGGGTAGTGAAAGGGTCTTTTAGCTCACAAAGATTAATCTTAGGGGCAGCTAGGAAAGAAAACAAAGCTGACGGGACTCCGCCGGCAGAACCTACCGGCATGGAGAACCACGAATGAGTATCTTGAGGGATCTGGTGGGAAGATTTAGAAGTAAATGTGGTTGCAAAGTTTTGAGCCTCTATCTCCCAATCTACCCAAGGTCCTGGACCCAACTGCCCCACCTTCAAGACTGGATTAGCTGCTTCGTCTGTGACGGTCTGTAAATCAAGTTCAGGAGTGAGAGCTGACAGAGTCTTAATATCATTAAACCCATCCAGCTTAGACCAGTCTGAAAACAGTTTTGAAGCTGAGGCAGGGGGTAAAGCTGGCTTAGTAGCATACACAAAATAGTCCTGGTGATAATAACTAGGTATAGCCTTGATGTTTACGTCTAGTACATTTCCCAAAATATCCAAGGCCCTTAATTTCTTTGATTTATTGCCCTGGATGACCCACTCACGCGGTACTGGGAGTTCCCCTGACAAGGTAGGTTGGGCGAGCTCTGGTTTAGTGGGGGTCAAAAGGACCCATGACTCGTCTGGTCCATAAAGCAAGGGCATAGCTACCTTCCTGAGAGGCGCCTTGTCTAGAGGGGGTGGATTGACATCCGTTATAACCCTTACATTCGAAGTTGTTAATGCCGCCGTAGCAGGCCTAGTAACCACTGATGTTGACAGAGTGGGGGGGGTTAGGGATCTTAGATAAAGCAATAGAAGTCATCAGAGGCCGTACCGTAGAACTTGTCGTGGGAGCCCCCAAGTCCACTGTGGGAGTTTCCTGTTGTTGGCCAAAAAATTTAGATAAAGCCTGACTAAGTAGCCCATTAATTTCTTGCGCAGTGACAAATTGGGTTGATGATGAACTTACAGGTGAATCATTAATATCCTGCGCGGCGTCTAAGCCTGAACCTGACTCTTGCCCTTCCATCTCCGAAATTATTGAAACCTCGTCTTTCTCCTCCTGAGAAGATCCCGCCGAAGCTGGGGTACCTTGTTGCCAAGATAAGTCAGGAATAGAGGATGGGATCGCCGCGTTCCTGTGGACATCAGCTACTGTGTGACTCGTTTGAGTCGGACGTGGGTGGTCAGACCCTGGCTGAGCAAACCGCCAAACACCGAGGCCCTGGCCTACACTCTCTTGGGAGTCTGAAACATTCTCAATTACTGAACCCCCTGAACTCTCCAATTCCAGGGTTAAAATATTAATGGGTAAATCCTCTTTAGGGACAGGCACCGCACTGGACCCTTGAGACCTAACACAAAATCTGTCTGGGGTAGAGGTACGATGAGAGGCACTAGAAGTTGGTGAATGTAGGGAGGTCTTTCGTTTATGGGAATCCTTTTTGGAGGATTTATGGCTACGGTGTGACCGTGAACTACTCTTCGATTTGGAGGATTCATCGCCGTGACCACTGGTGGAACTTTCCGTCCTACTCTTCTTACTCGATGGTGAAGAGGCAAGACTAGATGACTGGCGTCTGAGAGGTGACCTAGACCGAGATCTCGCCCGAGACGAGGAGGCGGACGCCGGGGGTGTAGGCTCTCTTGGACGTTTCGGTGTAGCCGCAGAAGATACAGAACCCTGACCAGTCTCCGCCGGCTTATGACTCGTGACTCTAGAGGAACGTTTAGGGGGAGGGTGTTCAAATAGCAATCTATCCCAAAGAGGGACGTTGTCACATTGAAGTGATTTATGCGCAACAATCGTAGTGTAAGCTGACATCTGTTGCCTAACTTCTCTTAACGCGACCGCTGCGGTCTTATCATTGTCGCATAGGACCTTTACAGCTAATTGGGAGCAAAAAGAACAATTACGCATGACCCAGAGACCCCTTGAACGGTCTAGACATTTAACACACTTTATGCAAAGAGTATGCGCAAAAATAGGGATACCGGCACATGTAGGGGTAGTGCATAAAGCAAAGACTGGGCCAAGGTAGCCATGACAGAGACTGGTGGGGAAAACTACCGCCGGGTCTGTATTGGTCCGCCGGAGCCCAGCTCTGGAAAAAAATAAAATTTCCAGGAATTAATGCTCATAAGGTTAACCCAACATGTTCGCACACAAGTGTTAATAACCCACCGGGTAACGAGATGTAATGACACAACGATCACAGCTCGCTACGCGGCGGGGCTCAGAATATCTAAACAAATCTTTTGAAGAAAGTGAAGAATACCCTCTGACATAATATAACGGTCCAGCATGGCGATTATAGTCTTTCTGGTGGTGACTGTCTCAAGATTCAATTTTGGAACAAAACAACCCCCCATAAAGACGCCGGCCCTTGAAATATTTTAGTAGAATAACACAGGGCAGGCTGATACGAGATCTGATTTCTAACGAATTGTCACAAAAAGATCGCCGTAAGTTTGAAGGCGGCGATACCTAATCGTATCACTAAATTAAGTGGTTAAATCGAAATTGAATTGTAAATTCCTTATTTCCTCCACCTAGGAGCACCCACCGGGTGTAAAAAATGATGTTAACCCTAAATGAACCTTCAATCGCCGTAAGTGTAAAGGCGGTGATACATATAGTACCCCTTAAAATGGATCGGTTAACTAACTGAATGACTTAGTTGTTCATCCCACCCTACCAAGGTACACCCGCCGGGTGAGATGTCAAAACGTTAACCCCATAAGTTCCTGTCCCCACTTCTTTGTAAAAGATCGCCGGGGAGGAAAGCCCTTAACAACAGCTAGGTTTTTCATGTGGTTTGTAAAACCGGGTAGAAAAACTACATAACGTATGTTCGCATGAACAAAGTTTTATAGATGGGTACAGCCATTCCGCCGGGAATCAAAGGGGGCCTGAAACCAGGCACCAACACAGAGACGCAGTCCTGGAGAGCCACAGACACCTCATCGCCGGGGACACAAGCCTGTGTTAAAACCACGTTTGGCCCAACACGGCTCTCGGCCGGGTTTTTTTCATGGTGAAACCGAGAAAAAACCCGCCGGAAGGAAACCCACCCCGATCAGACACCATCTGAACGTACAACGGACACGAGGGAAGCCACGCACGACTAGCCTAAGTCCACACAATAATCCGTGGAATTAGCCAATACACAACTAAACCAGGAAACAAACATAGTCCGAGGAATTAGCCAATACACAACTAAAACCCGGATACACATGACACAGTAGGGCATATTTATAAATAATAAACAATAACACTTGTACATGTGGCAAAGCTACGAGCGGCTGGCTAGGCCTAAGTAGACGGCATAATAAATGTTGAAATATACACAAAACACTGGAAATATCACAACAGGAACCACCGCCAACACACCACTGTAGCAAATACTTCCGGCAAAGGGAAGACTGACTCGGGACCCAGAAAAAACTTCACTAAGTGAAGAAAAATACGCTGGGAACGTCAGTAAGCAAAGCTTACCTCATCAGAAAGATAAAAGGCAGCAATAATTAACGCGTAATGAAAGCCGCCTGCATCACAAGCTAACTCAACTGTGAAAAAGTTCACATGTCCACAACAGGACCACGAGGGTACATCCGAAATAGATGCCCCAAACACACGACCCAAAATACACTGCACTGCGGGCAACCAGCCCAGGACACTCCTGCTACGCATATCCTAACCTTACTCGATACATCCCGGAGTAAACAAATGAGAAAAAACTCACTAGGGACGCAGCAAATGCGGAACCAGCGGAGCGTGGGGAGGCACGTCCGGGCAGGCTGAGCGCAGAGCAGAGAAGGAGGAATGACGCCTGAATCAGCGTCTGGTCAGAGATCCACACAAGTACATCCACGATATGATGGAAAGCTTATTAGATAGTTATTCTTATTTTCTTATTGTTTTTATTTTTTACGAAGTTTTTTCGTAGTGAGAACCCAATTCATAATGACTGAAGCCATGAGTGAGGTCGCGTGCGCTCATGATGAAGGCTCCTCAGTTTTTAAATGCTCTGCGCGGTAGATTCAAACTACGGCGGATTAGTGTTTGAAGAGGATGCCTTATGTAATAGGCATGTTCGTCAATGATGGAGGGGCCACTAATAAATAATTAAAACTTCACTATTTGCTACTTGGGTGGAAGGTAAGTAAAGTATAGTGTTTACTTATTTGTATTGTCATATGATACTGTCAAATTTACTGTAAATGAAGATTATTAACTTTAGGTTCAATGAATAGTTATATAATAATAAAACTATTGAATTCGCTAATGGGGAAAATTGGCACTAATGACACTAGAAAACATCAACTTTACTATTACAGTACAATACTGTATTGTAATTATAGTTCATGGGCTACCAAATCCTGGTAAATCATTGTCAATAAAACTCTCCTCATTCAGTTTATCCATTTTTCTCAGTACTGCTCAGAGTGTCAAATGAGAACAATTGGGTTTTAAGATTTTTTTTTTTTTTTTTTTTTTTTTTTTTTTGAGTGAGGAGTGAGTTCTATGTGACTGGAATGAATATTGGCAAAACATGGACAATTTATATTAAGTAGCATTGTTTTTGTCATCACTTTCAAGGACACAAAAAGAACTATGAGGATAAATTTAATTCTGTACATTTAGTAATGATGATTATACATACATACAAGTTTAACCCTTTCCTTGCGGGTGACGTTCTGGAACGCATAAGGCAATTTACAGCAATTTCCAGGCTTTAAAAGCCTGTAAAAAACGTAGAAATCGAGTGTCAGTGGGCGGGAGCGTGAGGGACCTCCCTCCGACCCTCAGAGCAGCCTGCCGCTCACTGAGGGAGACTGTGTCTCGCGCGGGTGTCTCTCACCAGTGTTGCCGAGCGAGCGAGAGCTAATAATTAGCGGTTTTCCCGAATGTCTATGGCAACGCTGCGGGTGAACCCTGCCACCTACGAAGTTCGTTCTGGTCTCATTTTGAAGCTATTTTTGCCTAGTTTTCGGCAGAATACAGTTCATTTAATGCAGATGCTTGATTAATCATTCAGGAGTGCCTGAATATGCCCTAAATAGCTCAAATAAGCCCGCAGAGAATGGGTTAAAGACCGCTTCATCCACAGAGAGCGTGGTTTTAGTCTCTTTACTGTAGTACATAACAATAAAGACTTGCCACAACACTGCCCCATCATGTCAACACTGTGGCTGATGGGAATAGGTCTTTCGTTTGACACCTTGGTACCGGTATGATGTTTTTCTAATATTTCCAGTTACGAGGAAGGGTGGGAGGCTGCTCTACAAGAAATGAAGAAGTGTCGAGGACAAGGTAGCCTACATGACCTGGCCTCCACTGTAGCTGCTGTTATTATGAAGATGTCCGGACTTATCGCCAGAGCCCAAGCTCTACTGCCTTCTCCCAAAAAGTTTAAGGTGCCAATGGAAGCACCAGTAGGTGAGTCAGACTGGGGAGGGTGGGAAGAATTATGTCAGCACTATGGTCCGGTATTTAAATGACCGTGTCCTCATCTTGATTACTCAGCTATTATGAAGATTTTCTAGCAAAATATGTTAATAATGATTTTTTTTTATAGCCTAATTAATATGATGCAAAGACATGGTAATTTCCTTTATTTGCCAAAACATGATACTAAGAAATCAGCTGCTAAGATGTTTAATATTCTGCTAGGTCAAAAAATTGTGTATATTGTATACCTGTACATTGTATGTTGCTTTATAAAGCTATTCAATGAGATAAATACAAGTACAGTACAGTAATTGCTATGAATAGAAATATGGATTTAACTCGAGACTGTTTGCCTGTTAATCTGAAACAGCAATTATTTAGACTAATCGGGTACTGTAGAGATTCTGGAGTAAGCGAGATTGGCCATAATTTTCTTCGGGCGCTAAATTGGTGTCATCAGGGTGTCCAAATGGGACAATTTGGTTTTGAGACTGGAATGAGTGCGAGAAATAATACATGAAAATGAACATAACATTGCATTGTCATGGCCAGTTTATTACTTTCCAAGACATCAGTGACAACTATAAAGGATAATTTAAACCCTTCCATGCGGGAGACGTTCCGGAATGCCATAGCAATTTCCAGGCTTTAAAAGTCTGTAAAAGCCGTAGAAATCGAGTGTCAGTGGGCAGGACCGCGAGGGGCCCACCTCCGACTGTCAGCACGTCCAGCCGTGCACTGAGGCAAACTGAGGTCCCATACCAGGGTCTCAGCAGTGTTGCCAAGCGCTACATTGCTAATAATTAGCGAGTTTTCCCTAATGTCTATGGTAGCGCTGCGGGTGAACACCGCGAGTTAGGAAGCTCGTTCTAGTGTAATTTTGAAGCTATTTTCGTCTAGTTTTCGACAGAATACATTTAATTTCATGCAGATAATTGATTAATCATTCAGGAGTGCCTAAATATGCCCTAAATAGCCCATATATGCCCGCAGCGTAAGTGTTAACTAAGCATTTTTATTATTACTGTAAGGACTAAAGAAGGGACTCAGTCTCTTGTTCGCTAAAATGGGTGTCATGTTTATTTATTTGTTCTCTATCTATGCAGTATATTCCCAGATACATTGATCTCATATTTTTGTTGGTCAGGTACTGGTAGGCCAGGTGGGAGCATTGTAAGTGTAGCGTGGCATCCTCACACCCTGACCCTGGCGGCAGTCATCTGCGACGACACTGTTCGTATCTTTACTGCCGGACACCCAAACAAGCCGCTACTCAAACACCGCCTCCAGAAGTCCATCACCAGTATAGCTTGGATGTGAGTAGTTAAGATATATGAAATATTTGAGAATTATGAGTATATATATTTATTATTTATATACCGGGTATTTATTTATATATATTTTGTTTATCTCTGTTCGGGCTCTGTCTCGAGTCGGCCATGCCCAGCTATGGGGTATGTGCCTGAGTATATACATACATACATCTATCTATCTATCTATATACTTAGGCACATACCCCATTTATTTATTTATTTGATTAATTAATGAATTAATTTATTTTATATACAGTATATATATATTTTTTTTTAGCTGAGGGTGGCCGACTCGAGACAGAGCCTGAACTGGGACAACACAACACAACAAAAAAACACCACACTCTCTCCATCTCAATGGAGGTCTTCCTACCCCTCTACCTCCGCTTGTATCTGACTCACATATTCTCTTTTTAAGCTTTTCATCTTCCATTCGCTCAACATGTCCATGCCAGCACAGCACCCTTCTGTCCACTCTGGCTGACAAATGTTCCTGCTGCCCCACTCTCCTACGTATCTCTTCATTCCTCAATCTGTCTCTACGAGTAACTCTACACATACTCCTCAAGCAGCTCATCTCCATCACATCCAGCTTTCTTTTCTCCTTTGTTATCAGAGCCCATGTCTCAGCCACATACATCACTGTTGGTATAATTATCTCTTGTTTCATTGCACTTTTAGCTTTCATTCCGAGATTTTTCACCTTCCACATATTTCCCATTGCTCCGAAAACTTTCCTTCCTTCACATACTCTCTGTTTTACCTCCATTTCCATATCTCCATCCCTGCTTATCATTCCTCCTAGATATTTAAAGCATTCCACTTGTTCCAGTATTTCCCCATCCAGCCGCACATCTAGATTCACTCTACGAGCACCTCTATTACACACCAACACTTTACTTTTATTGACGTTTACCCTCAGCTTCCTCCTTCCACAAACCATACCAAACTCTTTGACTACTCGCTGCAGTTTCTCCTCAGAATCCTCCCCTACATTTAGTTAATGTGGAATTTTCCTTTTTGTATAACTGGTATGTAGTTAATCTGTCGGTCAACCACTAATTGAGAGTTAGTATTATTTGTGATGTCTCCCTTGTTGAGACTCTACCTTGCACACTTACAAGCCATACTCTGCTATGGTGCTTGGTGTAGGATGTGTTACTATGTGTTACTGTATGTATGTTTGTGTTACTGTTCGTTACTAACCTGGAATTATTGTTACAGGCCCTACTCTGCCATGGTTTTGGGTGTAGGGTGTGAGAGTGGTGTGTTACTATGGCAATTGGACCCTGTTAGTGCCATGGTGCGACCCTCAGCCTCTTGTGTCTCATTATTGCCACACCACACGGCATCACCCATCACGTCTCTCTCGTGGCACCCTAAAGTATGTCTAGTGAAGTATAACATAATTATAAACCTATAATCATAAATAACATATGGATTTAAAGAAGGTATGAAAAGGTTAGTTAAGGTGTCCATAATGATATCAATTTTAAGCAAATACTGGTACAGTAGTGATAAACCCATCTACATGCATAAAGGAACATCAAATTATCAGAGGTAATCACTCTCAGTGATGGGCATATTTCCAGTAAAGTCCCTGTAAGAAGAGCATGCCCTAGCCCTGTCGATCAAGGTAGTGTACGGCGTTAAAAACTGCATCAATCAAATCACTCTGGATATATTCAACGTTATTTTATATCCCCTTTTTAAACTTTTATTTGTTTACAGTGTACCTTCTCAATTTTTTACAGTGTATATATGTACTGTACCTTGTTAATTTTTAACTCCTCCAGTATATCATGATGCTGTTTATATTGTATTTTGGCTAAATTTAGATGATTTCCTTCAGCTTGGAAAGAGGCTCTAGGTATCAAATGTGGTTCAGACTATGTAATTTTAGTTTTCGTCTTTTACAGATCTCTAAACCTTAATATTTTTTGTTCTTGTGTGATTCTCAGGGTCTTTTGTGACATGACCAAACTAGGCTGACCCCTCAATCCTTGTTGTTCTTGCCATGCCATTTTGTGTGAAATGTAACCAAACTGAGAAAGGTCTATCTATCTATCTATATATAAACAATTATTTGGAAGGATATAAGGTTCTCAAGATTAATTATCATGTTACCTCCACCAACCAACTTTACTCCCAAACTCAATCAGTGAAATCAACAAATACATGTGGCAGTCCAGGGATTCGAACCTAGGATGCTCACACCGAAATTCAGTGCATTAATCTCATGTTTAACCCACTGAGCCCCAGCGACGCAGGGTTTGCGTCCACAATGTATGTAACGCTAAACCCCAGCGACGCATGGTTTGCGTCCTGGCCGGTCCGGTCCCAATTACTCCGGTCCTATGGCACCTAGAGGGCTCAGATTTGTATGGGAACTGTGTAAGTATCCCACGCACCCATGCCGATGGTTGAAAACTCTCAAAGTCCAACCGCGTGCGTGTGAGCGCGCAAAAACATGTTTTTTTGGGGAAATTGCCTTCAATTTTTTACTCTTTGTAAAATCCATTTTCGGGGGCTCTGTAGGACCATTTTTTGAGCTTTTTGATCGTTTTTTCGTGGGTTTTCCTTCATTCCTAACCCATTCGCTATTGTTTCTGGAATAACAAATTTTTTCAGAATCAGCCGGTCCTGGGTGGTACATTTATAAATATTTAGCTGGTACTCAGCGGGTTAAGAGATTTACATTGCAGATTTGCAGGATGGCATATATTATAAAGTATGCTCAAAGTATTCTTTGTTTACTCATTGTTTACAATTATTATCTGTCTACTTATGTTGAGCTCTAGCAGTCACTTTCAACCTACGAGAGTTGTATGATTGAGCCAACAGTACCATTTTGTCTTTGCTTGTACCTCTGGCTTAATTATTTGCTCCACTGTACAAGGCTTACACTTGCCTTTCATATAAATGATTCAAGCTTAAATCAGGCTTGGCATTTGAGTTTTGACGTAGATAAGACCCAGTGTTGATGATAATTAATGGACAATATCCCCTTTGACATGTCATTGTACAGGGTGGTATGTTGGTGTGTGGTAGTGAAGGAGGGAGCCAGGTGGTGGTGTGTGAGGTATGGAGAGAAGCATCAGTGGTGGTTCATAGTGGCTCCGGTGGTTCAGTCACACTTACCATATGGTCCCCAGACTCTGCCAGGCTCTTTGTGGCTTATACTTCAAAGATTATCAGGTTAGTGTGAATGCAAGGCTATGGTCAGTATGTTGCATGAAAGACTTGCTTTTAAGATCATTATCTATCTACCTATTGACTGACGCCGTGATCCTCAAAGGGGTGGCCACGAACTAAACGCCCCCATGCACCTCTGTCCCCAGTCAGTTGACGCCCCTCCTCCCAACCAGCACCGCCTTCATCCATATACTTCTTCACTCCATCCTTCCACCTCTCTTTCGGTTTACTTCATCATTATGTGGATATATACAGTATATAATATATATATACAGTAGGGTCTCACATAAAACGAGAAATTGGTCTATAAACGAGGGCGTTTTATGTGAACACAGCATTTTGGTGGCCCAATATCGTCAATGTTCACTGGAGGCGTAAATTTCCGTCAGGAGCGTACGATATTTTGTACGTTTTGTACGATATTTCGGCGCTCTATATGAAAGCGTACGATATTTCGTACGTTTTGTACGATATTTCGGCGCTCTATATGAAAACTCCTCGGATTTGCCCCACTTTGGCGGCGGACTCGTTTTATGTGATCACATTCGTTCTTATCGAAAATTAAATATTAATATTTTAGGTCGCTCGTTTTAATCGACTCATTTTATCTGAACACGTTTTATGCGGGACCCTACTGTATATATATATATATATATATATATATATATATATATATATACAGTATATAGGGGAGGTGTGGTGGAGTGGTCTTGCCACTGTACTGGTAATCCAATGGACCCGGGTTCAATCCCGATATATCAGTGGGAAGATATTATTGGGATGGAATTTGTGCTGTACCTAGTATCAGTGCATTACCACAAAGCCCACCGAAACGCCAAATAAATACCCTCATTGTTCCCTGATTAAATAGCACTGTATTAATATTCCCTTATTCAAAATATGCTATAGGGGGGCAATGCCTAGTGAGTTCATTGCTCAATAGGTGGCGTTCTGAGAGTGAGGGTCCGAGTCTAGGAGGTGAGACAGTGAAGCACTGGAGTGAGGCAGCTTCAGAGATGGGGCTGCTTTGAGCCGTGAGTGAGCAACTAAGCCCCATGCATCCTGCGAAAGCAAGATGGCAGGGGCTGGTTGCAGCTAAAAGTGCTTCACATGTCTCACCCCCTAGACTGGAACGAGACCTCACAGGCTTCATCATTCAATGTAGAACAATTGAATGTACAGGCTCTCTGCCTATGCCTGAGAGGGAGTAGTTGGAATATAGAAAAAAAATATATATATATATACTGTATACCGGTATATACTGTATAATATATATACAGTATATAACCCTTCTAAGATTATCAGATTGGTTTGTAATATTCTTTCTAAGCTCCACCTCTGGTTTGTAATATTCTTTCTAAGCTCATGAGGTGGATACTGGCAGCACACCTGTCAGCCGTGTTTGTTTTGGCTCTCTCCGCCCCTCTTATCGCTTTACCCACTTGTTTTTTGTTTTTATAATGAGTGCCTGTATTTGATGGATTATTAAGTGATGAAAGAGAAGTTTTGTGTGAGTTAACCTATTTTGGGGACCTTCCTGGAGTAACCTGCCCGGACAACCAGTGCTGTTGTTTACTAAGAATTTATATTGTTTATATTGTTTATTTTAAGTCTTGTCATGACAGTGTTGCCCTCTGATATTTTTACTATTTATTAAGCTGTGGTTAGGCTAGCTATGATCTTAGTCTCATTGAAATATTCAGTCTAGACTGTATGTGTTTTTGTGGGAATATATTACAGTAGAACCTCGCTCTTTCGGACTAATTGGGGGAGACCCCTGTCCGAAAGTGTCAAATGTCCGAAAGGGCCGCGTCCGAACTCACACTTCAGCCTTTCAGACAAATCCAAAAGGCTGAAATAATGTCCGAAGTTTATGAGTCCGAAACACGGCTTTTCGGTCCGAATGCGAAATAATTTTTCTCAGCCTTTCAGACAAATCCGAAAGGCTGAAGCATGAGTCCGAAGTTTATAAGTCCGAATACTCATTCACCTAACCAGACAAGTCCGAAACTCGGCTCTTTGGTCCGATTGCGATTTATTTTTTCTCAGCCTTTCAGACAAATCCGAAAGGCGGAAGCATGAGTCCGAAGTTAAATGTAGTCCGAAAAGGATGGAGGTATTTTCTCAGCCTTTCAGACAAATCCGAAAGGCTGAACCATGAGTCCGAATTGAAATGCTAGTCCGAAAGTCTGAGAATTCCGAAAGATTGAAGTCCGAAAGAGCGAGGTTCTACTGTATAATGTAAAACTTGCAAAATAAACAAACCAAAACTCGGACGACAAAATTTAAACGCAAATGAACTAATCAAAATCGCTATGTGGAAATAACACTTAATAAAATAACATTTTGAAATAAAAGAAACGGAATCCTTCACATAGGATGTACATAACTATATGAGCAAGTTAACAGAGTTGAGGGAAGGGATCTCTGATTTATTTGGTACTGTGGTTGTAATTTCTTCCAGAGAGGGCCTGGAAGTCTTATTAATTAATTATTTAAATTAGACAAATTATAGTGTCCCAATGACATGAGAGTATTTGTGTATTTTAGAAAATAAATATTTAAACTTTATAGATTACAGAGTGTCCCGTTTGTCAACAGAGTGTTTGAGACACGAGGCTGGAGTTACGAGGAGTGGCGTGTGGATTCTCCGGTGGTGTCGGCAGTGTGGTCACGTCGAGGTCACCTGCTGCTGTTTGTGACCCAGGCCGACCCCGTGCTCTACCATCTGTCCTTCCTGCCTGGTACTGAAGTGGGAGGGACACAGGTGGCAGCACAGGTGGCGGACTTCACACACACGGCTCTCACCACACAAGACGGAGATCAAATTGGGTATGGTACCTTATTATTTTACTGCTAATTATTTTTCAATTTTTTTTTCAGTTTTGATTCCTATATTTGTTTTCTAGTTTTTCTTAATCTGTCTCTTTGGCGTAATTTACTCGTATGGCACTTACTATGCACGACGGACACCAGATTAGGTATAACTGTCTTGATAGTGTAATGGTTAGAGTGTTTTCTGTATGTGGTAACCCAAGTTCGAATCCCGGGAGATCACATGCTTTCATTAATATCATTGGGAGGTGTTTGGTGTTTAGAGTGAAATTAATACAAATTTGATTAAAATAGTAATTCTAATTCCTCCTTTTTTTTCTTTTGATTTTTGTGTGTTGGATTTTGCTTGTAGAGTGCTAATATTTATAATTTTGATTAAGGAGACATTGCTTGTATTGTTGTATAAATGTTATTTTGAGGTGATATTTTTTCTCAGCGAGTATTTGTAGAATTTAGTAGCTTTTTATTGAAATCAATGTAGAAATACTGCCCCCCTTTAATGATAATTTTGTTTTTGTTTTTGTACATTAGTTTAACCAGACCACTGACTGAGTCACAATAAGGGACTCATAGCGCTGGCCCTTTAATTATAACAATTTATGTAATTATGGAATGGGGCCAATAGCCTAATGATTATGCAGTAATTATGTAACCTTAATACTGTATAGGGTTGGTGGAGCGGTGAAGCAGCTGGCGTGGGATCCTCACAGTGAACGTCTGGCAGTGGTGTTCCGGGATACTGAGTTTGTGGCACTGTTCCACACCCACACCCACCCTTCATTACATCTGGCACCTGGGTAAGTATAGTGTAGTAATGTATGTCCGATATTGGCACTATTACACACTCACACTTCACTACACCTGGCACCTGGGTAATTATAATGTTCAGTAGTAATATGTCTGCTAGTAAGTTGAACATTTTGCCATTTAGTTGAACATTGTAGGTGGTTTATACTTTAATTGTTTATATATTAGTTTGTCATCATATTGTATTTCCCCCAAAACACCCGGCTACTAGGAAGCGCCGCCTGGATGGCCATCCGTCCTCCGAGGGTTAAAGGGAAGGTGTATGCCTCGTATGTTAGGAGTGCAATGACCTATGCCTCGAAGACGTGGCCGGTTATTAAATTTTTATTTTTTTTTTATTTTTTATTAACCCGGTGAGACCCAGCGTCGCACGTGTTGCGTCGGCAGTGTTTGATCACCAACTCCCAGCGACGCATCACGTGCGTCAGACATATAAAAAACACTTACGTGGCTCGTTAGGTAGGAAATGGCGGGAGAATAGGAGGGGGAGGTACCGTAGTGTGTGTGGGAGCCGGGCCAGTAGGTGTGAGCGGGCCGAGACAGCCGCGCGCCTGGTGGTGGTGGGCTTAGTGGGGATACTTTACACCCTTAGTTCACCGCCACTTTGAACCTTCATTACTCCGGTCGTATGGGAGCTAGAGGCTTGAGATTTATGTGAGACACTCCTTAGGATGTATGCCGTACAATGCCATACTCAGTTTTCACCCTAGTGCTCCCGGGCGGGTGGTCATGCGGGGGAGACGAACTTTCGACACCCCCCAAATGACCGAGGTGAGTTTTTTTTTTTAGTTTTTCTTCATTTCTCACCATTCTCTTCCATTTTGGCTCAACACATTTTTTTGAGGCTCCCCCCCCCCCAAAAAAAAAATATCCGAGGTGATTTTTTTTTTTCATTTCTCATCCTTGTCTTCCATTTTAGCAAACAAAAAAAATAAGTGAAAATGGCTTGGGACTGGGGTGAACAAAATATTATAACTAGCCGGGGCTCAACGGGTTAAGCGTTATTTCCACATAGCGATTTTGATAAGTTGTTTTGCCTTTATTTTGTCTTTGTCCAAGTTTTGGTTTGTTTAGTTTGAAAGTTTTACATTTTAACCCGTTGAGCCCCGGCTAGTTATAATATTTTGTTCACCCCAGTCCCAAGCCATTTTCACTTCTTTTTTTTTGTTTGCTAAAATGGAAGACAAGGATGAGAAATGAAAAAAAAAAAAAAAAAAAAAAAAAATCACCTCTGACATTTTTTTTGGGGGGGGGGGGGAGCCTCAAAAAAATTTGTTGAGCCAAAATGGAAGAGAATGGTGAGAAATGAAAAAAAAAAAAAACTCATTTCGGTCATTTGGGGGGGGGGGGGGGGTCGAAATTTTGTCTCCCCCGCATGACCACCCGCCCGGGAGCACTAGGGTAAAAACTGAGTATGGCATTGTACGGCATACATCCTAAGGAGTGTCTCACATAAATCTCAAGCCTCTAGCTCCCATACGACCGGAGTAATGAAGGTTCAAAGTGGCGGTGAACTAAGGGTGTAAAGTATCCCCACTAAGCCCACCACCACCAGCCGCGCGGCTGTCTCGGCCCGCTCACACCTACTGGCCCGGCTCCCACACACACTACGGTACTTCCCCCTCCTATTCTCCCGCCATTTCCTACCTTACGAGCCACGTAAGTGTTTTTTATATGTCGGACGCACGTGATGCGTCGCTGGGAGTTGGTGATCAAACACTGCCGACGCATCACGTGCGACGCTGGGTCTCACTGGGTTAATACATACATTACATTCCTGTACAATGGTGTAACGTTGTTTTCCATTACATACATTGTAACGGTTCAGACGTGGTTGCCTTTCTGCAGTTGGAACATAATACAATAAAGTCCCGTCACAGCACTGCCTCATCATGTTATCACTTTGACTGATGTTGGTATAGTGCTAACTGTGCCGTAGCAAGACTCAACTAAGTCCCACTGCAACACCTGCACCTGCAGTATCTGCAAACCACACCAGCCTCAACAGTGCTGCAACAAGACAGTACCATACCAAGACTCTACTGTACATTAGGCAACTTAGACTTTAGAACAACAAATTTGTGCCACAACACTGCCCCATAATGTAAGCACTGTGGCTGACTGACTGGCACCAAACAGTGCCCAGGAAGTACTAGTAGAGTCCTCTGTGGCATCTATCCGCGCCCCACCAGCCTCGGTAGTACCATACCAAGACAGTGCCAATAGCAGGGCTTTATTATTTAGTAATGGCTGTTGGTCCACTAGTCTATAAGTCGCCTTGTACGACATGTAGTACGATGCGTGGGGCATATTATTTTTGTCCTCCACCATACGATGAAGGCCCCCTTACCTCCTGGGTGGGGGGGGGGGGGTTAAAGCGTAGGATAATAATAGAAGGGAACGGAATAAGAAGAGAAAAGTGAGATTGATATACAGTATGAGGTTAACCTCAGGGATGGAGTATCGAGTGAGGAACTAAATAGGCGTCTGGGTATTAGGAGCATCCGTGAAGTGATGCGCAACAGCACACTTGGTTGGTTTGGAGTCTTTGGACACATGGAGAGAATGGATGATCAGAACTGAGTGAAGAAATGCCGGACTGTGAATGTGAGGGGAGCTGCGTGTAAGGCTAGATCTAGAACAACTTGGGTACTTCGGTCCAATTTCTTTCAAAGCAATGAACTTGATGGCAGAGGCAGCCCAAAATAGGGTCGCTTGGAGTGCCGCCATTTAGGACGTGAGACTGAAACTACACGCTGTGGATGAAATGGTCTTCAAGCTTTTATGTATGTATGTAGTGTACCTTCTGGTTACACAATTGTTCAATGACCAAGTGCTGTTATGTTTTCTTTGCCTTGTATATCTCTTTTTTTGGCAGTTCGCATAGTTGCCAGATATTCCTCCCTGTTGCCTCCTTCCTTCCATGCTTTGCAGCAGCTTCCATTCTCCATTATTGCATTTTCAACCTCGTCTTTCCACCACCAGGAAATCATAAGTATGCTTAACCCTCGCCGAACAGCGATTTAAACCTTCCCGCGATTGTTGGAACCAGGAGTTTTGTTGAATTCTCGGCATATTGGCACGCTTATAAATACGCCAAAAAATTGCCTAACCTAAGTTATACAGTATATATATCCAGCGGCAGTACTTGTTATTATCTTGCGATGGGTGAAGACTAGAAGTCTCTAGACCAAGTGGTTCAGTTTTTATGGTGAAAATAAGTACAGTAGGTCAGTTATGGCCGCTAGGAATCTCGAAACCGTATTTACTCCTGGTTTTCGTCATTTACCGATACTCATATCTCTGCAAATAAATGTCCTAACCTACTTTGTATACATACCAGAGGCAGTAATCGGTGTTGTCTTGCGATGGGTGAAGACTAGAACACTACATTGAGTGGTTGTTGTTGTTGTTCCCTAAGCTGCCTGGCCGAACAGCCCCGAGTCCCTGAGGAAGGCCATGGCCACGATCGGGCTTTCCCACAGAGCTCTCATTGAGTGTAGGTTGTGTTGTTGGCGTAAGTGGTTGTGTGAAATGCAGTCTTCTATGATGTGTTTAATGGTATGGGGTGCTGTGTTACATCCCGGGCAGGCGTCGACAACGGAGTCATCCAGTCTCTTCTGATAGCTCAGGAGAGCTGGATGGTGTCCGCATCTCAGCCTGGCCAGGTGGACTCTGTCCTCGCGAGGGAGGGAGGATTCGGAAGGATGGATTTCGGGAGGTCGTGCATGCAGCTGCGTGTTGTCTGTGAGTGAGTGGATGGATTGGCGAGAGATATGAGTATGGATGTGCTTCTGGAAGTTGGTTCGGGGTGGGCAGGGAGGGAGAGAGGACAATAACTGTGTGTGATACCGTGTGCTGGGTGTTGTTTTGATATTTCTTGGTGTCTGTGGGTGTGTTGCCATGTAGTTTAGTGGGTGGTCTTGGTTCGTGGAGGCTGCTGCCAGGAATTGAGTGCCTCTCATGTCCAGATGGTCTTTGACTTTGAGGATTTTGGTTTCTTGATGTAGATGATCTGTGGGTGCAGTAGCTGTGCAGCCTGTAATGATCTTCAGGGCTTTGTTTTGGATAGTCTGTAAGGTCTTATGATGTGTTTCAGCTAGGTTAGAAGCCCAGGCTGGGCTTGCGTATTCCATTACTGATCTTATGTATTGTTTATATACTGTGGTGGTAGTTTCTTTGTTGTGTCCAAATTTTGTGTGAGCAAGTGACCTGAGGGCGTTAAGTCTGGGTGTCAGTTTCTTTTTAATGTTTGTGGTGTGCTGTTTGAATGTCATATGAGTATCATATGTTACTCCTAGGATTTTGGGTGTATGTGTTAGGGGTGTGTTGTTTATGGTGAGTTGAGGGATGTATTCGTGTTCACCTGTCCAGCTTGTGAGCAGGGTTGCGGTGGATTTGGCTGGGGCTAGATTAAGTCTGTTTGTAGTGCACCAGCCATGTAGTGTGTTGAGATAGGGTTGAAGGAGATCTGTTGCTCTTCTTGGGTCATGGTGTGTGCATGTGAGTGTTATGTCATCTGCATAGGAGGCTAAGTTTATTTGGGGAGTATTGGGTGTAGTTATATCGTGCATGTACAGATTGAAGAGTGCGGGCGATAGGACGGATCCCTGTGGGACTCCGTTTGGAAAGTTTCTGATTTTAGATGACTGACCGGCAAAAGTTACGTGTGCACATCTGCCTGCTAGGAAGTTGGCCAGCCACCTTTTTGTGTTGTGCATGTTTGTGTTGTAGATTTTGTTTGTTAGGTTGTGGCGGGGGATGGCATCGAAGGCTTTACTAATGTCGAGTGTGGCTAATAGTGATCTGTGTGGTGGTCTAGCTGAGTTGATGCCATCAAAAGCTCTTTGTGTAAGGTCTGTGAGAAGAGTGTTTGTGGAGTGCAGTGGCCTAAAGCCATGTTGTGTTGGAGCTAGGGGTAGGTCGGGTGTAATTAGTTGTAATACTAGGCGTTCCATGACTTTGGAGGGGGAGCAAAGGAGTGTGATGGGGCGGTGCGAGGAGGGTAGCGTGGGGTCTTTGTTGGGTTTGGGGAATGTGATGATGATACCATGCTTCCAAATGTCTGGTATTGTGTTGTGTGAATAGCTGTAGTTTGATATGTTAGTGAGTGTTTGTATGCCTTGTGGTCCCAGGTGTCTGAGGTGTATGTTGCTTATGTTGTCTAGGCCACAGGCGGGTGAGTGCTTGAGATTGTTGATGATATGCTTTGTCTGGTGATTGGTGAAGGGTGTATAGTCAGGGTCTGTGGGGAATTGTCTCTTACGTCGGATGACACGTCGGTCGTCTTTGTGAGGTTTTAGGTGGCTGACATGTGAGAAGTGATTGATGAGAGTGTTTGCTTGTTGTTTACATGAAGGAGTAGAGTCTGTTGTTGTGATTGCAGCATGTGATTGTGTTGTGTTGCTGTTGGAAAGTGTGATGCTGTTTAGTGTTTTGTAGAGTTTTTTGGGGTTTGTTTTGTGATCAAGTGTTTGTAGGAAGTTATTCCAATTTAGTTTTTGTTGTTCTTGTATTTTGTTATTAGTTTGGGTGTTGAGTGCTTGAATTTGTTGTGTGATGTCTTGTGTGTGGGGTGCTGGGGAGTGTTTCAGTGTGTCGCGTTTTCTGATGAGGTTTTGAATTTCTGGTGTGAAGTTGGGGTTGTGTCTTTTTCTGTTACCTCTTGGAATGTGTTTCTTGTCAGCGTTTTGGATAGTTTTATTGAGTATGTGTACAGCATTGTTGATGTTAGTGATGGGTGTACTGTTTAGAGTTGTGAAGTGTTGTTCTGTCTCATTTGTAAATGCTTCCCAGTTAGCTCTTTTATAATTGGTGTATGTGTGTTTGTGGCTAGCTGGGGTGAGTCTGGTTTTGGTGGTGATAATGATCGGGAGGTGGTCAGAGCCTAAGGTTCTGACCACCCTCCAGGATGTTGTGGGGGCGAGTTCTGGGGAGCAAAAGGTGATGTCTGGAGATGATGGGTTATAGAGGGCTTGGTGAGGAATATGGGTATGTTGATGGATGTCGTTAAGGATGATGAGGTTATCTGTTTGGTTTTGTAGTACCAGCCCTCTGTCTGTGTCGGGGTTGTCGACATTGAGTGGTTATTGTGTGAGGTGGGATATAAGAGAGGCTGTTTTGTTGTGATATTGAGATTTGTTCGAATGCGGCGACGCAGTAGCTGCGGCCATGGCTACGGTTTATTTGCATTCGTTCAACAATTGATTATGGATTATGGAATAATATTGATTATAGATTATTGATTACTGATTTATTTCACCATTGTATCCATTCCTAAGTCATTGTTGTCTGCTTTCGTGCATTGTTTGGGACTCAGGGTCAGCAAATACAAGCTTTCGTTAGGCCTGCATGCAAGCAGGAGTCACATGACTGACTGCCTGTGTTCTTGTTCTTGTTGGTTATACGGACCAGCCGCTAAGACAACAAAACTTTCTTTAGTGCGGTTTAAAGTGATTTTAAGACATGAAATAAGGGAGCTATGTAGGCCCCCATGTGTGTTATGGAGAAAGCTCGATATGGAGCTATGTAAGCCACTCGGGTGAAAAGGGTTAAGGAGACCTTAGTTTTGCCTCAGACTTTGTCAGTGGCAACAAGAGGGGGGAGCTGCATGTAGGGGTAGACCTAGAAAAACGTGGGTACTTCTGTCTGATCTTAAAGCGAAGAACTTTATGGCAGAGGCAGCATTCAAGGAAGTTCCAGTAGCTATTCACATTATTTGACCTAGCACCCCTATTCCTGTCCATTTCCTCCAGTTCTGTACGAAACTTACTGGTATCCCTATACCATACGTGTATTCTACTTTATTCAGCAACCATACTTTCCTTTTTTATACTGTATGTATACCTTCTTGCACACAGGATCGCTACAGTAATTCATGTCACAACTCACACACTAGGAGCTTATATAATGGCTAACATTAGACACATTTATTCAGCTTAGGAATGATCTCCAGGGATCAAATGGAGTACAAACAGCTCCCACAGATCCTTCTTAAGTCCTGTAAGATTGTTATTTTGTTAAAGCATTGTTTCCACATAGCAATTTTGATTAGTTCTTTTGCCTTTGTATTGTTTCGTCCTTGTTTTGGTTTGCTTATTTTGCAAGTTTTACATTATTATTGTTAGCAATAGCAATTTTGATTAGTTCTTTTGCCTTTGTATTGTTTCGTCCTTGTTTTGGTTTGCTTATTTTGCAAGTTTTACATTATTATTGTTAGCAATAGCAATTTTGATTAGTTCTTTTGCCTTTGTATTGTTTCGTCCTTGTTTTGGTTTGCTTATTTTGCAAGTTTTACATTATTATTGTTAGCAATAGCAATTTTGATTAGTTCTTTTGATTTTTATATTGTCTCGTCCTTGTTTTGGTTTGCTTATTTTACAAGTTTTACATTATTATTATTGTTGTTGTTGTTGTTGTTGTTGTTCCCTAAGCTTCCTGGCCGAACAGCCCCGAGTCCCTGAGGAAGGCCATGGCCACGATCGGGCTTTCCCACAGAGCTCTCATTGAGTGTAGATTGTGTTGTTGGTGTAAGTGGTTGTGTGAAATGCAGTCTTCTATGATGTGTTTAATGGTATGGGGTGCTGTGTTACATCCCGGGCAGGCGTCGACAACGGAATCATCCAGTCTCTTCTGATAGCTCAGGAGAGCTGGATGGTGTCCGCATCTCAGCCTGGCCAGGTGGACTCTGTCCTCACGAGGAAGGGAGGATTCGGAAGGATGGATTTCGGGAGGTCGTGCATGCAGCTGCGTGTTGTCTGTGAGTGAGTGGATGGATCGGTGAGAGATATGAGTATGGATGTGCTTCTGGAAGTTGGTTCGGGGTGGGCAGGGAGGGAGAGAGGACAATAATTGTGTGTTGGGTGTTGTTTTGATATTTCTTGGTGTCTGTGGGTGTGTTGCCATGTAGTTTAGTGGGTGGTCTTGGTTTGTGGAGGCTGCTGCCAGGAATTGAGTGCCTCTCATGTCCAGATGTGTGGGGAGGTTCCTCTCACACCGCTCTCCTAGACAAAGTTGAAAGGAAGGCCTTTCGTATCATTAACTCCCGTCCACTCACCAACTCTCTGCAATCTCTCTCTCTCCGCCGCAATGTTGCATCTCTCTCGCTATTCTATCGCTACTATAATAATCAGTGTTCCTCAGAGCTATCTCAGTGCATACCACCTCCTTTACGTAGGGCACGTGGTACCCGTCTTGCAACTCAATCCCACCCCTACTCTGTGCAACTCTCCAACCCAAGAGTGAAACGTTACTCTCAAACTTTCTTCTACTCAACATCTGAGCTCTGGAACTCTCTCCCAGAATCAGTCTTTCCCTCTTCCTATGACTTAAATTGCTTCAAACTCCGTGTGTCCAGGCATTTTGGCTCGAACGTCCCTTGATTTTGGCCCTGTCACTCTTTCAACTATGGGGGAGGGACTCGCTATAGGCAGTTATGCCTTTTGCCTCCCTCAATCACATAGAAAAAAAAAAAAAAAAAATGTTCTTTGACTTTGAGGATTTTAGTTTCTTGATGTAGGTGATCTGTGGGTGCAGTAGCTGTGCAGCCTGTAATGATCTTCAGGGCTTTGTTTTGAATAGTCTGTAAGGTCTTATGATGTGTTTCAGCTAGGTTAGAAGCCCAGGCTGGGCTTGCGTATTCCATCACTGATCTTATGTATTGTTTATATACTGTGGTGGTAGTTTCTTTGTTGTGTCCAAATTTTGTGTGAGCAAGTGACCTGAGGGCGTTAAGTCTGGGTGTCAGTTTCTTTTTAATGTTTGTGGTGTGCTGTTTGAATGTCATATGAGTATCATATGTTACTCCTAGGATTTTGGGTGTGTGTGTATGTGTTAGGGGTGTGTTGTTTATGGTGAGTTGAGGGATGTATTCGTGTTCTCCTGTCCAACTTGTGAGCAGGGTTGCGGTGGATTTGGCTAGGCTAGATTAAGTCTGTTTGTAGTGCACCAGCCATGTACAGTAGTGTGTTGAGATAGGGTTGAAGGAGATCTGCTGCTCTTTTTGGGTCATGGTGTGTGCATGTGAGTGTTGTTGTTGTTCCCCAAGCTGCCTGGCCGAACAGCCCCAAGGCCCCGAGTAAGGCCAAGGCCATAAACGAGCGCCCCCACAGAACCCTCCCTGCCGACCACAATAAAGCCTGGGTGACCGAAGCCACTCCATGGCGGGGAGCTGAGAGGGTGCGTAAACGCCCGGGAAACCAAAGCCCCACCCAGGGCCCTTGTGCCCCTCAGCAATTATGAAGAGAAAGTTGAGTTTGCATGTGAGTGTTATGTCATCTGCATAGGAGGCTAAGTTTATTTGGGGCGTATTGGGTGTAGTTATATCGTGCATGTACAGATTGAAGAGTGCGGGCGATAGGACGGATCCTTGTGGGACTCCATTTGGAAAGTTTCTGATTTTAGATGACTGACCGGCAAAAGATACGTGTGCACATCTGCCTGCTAGGAAGTTGGCCAGCCACCTTTTCATGTTGTTGTGCATGTTTGTGTTGTAGATTTTGTTTGTTAGGTTGTGGCGGGGGATGGCATCGAAGGCTTTACTAATGTCGAGTGTGGCTAATAGTGATCTGTGTGGTGGTCTAGCTGAGTTGATGCCGTCGAAAGCTCTTTGTGTAAGGTCTGTGAGAAGAGTGTTTGTGGAGTGCAGTGGCCTAAAGCCATGTTGTGTTGGAGCTAGGGGTAGGTCAGGTGTAATTAGTTGTAATACTAGGCGTTCCATGACTTTGGAGGGGGAGCAAAGGAGTCTGATGGGGCGGTGCGAGGAGGGTAGCGTGGAGTCTTTGTTGGGTTTGGGGAATGTGATGATGATACCATGCTTCCAAATGTCTGGTATTGTGTTGTGTGAATAGCTGTAGTTTGATATGTTAGTGAGTGCTTGTAAGCCTTGTATGCCTTGTGGTCCCAGGTGTCTGAGATGTATGTTGCTTATGTTGTCTAGGCCACAGGCGGGTGAGTGCTTGAGATTGTTGATGATATGCTTTGTCTGGTGATTGGTGAAGGGTGTATAGTCAGGGTCTGTGGGGAATTGTCTCTTACGTCGGATGACACGTCGGTCGTCTTTGTGAGGTTTTAGGTGGCTGACATGTGAGAAGTGATTGATGAGAGTGTTTGCTTGTTGTTTACATGAAGGAGTAGAGTCTGTTGTTGTGATTGCAGCATGTGATTGTGTTGTGTTGCTGTTGGAAAGTGTGATGCTGTTTAGTGTTTTATAGAGTTTTTTGGAGTTTGTTTTGTGATCAAGTGTTTGTAGGAAGTTATTCCAATTTAGTTTTTGTTGTTCTTGTATTTTGTTATTAGTTTGGGTGTTGAGTGCTTGAATTTTTTGTGTGATGTCTTGTGTGTGGGGTGCTGGGGAGTGTTTCAGTATGTCGTGTTGTCTGATGAGGTTTTGAATTTCTGGTGTGAAGTTGGGGTTGTGTCTTTTTCTGTTACCTCTTGGAATGTGTTTCTTGTCAGCATTTTGGATAGTTTTATTTAGTATATATTTTATTTTTGATGTTAGTGATGGGTGTACTGTTTAGAGTTGTGAAGTGTTGTTCTGTTTCATTTGTGAATGCTTCCCAGTTAGCTCTTTTATAATTGGTGTATGTGTGTTTGTGGCTAGCTGGGGTGAGTCTGGTTTTGGTGGTGATAATGATCGGGAGGTGGTCAGAGCCTAAGGTTCTGACCACCCTCCAGGATGTTGTGGGGGCGAGTTCTGGGGAGCAAAAGGTGATGTCTGGAGATGATGGGTTATGGGTTGGTGAGGAATATGGGTATGTTGATGGATGTCGTTAAGAATGATGAGGTTATTATTATTGTTAACCAGAATAATGTATATTAAGAAATGTGTCCTAATACTGACCTTGTTAATAATTATACTTGTAGTGGGTTCATCCGTGGTGAAGCTGGTCACGTGCCTGTCAGTGTGGCCTTCCAGCAGAGTCTGTCGTCGGGAGCTGTGTTGTCCATGGTTAGTATTAATTTACTATTGAAGCTCCACATTAACATCATCATTATTATTATTATTATTATTATTATTATTACTGTATTATTATTATTATTATTATTATTGTTGTTGTTGTTATTGTTATGATACACAAGATGAATTTTAAAAACTCAGTACTGTACTGTAAAGGCATCTCATATTGAACTTGTTATTGTTGTCGTTCCCTAGGCTGCCTGGCTGAACAGCCCCGAGTCCCTAATACTTGTTAATACTGTACATATGTTTGTTTTGATCCAGGTGTGGAGCAGTGGCCGCGTAACGCACCTACCCATGAGGTACTCTTCCCGGGACCCTCCACCGCTCAACACCACCACCTCCGCCGCCTTCAACACCTCCACCGCCCTAAATAACACCACCCTTAACCCCGCCCTTAACACCACCCTCAACACCACCACCCTTCACACCTACTTCACTAATATCTCCCCCATATCTTCACCTGTAACTGGCCGACTCTTTACTTCACCTTGAAACCCTTGGAGCCCCTTTTACCTCGTGTTTAGTCAAATTCGTTTACATATTTTATGACGCTTGTTCTTTAACACCTCCACCGTCCTAAATAACACCACCCTTAACCCCGCCCTTAACACCACCCTCAACACTACCACTATACACACCTACTTCACTAATATCTCCCCCATATCTTCCCCTCTAACTGGCCGACTCTTTACTTCACCTTAACCCCTCTGGACCGGTCTCGCCTTCTAAAGGACATCCCCGAAACCCAGGGGATCTGGCAGAAAAACGTCGTAATAGGCTAGCCCTATCTTTGTTATTTTAACTGCCAGAGAATTCAACCACATCTCAAAACGTAGCCCTGTTTCGTATCTGTATACTGGTATTGAGTAGAGCTCTCTAGGTCAACTGGTTCAGTTGTGATTACGATTTCCGTGGAGAGAGTTTTGATGCAATGTTAGCAATATCAGACAATAACAAACACTAATTCTTGTTCTACAATACAATAACAACAAAAGTGAGACTTCTTCTTGTTTTCGAAGGTGCGCGTCGCACTGACCGGCTTTGTTTACATATGGTCCGACGCACGGCTTTCAAATACGCTTAATAGGCTTTCAAGCTTACGGATTTCAGAAGCCCATCCGGGTCCCAGGCCATAGTTTGTTATGGGCTTCTGGAAGCCCTACCGGGTACCGAGGGTTAAAACCCTATGAAACACCATCCTTTACTTATGGACTGCGACGATCCTCTCGGAAGCCACAGTATTTAAATGTGTAAAAATAACCCTTCAAAAACCATGCCAGCGCTGGGAAATGTCTGAAATTTGGGTGACACATAGAAAGTAGTGGCATCTCTCCATACCACATCCTCTACTCCTTCTCCCCTTTATACCCTCCCCCCCCTCCCTCCCTCTCTTAACTTGACCTTTTATTTTGTCCATTATTGCGGAGTCCATGGATTAATAAATAGGCCACAAATTTAACCCTAGGGTGATTTTTGCATGTATTCATTATTTTTCTAGTTTCCTCCCTAGATCTCCATCAAATTAAAAAAAACATCCATTAGATCCCCCTTCTAGATTAATTTGTACATTTTTCGGTAGAAAAATTTACCGGCCAAAGGCCGGTTCTTCCAACATTACAGGCTTACTATTGTTCGCCAGGGAAAAAATCGACACCTAAATAGCACGAAAGCTCTAAATATTGACGAAGAAATGGGGCGAAAGGTCTTATAATCGACTAACTAATGGGGCAAACACCCTCTGAAAACTAATGGGGCTAAACATGAGGGAGAAAATGGTCCAGAAAACCGGCCCATCCCCCCTTAACACTACCACACCCCTCAATAACACCACCCTTAACACTTCCTTCACAATTATCTCGGCCCATTTCTTCCCCTCTTAAATCACCGACTCTTTACACCTCACCTGGATTCAAACACCCACCCTACGGAACACCTCCCTTAACCCTACCTCCTGTCCTCAACACTGGTAGTTGCTATTTCCCCTTCTCCCTCGTGTTTAGCTCCATTAGTTTAGAGATTTTAAGACTTTCCCCCCTTAGTCTATCGATTTTAAGACCTCTCACCCCATTTCTTTGTCAATAGACATTCGTTGCCATTTCGTTGTCGATTTCTTCCTGGAGAGCGAGCCTGTAGTTTTAGGAAAAAACGGTCGGGATATTTTTCTTCCGAAAAATGTACAAATTTATCTCGAAAGGCGGGTCTAGGGGATATTTAAAAAAGTTTGATGGAGGTTTAGCGAGGAAACATTTTGTTTTTATAAGTTATTAAATAAATAGACCCCAAAAAAACCTACCCCCCCCCTTAACCACATATCTCGCTCATCGCCCATTCCTTTAGCTTTTAATTTTAATGAGTTCGATTTTGATGGGTTCTTTTGTCTTTTTACTGTGTTTGTCTAAGTTTTGGTTTGTTTATTTTGAAAGTTTTACATTAGAATATTAATTTGACCGGTAACTTTTGAGTTCGTTTTCAAGTTTTATATTTTGATTCTCCTCTAACTGGCCGGCTTTTGATCTCACAGTGATTAAAAGACCCACCCTTAGAACACTACCGTTAAGGGGAGACGGTAGTTTTTCTGGTCCCCTTTCTCCCTCGTGTTTATTCCCATTACTTTTGAGATTTTTAGAATGCCTCTAAAAGGGAGGGTACAACAGGGGAAGAGGGTTGTAGGAACGCTAAAAGCAGTAACAAGAAATAGGGTGGTCAGTATGGAAGTGAAGAAGTCCTTGCATGACAGTGTGGTAATCCCGACACTGACTTACGGAAGCGAAGCATGGACGTTGGTTGAGAGACTCAGACCAAGAGTGAGAGCAGTGGAAATGAATTACTTAAGGAGTGCGTGCGGAGTTACATGGAGGGATAGACAGACTAATGAGGAAGTAAGAAGGAGGTGTGGTGTGGAGGTAGATGTGCTGGAAAGTGTGAAAAGGAACAACTTGAGATGGTTCGGCCATATGGAACGTATGGAAAGCGAGAGAATGACTAAGAGGGTGTACGAGAGCGAGGTGGAGGGACAGAGGGGGAGAGGTAGACCGAATATGAGGTGGAAGGATGGAGTGAGGAACTACATGAACGAAGGCGGTGCTGGTTGGGGGGAGGGGCGTCGACTGACTGGGGACAGAGGTGCATGGGGGCGGTTCGTTCGTGGCCACCCCTTCGGGGATCACGGCGTCAGGCAATAGATAGATAGATAGATAGAATGCCTCTCCCCCTGAAGGGAAAGGTGTATGCCTCATGTGTTAGAAGTGCAATGACGTATGCCTCAGAAACATGGGCCGTTAAAGTAGAGGATGTCAACAGAATGGAGCGTAATGAGATGAGAATGGTGAGATGGATGTGTGGGGCCAGGCTACAGGATAGAATAACAAATCTTGAGCTGAGGAGACGTTTAGGTATAAAGAGTATTAGCGAGGTGATGCGTACAAGTAGACTGGGATGGTATGGACATGTGGAGAGAATGGATGAACAAAATTGGGTGATAAAATGCAGGTCTGTGATTGTGGAGGGAGCTGCACCAAGGGGTGGACCGAGGAAGATCTGGGATCGGACTATACGCGCCGATCTCAAATCCAAGAACTTGACAAGTGAAGCAGCCCTTAACAGGGTTGCCTGGAACACCGCCATTAGGACAAGAGACTGAAACTGCACTTATGTGTGGAACACTCAGTCTTAAAATAATATGTATGTATGTATGTATGTATGTATGTATGTATGTATTTGTTTGGCGATTTTAAGACCTTTCGTCCCATTTCGTTATAAACTTTAAGACCTATCATGCCATTTAGGTGTCGATTTTTTTCCTGGCGAGCGATATTGAGCCTGTAATTGTAAGAGGTACTGGCCTTTGGCCGGGACATTTTTCTATCGAAAAATGTAAAAATTTATCTTGAGGGGGGTCTAGGGGATGTTTTTCTAAGTTTGAGGGATGTCTAGCGAGGAAACTAAGAATTTATGAATGAATGAATTTATAGGCCAAAAAAGCAGTCAGTGTCCCCTTAACCTGACAAGCGCGATATAGACGTAGGTGCTAGGGTAGTTATTTGTGCATTTCTAGCCCTGGATTCTGACAGAATTCGTTATATTTACAATATAAACCATTATTTGTTTTCGGTATGCTTTTATTTTACATATATGATGTATATATGAACCTTCAAGAGTGCTAAAATAAGTGGGAAAAGCATTTGGGTGGTGAAAAACGAAGATATTGGCCACCCGGTCATAATCTCAGGCGAGAGAGAGAGACAGGCAGCCCTCCCCTCTCGCTGTCTGGGAGTCAACTGAGACGAGCGGAGCGGTGTGTGCCGGTGTCTGGGTGTTGCATAACGATCTTTTATGCAACCCACTTGTGCTACATTATCGCGGGAGAGAAAAATAACCGATAAATGATGATAATAAGAGGAAAAATAGGTGATAATTGAGGAGGGGAGGGAGGGGGGAATAAGGTGGGGAAGGAGGGGAGGGGGGTGGGTGAGATTTACATGGATGAGTACTGGAGGGGAATTATCTCACCTAGAGACAAATTCCTTTGTTTTGATAGGCCCTTTTTTTTTATGGAAGGCTTTTTTTATGGTCCTGCTTCCGTGAGGCCTATCGCGTTCCCTATAGGAAGCCTTCCGTGAGGCCTATCGCGCTTGCCGGGTTAATAATACTTCCCCCATAACACCACCCTTAACCCCTTCATTACCATGCCATAATTTTAACTGTATTCTGGCTACTATTAGGCATTTGTATTCAGTTTAAAAAGGGCCTCCAGCATTTAACAGGCTTCGAACTATCCCACTTAATCATTTTTGCTACCACAGATCCTTCATAAACTGCACAAAATTGTCTAAATATAGCTAACAGGCTTTGAACTATCTACCTTAATCATTTTTACTACCACAGATCCTTCATACACTGCACAAAATCGTCTAAATATAGCTAGCATAAACTTTAAAAGACGCCGCCGGTACAGAAGGGGTTAACACTTATTTTGGGCAGTTTAAGAAGGATCTGTGGTAGTACAAATGATTAAGGTAGATAGTTCAAAGCCTGTTAGCTATATTTAGATGATTTTGTGCAGTTTATGAATCAAAAAGGGTTATTTTATATTTATTCTACTACAGGTTCCAGAGGATTAGCACTTGAAGATGGCCACCATTGCAAAGGACATTCTAGTTTATGCCCACAGTCAATATTTTGTTAATTTTCTCATTTAAGTAACACCCCGTTCTTAACATTGATCATCCATTACAAACCCCAATGTACTTGAATAAATTAATGAAAGCATATGGTCCTCCCCGGATTCAAACTCGGGACACTACACCCAGAACATAAGCATCTAAACCATTACACCACCAACACAGTATGACATTTTAGCAATAGTTTTAACATTGAACCCCTTTCAATAACTGTTTGATACAATAGTACTGTAGGTCATTCATATTATTTTTGCATAAGGATATGAAGCAAATAATTTGTAGCTTAATAATCTTGTAGCATATTTGTTACCTATTCTTTTTATACCTATTCCTTAACAACAGCTTTAATAAAGAATTCTTTTCAATTTGGAATTATATACATATATACATAATACCCATTATATAATTCTTTACTGGTAGGCTACAGTATTATAATTTTTGCAGAATATACTGACTCTGTCTCGAGTCATCCACCCCCAGTAAAAAAAAAAGAAAAAGTGGGAAATGGGCTTGAGCAAATAGATAGATAGATAGATAGATAGATAGGATATAGGTAGTACTGTACTGTATACTGAAATGAGCCACATAACTGAATAACTATATTGTATGTGGCCCTTAGTGATCCTTGGTCTCAGGGTCTTCTGGGCGACCTAGAATGCGTGTGATTTTTAAAATTTATTTTTTATTTTTATGTTGTGTTCTGTTGTGTTGTCTCTGTTCGGGCTCTGTCTCGAGTCGGCCACCCCAGCTATGAGTTATGTGCCTGAGTATATACATATATACATACAGTACATACATACATGTATGTATATACTCAGGCACATAGGGTACGATGGCCAATGCAGACGCAAAAATGGGTACTTATTTTTTTGTCGAGTTACTTCTGTCAGCCTATAACAGATTGGAAACTGAGAGTAGGGGGGATAAATAGCAAAATATTTATATTTTTAAAGAATGTCAACAAAAATGTTGTACCTGTTCTTATTTAAGAGTGAGAAGACAAATAAGACATGCGTCTCCTTTTTATCACAAAACCCTAAAGAGACGCACCTGGACCTAAGGAGACGCAAAAGTGTTTAATTAAAATGTAAAACTTGCAAACTAAACAAACCAAAATTGGGACAAGGACAATATAAAGTCAAATTAAATTATCAAACTCGTTATGTGGAAACAACGCTTACTAAAATGAAAATTATTAAATAAAAGAACACAATCCACCACATAGGGTGTACATTACTACATGAGCAAGTTAATCTGTTTCCCAAGCAAACTAATCGCACATATAACAACGCACTATCGTCACGTTAAAGGAATTAGTCAAGTTTGGGAAGTCCGGGACGTTCTGGTAAATTTGACTAAACTCTGCATGAATAAAGAAACTACATGTTAAATGTCAAAATATAATTTAAAATCAAATTTGCAACATGACAAGACATTAACAATAGTACAAAATAAAAATATTGATAAGATATATAATACTACAAAAATATATATATATAGCACTCACTAACGATAGTGCTATCGGGTAGGTACCTGTAAGCATAGCATGCCTCAAGTGACCCCTATCAATAACTACCCATAAACAACACACCCCTAACACATACACACACACCCAAAATCCTAGGAGTAACATATGATACTCATATGACATTCAAACAGCACACCACAAACATTAAAAAGAAACTGACACCCAGACTTAACGCCCTCAGGTCACTTGCTCACACCAAATTTGGACACAACAAAGAAACTACCACCACAGTATATAAACAATACATAAGATCAGTGATGGAATATGCAAGCCCAGCCTGGGCTTCTAACCTAGCTGAAACACATCATAAGACCTTACAGACTATTCAAAACAAAGCCCTGAAGATCATTACAGGCTGCACAGCTACTGCACCCACAGATCACCTACATCAAGAAACCAAAATCCTCAAAGTCAAAGACCAGCTGGACATGAGAGGCACTCAATTCCTGGCAGCAGCCTCCACGAACCAAGACCACCCACTAAACTACATGGCAACACACCCACAGACACCAAGAAATATCAAAACAACACCCAGCACACGGTATCACACACAATTATTGTCCTCTCTCCCTCCCTGCCCACCCCGAAACAACTTCCAGAAGCACATCCATACTCATATCTCTCACCGATCCATCCACTCACTCTCAGACAACACGCAGCTGCATGCACGACCTCCCGAAATCCATCCTTCCGAATCCTCCCTTCCTCGTGAGGAAAGAGTCCACCTGGCCAGGCTGAGATGCGGACACCATCCAGCTCTCCTGAGCTATCAGAAGAGACTGGATGACTCCGTTGTCGACGCCTGCCCGGGATGTAACACAGCACCCCATACCATTAAACACATCATAGAAGACTGCATTTCACACAACCACTTACGCCAACAACACAATCTACACTCAATGAGAGCTCTGTGGGAAAGCCTGATCGTGGCCATGGCCTTCCTCAGGGACTCGGGGCTGTTCGGCCAGGCAGCTTAGGGAACAACAACAACAACAACAACTACCCTACAAATAACCTACATTTATCGCACAAATAAACTAAGGAAATCGCAAAAGCAAGCAATTGATACTATCGACAATGAATACATATAATATAAAGACAAATAATTGCAAAATATGAAGTAACAACAGATTTAAACAGAGTACTCTTTTTAACAAGAACAATCAATTTAAAAAATCATCAATATTAATATTAATAATAGAAAAAGAAAAAGATAAACAATAAATACAGACAAAAAATAATAAATACAGACAAAAAGTAAGCAGAGGTTATACAAGAAACTTCAAGTTAAAAATGCTTGATTAAAATTATTGATGTCAAATTTTAGAATACAGTCACAATAATTGACTCTAAAAAGATTAAATTTATGGAACAATTTACTTGCCTCAAAACCTGTCTACTTAGAGTCTGTATAGTAACCTAGCTCTATCCCAAAAGTCATCTACTTTAGTGCAAATTTTACAAAATCTTATTAACTGGGAATAAAAAACAATTATAAGTTATTTTACTATCGATATTACTACTAGGGAAAGGAAAGTTTATTATATTAAAATTAAAATCATCAACTTTGTGATATACTTTAAGTATACACTGTTCATTAACAATCTATATTTATATCAAGAAATTTTTCAACTTTATAATTTACGTTATATTGTGTGAGGGGAATAGAATTAGGGTAAATAAGTTTAGCAACTTGATTAAAATTTAACAAATTGCAAACGAGAATATCATCAATATATCTACTATTATTACTTAACAATTTAGCAAGTGCTAATTTTTCTGGGATTTTATTTTTCTTGCTACTGTCAACTAAATTTTTTATATATTTAAATTCTAAAGCAAGCAAGAATAAATCTGCAATTAAAGGGCACAAAAACACAAAAAATTATATATGTATTAACCTCATTGGTACTCGTCTTCCAGGTCTCACAGGTGTGAGGAAGTTTTACTAACTAGACTTAGGATAGGCCATTCCCGGCTGACTCACGGTTATTTGATGTCCACTCCCCGCACTCCGCCCCCTACCTGCTCCTCCTGTCATTCCCCTCTAACTGTTCGCCACGTCTTTGACTGCCCAGATACTGCCCGTCTGCGTACGGTTTGTTTTGGTACTAAATCATTCACTGACCTTTTATCCGATTCTCCGTCATTTTCCTTCCCCCCTATCGTCCGTTTATTGCGTCGCCTTAAGCTCCTTTCAGTAATCTGATCCAATCCTTCGGGCCAGACCTATGAGAGTTCCGTATGGAGCTCAGTGGTCTGGTTAATCTGCTCTACATAACTAACTTGAAAGAAAGCATGGTACTTTTGGTTGTAAACCCCCTTGCCACATGACTCGTTTCCGCCGTTTGGGGGCTTCCGGGCTTGTAGGTGGAGCGGCCAAGGTTCTTGGCCGCTCTCCCTATCACCTCCAACTAATTTTGTCATGTCCTTTTCTTTCTCCTCCTTTCTAGTTTTCGTTTTTCCCTCTTCCGCTTTCTCCTGGGGCTGCCATCAGAGGCCGGTCTCCCACCCTTGAACTTTTGTGGTCCCGTCCCTCCCTTCCCTTCCGGTTGACTTCCCTGTTTGCTTCCTTCCTTTCTCTTTAACTGCTTCGGAGGTTCTAGTTTCCTTAGGGCTTCGCCTTGGTGTCTCTGATCACTGCTGAGTTGGCAGAGTCCACCTGGCGACAGGTGCTGCCGGCCAGGGCTCGCAAGGCTCGTTGCTGGAGGATAGGCACTATAGGGTTGCTTTGGGGTTTCTGACTCCCTTCCCTCTTCCCAGTGAGTGTGTCAGGTGACTACGCCAGCCCTGTTCTCCGTGGGACAAAGCTGCAGGACAAATGCCCGGGTTGTACAAGGTCCCTAGCTCAAAGCCGAGACCTGTCCCATCTCAATTGGCCGCATTCTGGGTTTCGTGGCCCTGCGGAGGTCTTTCTCCCTTTCGTTGCCAGGGGCACCTGGTAACCACAGTATCTTCTTCCATGCTTTACCCCCTTTTCTCTTGCTATGGTGACGACTTATGCTTTTTTCCCTGTTCTTCCCTGTTTATGGCTTCTGCTTTAGTGGTTCCGGTGAGTGAGCCCCTTGTGGCATGCAGCCTGCCACTTGGGGGTCTGTTGTCTGGCTGTCAGTCCGGTTCACCGCGGGAGCACGGTGAGTCGGGGATGGTTTTGGGTGCTCTCGACCGGCCCGCTGAAATATCCCTCGGTCGTCGCTCGTCCCTCTCGTCCATTACCGTTCCGAATCCTTCTACTACCCTTCCGTCTTCGTCACGTCTCTCTCCACCCTCCACTACCCAGGATTTCATATCTCCTGTAGTTATTTCTGCGTCTTCCTCTTCTTCCTCTTTTCCCTCTAGTCATGTCACCCTCGACCCTTTTCTGCCCTCCCTCCCTCGTTCTCTTTCCTCTTCTTCTCCAGTTTCGTCCTCTTCTCGTCCTCGCTCCTCGGTCCTCCCTATGTCCTCTCTCTTTGCACCTCCTTCCTTTACTAAGTTTTTCTCCATCCCTGCTTCTGCGCCTCTAGCCGGTGATGACCTCCTCTTCTACCTGCGTCTCCTTCAACAGGTGGGAAAGGACGTCACCTTCCACTCCCGCCATGATGCCTCCCGTCTTGTTACCGTACAAAACGAACTTCAGGCTACTGCTATGTCCTCTTTCGTCGATTGTTCTGGCACCCACATCCCAGCTCAAAAAGATCAACGACTCAACTCCTGTACAGGGACTGTCCTGATCCCCGCTTCCATCCGTCTCGGGGGTCGTCCATTCGCGGATTGCGCCGACCTCGTCAAGGACATCGTTGTCGCTCAAGACCACAAGGTGGTTAGTGTGGTATGCTACACTATCCCTCCTCGCGACCTTCGCCGCCATCCCGCTAACATTGCCAAGATCTCTTTTGATGGACTTTCCCTTCCTGCCCATGTTATTGTCGGTGGTACTCGCCTCCCCGTGACTGCGTCTCTTCCCCGTCCACTCCAGTGTCGCAGCTGCTGGCGTTTCGGCCACCCGGCGAAGTTCTGCTGTACAGCCGCTGAGAGCCCACTCTGCCCGCGCTGTGCGCAGTCCGGACATGCCGTTGGCGAATGTCAGTCAACGTCCCAGTTCTTCCTTAATTGCCGCGGGTCTCATTCGGCTGACTCTAAGATTTGCCCCATTCATCTGTTCGAGTCTGAGGTTGCTGTCCTCCAAGCGAGACATGGCCTTACGCTCACCGCAGCCCGCCAAGAGGCTCGTCGCTTGGGCTTCACCCCTCAGTAATTTTCCAAGACTCTGTCTCCTCCCTCCTCTTCTTCGCCTCCCTCTACCACGCCCCCCCTCCCCCTTTTTCTGGTTCCTCGGTTCCTTCCACCGCCTCCGCTCCCTCCGTCCCCCCGGTCGCACCAGTTTCGTCATCTGCCTCCCTTCCTTCTACCGGTGCTTCTCCCGGATTTTCTCCTTCCTCCTCTTCCGTCTCTTCCTTTACTGTCCCTTTGTCTAACACTTTCTCTGTTCTCAGTCCTTCTCCTACTTCTGCCCCTTCATCTTGCTCTCTTCCTTGTTCCTCCTCTTCTAGTCTCCCTCACCGCTCTCACCGTTCCAAGCCTCCCCCCCGTTCTCCGTCATTTTCCTCTTCTAGTCGCCCCAAATCGCCTACTCGCTCTAAACTTCCCTTCTCCTCTACCAAACGGGCTCCTGTGCTCCGTTCTTCCTCGCCCGCTTCCTCTTTTAAACGTAAGGGTGGTCTCCGTGATGTGCGGAGCTCAAGTCCCTGCGAGAAGAAGAAGAAGTCGCCTCCTTCTCCTTCTGTTTCCCTTTCTCCTCTCTCCGTCCAGTCTCCTCCTCCTCCCGTCACTGCGTCCCTAGATTTCTCCTACGAAACCCTACCTAAGATTGATGAATTTATCCGTTCTTCCCACCCACCACCTTCAACTGTTCATGCCGAAGTTCATCCTACCCCCTCTTCTCTCCCCCCTACCCCTCTCCCGCCTTCCCCTGCCCTGTCCTCTTCCTCCACTCCCCCTTCTGGCCTTCCTCCGGGCCCTCCTCCTCTTCCTCCTCCTGACCCTCCCCCTCTTCCTTCTCCTGCCCTTACCCCCTCCTTCTCTTCCCACCCGCCGTCCGTCCTTCCTACCTCTTCCGGCCCTCCTCCTTCCTCTCCTCTTTCTCTGTTAGACCTCCCTATGCCCCCCAGTTTCCAGTCTTCCCCTTCAACGTCTTCTCCAATTCCTGCTATTATTTCCCATCGTTAGCCTCTCTTGGCTATATTTTCCACCCACGGTGTTAACTGTATTTTGTAAATATGTTGTATATAGTGTACGTCTTTTCTTCCCTCTTGTACGCGTCTTCTTTTTAATCTTTTTTGTCTTTTTAATGTCCATTTTACAATGGAACATTCGTAGTTTTGCAGCACATCGTGTTAATCTTCGTTACCTTATCTCTAGGTTTAGCCCACTTGTTATTAGTTTACAAGAATCGCGTTTATCTAATGCCCCCTCCCCAATACCTTTTTACTCCTATATAAGTTCTCCCCAATCCCAGTATGCTACTTGCCTCCTCGTACATCATGATGTCCCAGTGTCTCCGTTAACTATCCGTACCTCTCTTAAATGCACGCTTGCCAGGGTGTTCCTTTCACGCTGGCTTACAGTAGTTTCCATATACCTTTCCCCCTCGATCCCGATCGATGTTCCAGAATTAAACAGGATCCTTTCTCTATTACCTCCACCAGGGCGGGTGCCCAACCCCGAAAGGAGTTGAAATAGGGGAGCTATCCCCCCGCCAAAGGCGGCTTTCTAGGGCCTTTCCTAGCTGATGCTGAGAGGATTGGGTTCTAGTCATGTGGTGATGGGCTGGTCTATCCGAGTGAGAACTGAGCGATCTCTGCCATACCCATAGCTTACTCTGACTGTTCCTTTTACTTATATATCTTCTAGATCTCAAGTGGCGGCGTCTTTTCCGTGGATTGACCTCCCTACTGCCAACCTAGAAGTTGGCAGATTGGGAGCCAAAGCGTCACATTTTTCCCTTACCCCTCAACTTTCCCTCCATAATTGCTGAGGGGCGCAGGGCTTTGGGTGGGGCTTTGGTTTCCCAGGCGTTTCCGCACCTTCCTCAGCTCCCTGCATTGGAGTGGCTTCGGTCACCCGGGCTTTGTTAGTGGTAAGCAGGGAGGATTTTGTGGGGGCGCTCATTTATGGCCTTGGCCTTGCTCGACACCTTGGGGCTGTTCGGCCAGACAGCCTGGGGAACAACAACAACAACAACAACAACAACATTACCTCCACCTTTCCTCCTTTTAGGGGATTTTAATTGCAGGCATTCCCTGTGGGGTGACTCTACCGTTAATACACGAGGTCGTTCCCTTGAGGCTCTGATTCGTACACACAATTTATTTATTTTAAACACTGGTTCCTCTACGCATTTTGATAGCGGCGCCCGTACCTTCTCATGTATTGACTTGTCTCTGTGTTCCCCTACACTATCCTTGGATTTTACTTGGAAGGTCTTTAATGATTACTGTGTGACTGACCACTTCCCGATTGTCCTCTCCCCTACGTCTTACTCCCCAGTGCCGCGCCCTCCCCGTTGGTGTTTCGATCGTGCCGACTGGACATCTTTCGCTGATCTCGCCGTTCCGCCTAATCCGACCCCTGCTTTCCCGGACCCTGATGCCATGCTTACCAGTTTCCTGATGTTTGTGCTCCATGCTGCCTATACTTGTATTCCACGCACCACTCGGAGTATGTCTTCTAAGTGTGTACCGTGGTGGACTACTCAGTGCACTTCGGCTTTACGCAATAAAAGAGCCAAGTGGAAGAGTTTCCGTCGGAAAAAAGGCTCTCCATATGAGCGGGATGCGTATACTCTTTTCAAACAGGCTAATGCCGTCTTCCGTCGTACAATCCGCTCTGCAAAAAAATCTAGCTGGATGTCGTATGCCTCTACTGTCAACGCAGATACACCTGTTCCGCAAGTCTGGGCTCGCATCAGGAAGATTGCAGGGAAACATGCGCCTACGCCGGCCCCAGTCCTCCATACCAACACTGGCATTGTGGGCGATCCGTCTCTGGTGGCCAATATGTTGGGACAACATTTCAGTGATGTTAGCACTGGCTCCCATCTCCCGCCCTCCTTGCAGATGCATAAACGCCGTTCTGAACTTAAGCGACTTGACTTCGCCTTATCATCTGATCAGTTTTTCAATGCCCCCTTCTCCCGGGCTGAGCTTGAGTCTAGCCTGGGAGCCTGTAAGGATACATGTGAAGGCCCTGACGGTGTCCATTACTTGATGCTGAAGCACTTATCTCCACCTGCGCTTGGCTTTCTCTTATCCATCTACAACCGTCTGTGGTCCACAGGCTTTTTTCCGGCTGAGTGGAGACATGCCATCCTTCTCCCATTCCTTAAGCCGGGTAAGTCGGGCCATGCACCAGCAGATTACTGTCCCATTGCCCTGGTCAGTTGTGTAGGCAAATTATTAGAACGCATGGTTCACTCCCGCTTAATGTGGCTCCTGGAATCAAGAGGCATCCTGTCACCTTTTCAATATGGCTTTCGCAAGGACCCATTGGACCCATTATTGAGATTGGCGACTTCTATCCGCGACGCTTTTTCGGACACTAAGTCGGTTTTAGCTGTAGCCTATTCTTCGATCTTGAAAAAGCGTATGATACTGCCTGGAAATACAACATCCTTCATACCCTTTTACGTTCTGGTGTGTCTGGCAACATGGCGGTATTCTTGAAGAACTTTCTCCGTGATTGTACTTTCCGAGTCAAGCTTCAGAATACATTCTCACGAACATACCCCCAACACGACGGTGTCCCACAGGGTTGTGTTCTTAGTACCATCCTTTTTATCCTAGCTATTAATGGTATTATTTCTTCTCTCCCTCTTGGTGTCCGTGCTTCTTTGTATGTGGACGACTTCGCTATTTACGCTGTGGGTTTGGATATCGCTGCCCTACAAAATCTCATGCAGAGGGCCATTGATGCAGCTGCGCAGTGGGCTACGGCCCATGGTTTTCGGTTTTCGCCCTCGAAATCTTGTGCCGTCATCTTCACAAAACGCCATACAGTCCCGCATCCTGTTCTTACGTTGTATAACCGCCCTCTGCCTTACAGGTCCTCAGCTCCATTCTTAAGTCTCATTTTCGATACTCGGTTGACATGGTACCCGCACATTACTTCGTTACTGACCTCCACCACCCGACGGCTTCAACTCTTGCAAACCCTTAGCCACTTGTCTTGGGGTGCGGACCGGACGACTCTTCTGCGCCTCCATACAACGCTTATTCTATCCAAGATCGATTATGGCTGCCAGGTATATGCCTCCGCTGCACGTACAAACCTTAAGCGCCTAGACTCCCTTCGCCATCACGGTCTGCGCTTGTCGCTAGGGGCTTTTCGCTCTACTCTGGTTATTAGCCTTTATGCTGAATCAGGTGTCCCACCGCTATCATCCAGGCGGGATAAACTGACCCTTCGATGTCATCTTCGCCTTCTGCAACACAGTTCGGCTGGTTTTCCTCCCACGGCTTCCGGCTTAGCCCCATCAGTGTCTGCTACTTCGTTCCCCGGTCGGGTCTCTGCTTTACTAGCCTCCTTCTCTTTTCCCATTCCATCGGTGCTACCCCTCCGACAGTCAGAGTTCCCCCCATGGCTACTCCCTCGCCCTACCGTTTGTACAGCTGCCCTCCCCCCCTCTAAGGCCTCTTCAACCCCACAGTTGCTTTATGCTCAGTTTGCGGAACATATGCTACACCACTCTTCAGCCGTTCCAGTGTACACTGATGGTTCCAAGACCTCCGCCGGTACAGGGTTTGCGGTTGTGTTCCCGGACCGGACCTTCCAACGTCACATCCAATCATGTGCTAGTGTCTTTACGGCCGAGTTATTTGCTATTTTATTTGCCCTACGTACTATTTTTTGTTCACACCTGCATACCTTTGTAATTTTTAGTGACTCCCTTAGTGCTCTTCAGAGTATTCAGTCTCTTCCCGCTGTTAACCCCTTAGTGCTGGAGATTCAAGAATGGTTGTTCCGCATCGCTACTAAATTGAAGTCCCTGTCTTTCTGTTGGGTCCCGAGTCATGTTGGAGTGCCTGGCAATGAGCGGGTTGATTTTTCGCCCGCTCTGCTATTACCTCTCACCGACTCGTGCCACGACGTATTCCTGCATCTGATTACTTCCCGCGTGTTACTCAATTACTACGTCAGCGCTGGCAGGACGAATGGACCTCCATGAGGGTGTCTGATGTCAAACTGCGTTCTGTCAAACCTTCCGTCCTAACTTGGAAGTCTTCCTCTCATCGCCCGTCTTCGGCTCGGCCACACCAGGCTCACGCATGGTCATTTGATGTCCTGTGATGTCCCCACGCTCTGTCCTTGCTGCCATATTCCAGTGTCTGTCCAGCATCTCCTGATCGACTGTCCGCGTTTCTCCAATGCCCGACGGCGGGCATTCCCCTTCATATCCTCCCTTAATCGCCCCCTTGTCTTAGCCGATATGCTTGGAGAGTCCCCCACTTTCTCCCTCCCACATCTTATGCGGTTTCTCCTCCATACCCGTCCTCTTCAGCTTCTTTAATTAGTGTTTCCTAGTCTTCTTCTCCTCTACTCCGTATTGCGCCCAGCCCCACAACACCTCCGATGTTTTTTTTTTTCCACAAAGTTTCTTTTGGTGCTACATAGTCTTTTTAGGCTTGGTGCAAATCCCTATTTTAATAATAATAATTTGGTTGTAAGTTTACAATGCTTAGATAACAAAACTGACTCACATAGGCCATATAATTCATATTATTAACCTGACAAGCGCGATATAGACGTAGGTGCTAGGGTAGTTATTTGTGCATTTCTAGCCCTGGATTCTGACAGAATTCGTTATATTTACAATATAAACCATTATTTGTTTTCGGTATGCTTTTATTTTACATATATGATGTATATATGAACCTTCAAGAGTGCTAAAATAAGTGGGAAAAGCATTTGGGTGGTGAAAAACGAAGATATTGGCCACCCGGTCATAATCTCAGGCGAGAGAGAGAGACAGGCAGCCCTCCCCTCTCGCTGTCTGGGAGTCAACTGAGACGAGCGAGGCGGTGTGTGCCGGTGTCTGGGTGTTGCATAACGATCTTTTATGCAACCCACTTGTGCTACATTATCGCGGGAGAGAAAAATAACCGATAAATGATGATAATAAGAGGAAAAATAGGTGATAATTGAGGAGGGGAGGGAGGGGGGAATAAGGTGGGGAAGGAGGGGAGGGGGGTGGGTGAGATTTACATGGATGAGTACTGGAGGGGAATTATCTCACCTAGAGACAAATTCCTTTGTTTTGATAGGCCCTTTTTTTTTATGGAAGGCTTTTTTTATGGTCCTGCTTCCGTGAGGCCTATCGCGTTCCCTATAGGAAGCCTTCCGTGAGGCCTATCGCGCTTGCCTGGTTAAATAGACAGATAATATAACTTAACATACTCATTTGCTAATTATAGGCCATTACCAAAAGAGTTTAGAGGGTGCAGGGAAGTTATACATGGAACATTAATGCTAATTTGAGGTTTAAATCTAGTGCCACTCGCTATCCCATGCATATTTGGTGCTAATGCGCCTGTTTTATGCCTGCTTATCTCTGTAAATAATAAACGTTCAATAACCAACCAAATATCATGTTCATGTACCTTCATTCAGCTTGAAATGGTAAAAACTGTAACTTTCTGGGTAGTCTGGTAGATATGTGAGCAACTCAAAAGCAATGACAACTTTTTAGGTTAGTGCTTGAATGTGCGTGCGTGCGTATGTGTGTGTATGTATAGGTCAGGCATGTGTGTGTGCGTGTCAATGTCGTGGCCGGGGGTGAGACGATACACTCAGTCTGACTGACAAAGGCAAGAGTTGGGCTCCTTCATGTTGCCACTCTATCGAGTGATAAGAAAGGAAGTTGGGGAAATGGTGGGGGAAAGTAGGGAGAGGCATGATGGGGGTGGGGGGCTACAACAAAATTTGATTGTGTAGCTAAAAAATGCTTGATTCGATTCCGATTTGCTGAGATGGGGAAAGAGGTGCGTCTCCTTAGGTCCAGCAAAAATTATTTAGTCCAAAAGAGACGCATTTTTCAAACTGATGCCATACCACACTGGTAGACAGCCATTCTCCCTACTATGTATGGTATACATAAGGTTGAGTTTCCTTCACCTGAGATCAAAGAAAAGGTTATTATGCTTAATAATGTTATCAAAATAAACACATATTTACAAGGACCCAAGGAGATGCAACCCAGCTACCCTAAGCAGACGCGTGTCTCCTTAGGTTTGCGCAGTGCGTCTCTATTGGTCCCAGGGTAGCCCTTGTTCTAGTTAAGGCAGCTCTGTCAATGGTGAAGGAAACTCAACCATATTCATACAAGACAGAGAGGTGAGTATGGCTTTCTACCACTGTGGTGTACGACCTTCTGGCATCAGTTTGAAAAAATGCGTCTATTGGATTTTGTGTTTTTTGCTGGCCCTATGGGGACGCACCCTCCCTCCCCTTTAGCCGTGCAAGTAAAAGCCTCTTGGTCATGCAGGGGTATACTTCAACTCCTGCACTATCAACCAACAGTAACAGAAAAGAGGATCAAATTAGGGAACTGTGAGAAATTTAGCTTTAAAAAAAAGTAAATGCTTAGGTTTTCCGTAAGGAACTTGCGAAAACATGATTTTTTTTTTAGTTCATCTCATCTCCTGCAATAACATGAAAATAAACAGCTGGTACTATGTGAGCATATTAGGTGATAGTTAACCCGGGAACTGCCGGAAGACTCTTAAGAGTTCCCCCGGCGGACTGCGGGAAGACTCTTAAGAGTCAGAGGGAAAAAAAAATCAACTTTAAACATAACGATTTTTTTTTTGTTTTTTTGTTTTTTTTTGGGGTGGGGGCCCCTGGGCCATGCAAAATATCACTCCTCTACCTCCCCTCCTTCCCCACTTTCCTCCCCTCCTTCAGTTATCACCTATTTTCCCTGTTATTCCCTTATTCTGAGGTATATTTTCGTGCTATCATTAGCGAGTTGCAAGCAGGGCATTGTCATCAGTGTTAGCAAGCGAGTGCAAGAGAGAGACAGAGAATATCGATCGATTGTGTCTCAGTGGCCTTGGGGGAAATTGGTGGGAAAGCAGGTTGCCTCACCCATACATTATATAACTCGCGGCCTATATCTCCGATTTTGACCATCCAAACGCTGTTTTCACTCGTTTTATTGTTGTTTCAGGTTAATACCTTTATAATCAACCCATAATAGGCGCATATGGATAAGTATTAATGCTATTTATGGTAAAATGAATATTTTAGTGATGGAAACAGCTCAAATACGTCAGCACAGGGGGACGTTTCTAATTACCCCCATGCGCACTTCTTAAATAAATAATGAAATAAAATAACGATGTTAGTGATGGGAACAGCTCAAATACGTGCGCACAGGTGTGGTGTCTCATACCCCCCATGCGCACGTCTTAGGTTAAGGGGGGATGGTTCACTTTTTGGTCGATTTATTAATTTATTAATTATTTTTGTAGACCTCCATTTTGGTTGATTTATTAATTTATTAATTATTTTTCTAGTTTCCTCCCTAGACCTCCTTCAAACTTAAAAAAACATTCATTAGCTCCCCCTTCTAGATTAATTTGTACATTTTTCGGTAGAAAAATGTCCCGGCCAAAGGCTGGTTCTTCCAAAATTACAGGCTCACTATCGTTCGCCAGGAAACAAAATTGACACCTAAATTGCATGAAAGGTCGTAATATTGACAAGGAAATTGGGTGGAAGGTCTTTAAACCGACAAACTAATGGGGCAAACATCTTAAAATCTGAAAAGTAATGGGGCTGAGCGAGAAGGGGATCTAGAAAAACAACCCCTCTCCCCTTGGCCGTTTTTCTGGTCCCCTTTCTTCCTCATGCTTATCCCCATTAGTTTTGGAATTTTAAGACGTTTGCCCAATTAGTTTGTCAATTTTAAGACCTTTCGCCCCATTTCTTTGTCAATATTAAGACCTTTCGTGCCTTTTAGGTGTCTATCTGCGGGAGGGAACAAGAACGAGAGGACACTCTAAGAAAATTTACAAAGAAAGAAATAGGCTTGAGAAGGCAAAGAACTCATTTTGTGATAGAGTGGTAAATGAGTGGAACGCACTGCCCCAGTATGTAGTCGATTCCGAATCAATAAGGGAGTTTGAAAGTAATCTTGATAAAGCATGGGAAGACAAGATTTGAAGTTTGATTATAAAACAAAAATACAGAATAGTAAAAATGTTGCGTCTGCTACCGCCGCCGCCAACACCGTGAACGACCGCAGCAGTGCAAGTACTGGTACTGAGCTGGATACACAGGCCTAGTTTGCCTTTTTCCAGAGGATCTACTGTAAGAAACTGTAAGAAATTTCCTGGCGAGTGATAGCAAGCCTGTAATTGTGGAGAAACCGGCCTTTGGCCGTGAAATTTTTCTACCAAAATTTTTTACAAACTAATTTTGGAAGGGGATCTAATGGATGTTTTTTTTTAAGCTTGATGGAGGTCTAGGGAGGAAACTAAAATATATATAAATATATAAATAAATAGACCCCAATATTGAACCACTGTCCCCTTAACCTTAAAGGGAAGGTGAATAACTTGTGTGTTAGTAGTGCGGTGACCTATTCCTCGTCACCTCGGAGATGTGGCTGTTAATGCGTAGGATATCAATAGAATGTAACGGAATGAGAAGAGAATGGGGAGATGGAAATGTGGGACTAACCTCAGGGATGGGACATCGAGTGAGGAATTAAAAAGACGTCTGGATATTGGGAGTATCAGTGAAGTGATGCGCATAAGCTGACTTGGTTGGTTTGGGCACGTGGAGAGAATGGATGGTCAGTGCTGGGTGAAGAAATGCCAGACTATGGGGGGAGCTGCATGTAGGGGTAGACCTAGAAAGATGTGGGAGCAGGTACTCCTGTCCGATCTGAAAATAAAGAACTTTACAACGGGCAGCCCTTGACGGGTCGCCTGCAAAGCCGCCATTTAAGACGTGAGACTTTAACCACACACTCTGTGGACAAAACGGTCTTTAAACATTTATGTATGTTCATGGAGATGACAGATATTATAATCCAATTAATCCTCAAGCCCCATGTCACATAAATTATGGCTTGTACTGTATCTTTGCTGAATATAACAGACGGTAGAGCGGCAGTGATTGAAGCAGTGGCTGAAAGTGCCTATCCAGCTAACCAGATCCCCCCCGGGCTCCCGGTCTATACCTCATAGACCGGGAGCCCGGGGGGATCTGGTTAGCTGGAAAGGTAACCAATTTTCTTTCCCACCAAAGTATCACCTATCAATGCTAATGTATGGAACTGGACGACTGGCAGGCTTGCTGTGGTGGATGTGGCCATGAGAGTGGATTTAATCCACTCCAAAAATGATCTAGATCAGCTTTGCACAGTAACCCATCCTAAATAACTGTAATAGGCATTCCATAACCAAATGTATGAAACATGGTTGATGACAGCAATTTGTATTGGTGGGTTGCCCCTGCCAGCCCCCATTAATTAGCCCCTCAAAGCTGATCTAGATCAGCTATTGAGGTAACCACTTCAAATCACTTGCAAAATCTTCTGCAGGGTCCCAGATATCATGAATGGCCACTTCCAGTAAATTCCAGTGGTGGGGTACCCCAGCCAGCCATGCCCAAAAATGGCAAAACCCCAGAAATGAGCTAGTTCAGCTCATGAGGTAACCACTTCAAAGCACTTGCAAACTCTTTTGTAGGGTCCCAGATATTATGAATGGCCACTTCCAGTAATTTTCAGTAGTGGGGTACCCCCGCCAGCCACCATTAATTAGCCCCTTAAAGCTGACCTAGATCAGCTCATGAGGTAACCACTTCAAATAACTTTCAAAATCTTCTGCAGGGTCCCAGATATCATGAATGGCCACTTCCAGCAAATTCTAGTGGTGGGATACCCCTGCCAGCCACACCCCACAATGGCAAAACCCCAGAACTGACTTAGATCAGCTCATGAGAAAACCACTTCAAATAACTTGCAAGCTTTTCTGCAGGGTCCCAGATATCATGAATGGCCACTTCCAGTAATTTCCAGTGGTGGGGTACCCCTGCCAGCCACACCCAAATTGCAAAACCCTAGAACGGAACTTAGTAGCTCATTTATGTGAACAGGATAAATTATCTATTTCCAGCAAATATCTATGTCAATTGAGGGGAAATATCAATGTAGAACATCTATAGCTACAGGTTACTGGCAACCCACTATTATATATTTGGGACCCTGCACAATAAGCTGCACTTAATTTCAGGTGGTTACCTTGTGAGCTACTAAGTTCCGTTCTAGGGTTTTGCAATTTGGGTGTGGCTGGCAGGGGTACTCCACCACTGGAAATTACTGGAAGTGGCCATTCATGATATCTGGGACCCTGCAAAAGAGTTTGCAAGTGCTTTGAAGTGGTTACCTTATGAGCTGAACTAGCTCATTTCTGGGGTTTTGCCATTTTTGGGCATGGCTGGCTGGGGTACCCCACCACTGGAATTTACTGGAAGTGGCCATTCATGATATCTGGGACCCTGCAGAAGATTTTGCAAGTGATTTGAAGTGGTTACCTCAATAGCTGATCTAGATCAGCTTTGAGGGCTAATTAATGGGGGCTGGCAGGGGCAACCCACCAATACAAATTGCTGTCATCAACCATATTTCATACATTTGGTTATGGAATGCCTATTACAGTCATTTAGGATGGGTTACTGTGCAAAGCTGATCTAGATAATTTTTTGGAGTGGATTAAATTCACTCTCATGGCCACATCCACCACAGCAAGCCTGCCAGTCGTCCAGTTCCATACATTAGCATTGATAGGTGATACTTTGGTGGGAAAGAAAATTGGTTACCTTTCCAGCTAACCAGACCCCCCCGGGCTCCTGCTCTAGTAGGTTACCTAGGCTATCCAGGTGGAAGGGAATGAATGAAAGGATTGAGAACAATTAGGTGAAAGAAGCAGTGAGCCAAATGAATGTGGTTAAAGCAGAAGGTATGGATGGTTTTGCTGTGGAGTGTATTAAGAAGGGTGGAGATTTGATAATAGATTGGCTGGTGAGATTATTCAATGTTTGCTTTGTTGTGGCAATGGTACCATTAGACTGTGCCTTTGTACAAGGGAAAGGGAGATTGGCAGGAGTGTTCAAGTTATAGAGGTATTTGTTTATTATCAATTGTTGGAAAGCTGTATGGCAGGGTGTTGATAGAGAGGGTAATAAAGGGTACAGAAGATGCAATAAGAGAAGAGCAGTGCGATTTTAGGAGGGGAAGAGGCTGTGTGGATCAGATGTTTGCAGTAAGACAGCTGTGCGAGAAGTATTTAAAGAAAAGTAAGGATTTGTTTTGGGTTTATATATATATACAGCACAGTATTTGGAAAAGTGTATGTGGATTGAAAAGCAATGTGGAAGGTGCTAAGGATTTATGAAATTGGAGGACATCTTTTAGGAGCAGTCAAGAGTTTATGTAAAGAGGAGAGCGTGTGTTAGAGTAGGGAATGAGTTGAGTGAATGGTTTTAGGTAATTAATTGTAGGTCTGCGACAGGGTTGTGTAATGTTATCGTGGTTGTTTATTGTATTATATGGATGGTGTGGTGAGGGAGGTAAAACGAGATCTATGGGTAGAGGCTTGGGTTTAGTAAGACAGAATGGTGGTGATTGGGAGTTGAATCAGCTGCTGTTTGCTGATGACCCAGCACTGTTTGCAGATTCTGAGAAGAAGCTGCAGCGAGTAGTAAAAGAGTTTGGTGTGGTATGTGGGAGGAGGAAGCTGAGGGTGAATGTCAATACACAGTAATTAAAGTGATGGTGTGTAATAGAGATGCTCTTAGGGTAAATACAAATTTAAGACTAGTGGTGGGCTGGATCTGTCAGAGTGAGGGTTGGTGTCCTCTACTTCTCATAGCCAATTCTGACTTTACCTTTCTCATTATTCTTATTTTTATATTTTTTCCTGAGAGTGGTGAAGGCAGTGGGGCCATAATATAGGTTTGAGTCCCGAAGGGAAGAATGAAAACCTAATATTTAGTAGTGGCCCCGGAATCATTGACGATATGCCTTATACAGTAACTATTATTATTAAAATAAGGATTCGCACCAAGCCTAAAAAGACTATCTGGCACCAAAATAAACTTTGTGGAAAAAAACATCAGAGTTGTTGTGGGGCTGGGCGCAATACGGAGTAGAGGATAAGAAGACTAGGAAACACTAATTAACCCTCCTCTAGCAGGTGCTCTGTGGCCGTTTTGGGCCTTTCTGGGCCGTTCTGACTGCTATATCAACCATCAGTATGAAAGGAACTGTATTGCGCCGAAAACTAGGTGGAAATCGCTACACAATGACGCCACATACAGCTACGTAGCACTCGTGGAGCACTGACAGTGTTACCTCGAAGATGGAAGTTTAGCGGATTTTGCTACCTTGCTCACTTTTAGCGAACTATTGGTTACACTGTCATCCTCACGCGCGGTGGGGGAACTGGAGTTAGTGTGGGCCGGGAGGCCACAGATGTCGGACGTATGGATCATTACTATCCCACCCATTTTCACTCGATTTCCACCCTTTTTTCACCCGTTTTTTGCCAGTTTTTTCAACTCGACTTATGTGGTGAGCCGCTTTTTAAGGGTTAAAGAAGCTGAAGGAGACGGGTATGGAGGAGAAACCGCATAAGATGTGGGAGGGAGAAAGTGGGGGACTCTCCAAGCATATCGGCTAAGACAAGGGGGCGATTAAGGGAGGATATGAAGGGGAATGCCTGCCGTCGGGCATTGGAGAAACACGGACAGTCTATCAGGAGATGCTGGACAGACACTGGAATATGGCAGCAAGGACAGAGCGTGGGGACATCACAGGAAATCAAATGACCATGCGTGAGTCTGGTGTGGCCGAGCCGAAGACGGGCTAGAGCGGTCTCCCATCGACGATTGCGATGAGAGGAAGACTTCCAAGGTAGGACGGAAGGTTTGACAGAACTCAGTTTGACATCAGACACCCTCATGGAGGTCCACTCGTCCTGCCAGCGCTGACGTAGTAATTGAGTAACGTGCGGGAAGTAATCAGATGCAGGAATACGCCGTGGCACGAGTCGGTTAGAGGTAATAGCAGAGCGGGCGAAAAAATCAACTCTCTCATTGCCAGGCACTCCAACATGACTCGAGACCCAACAGAAAGACAGGGACTTTAATTTAGTAGCGATACAGAACAACCATTCCTGAATCTCCAGCACTAAGGGGTTAACAGCGGGAATAGACTGAATACTCTGAAGAGCACTAAGGGAGTCACTAAAAATTACAAAGGTATGCAGGTGTGAACAAAAAATAGTACGTAGGGCAAATAAAATAGCAAATAACTCGGCCGTAAAGACACTAGCACATGATTGGATGTGACGTTGGAAGGTCCGGTCCGGGAACACAACCGCAAACCCTGTACCGGCGGAGGTCTTGGAACCATCAGTGTACACTGGAACGGTTGAAGAATGGTGTAGCATATGTTCCGCAAATTGAGCATAAAGCAACTGTGGGGTTCAAGAGGCCTTGGAGGGGGGGGAGGGCAGCTGTACAAACGGTAGGGCGAGGGAGTAGCCATGGGGGGAACTCTGACTGTCGGAGGGGGAGCACTGATGGAATGGGAAAAGAGAAGGAGGCTAGTAAATCAGAGACCCGACCGGGGAACGAAGTAGCAGACGATGATGGGGCTAAGCCGGAAGCCGTGGGAGGAAAAACAGCCGAACTGTGTTGCAGAAGGCGAAGATGACATCGAAGGGTCAGTTTATCCCACCTGGATGATAGCGGTGGGACACCTGATTCAGCATAAAGGCTAATAACCGGAGTAGAGCGAAAAGCCCCCAGCGACAAGCGCAGACCGTGATGGTGAAGGGAGTCTAGGCGCTTAAGGTTTGTACGTGCAGCGGAGGCATATACATGGCAGCCATAATCGATCTTGGATAGAATAAGCGTTGTATGGAGGCGCAGAAGAGTCGTCCGGTCCGCACCCCAAGACAAGTGGCTAAGGGTTTGTAAGAGTTGAAGCAGTCGGGTGGTGGAGGTCAGTAACGAAGTAATGTGCGGGTACCATGTCAACCGAGTATCGAAAATGAGACCTAAGAATGGAGCTGAGGACCTGTAAGGCAGAGGGCGGTTATAAAACGTAAGAACAGGATGCGGGACTGTATGGCGTTTTGTGAAGGTGACTGCACAAGATTTCGAGGGCGAAAACCGAAAACCATGGGCCGTAGCTCTTATACAGTAATGGCTCTTTGAACTCCAGAGTCAGCTGTTCAAATCATCCGCCCCGGAGCGTAGAGACCAATTCATCGTAAGTGTATGCTCATAATTACTTACAGACTCATCCTTATGATGCGGATGCCACTACGAAAAAACTAATTAAAAACTAATAAAAAACAAAAATTAGAACTATTATCTGTTTTAAGCTTCCCGTAGTGCAGATGTTTCCTTAGCGTGGGTTTCGCATCGAGACGCTGCTGCGTCATCTTCCTTCACGCTCCTGGGGTCAGCACGTGTGTCCCGACCTCTCTTCATTCGTCACTCTTCAGTCCGGATAGTGAGTCTTTTGCTCATATGTACTAATCTGAGATGTTATAGAGTAGGTTTAGGTTAGTTAGGTCGGGCGTGCTGATTGGCATGACCCCCAGGCGTTGCGTTTAACCTATAAACGGCGAGCTGGGTGTATTGAACACCACTGTTCTGGGGCTCCATTCATGCCTATAATCGTCATTTTACGATAAATATCGTTATTACTTATTCATATGCGCCTATTTTACCTTCACTATGAAGATAGTAACTTGTAACAACAATAAAACAAGTGGGAATAAGGTTTTTATGGTGTTACAACCCGGAAGTTATGAGGAGTTTTAATTAGGCCTGGTAAGCACTACGGGTATGGTAACTCCCAAATTGTCACACTAGACTGAATAGATTAGAAGTGAATTCAGTGAGGAGAGTAATAGTCTGTTTAACAGACTTATGCCAAGACTCAGTAGTCTATTTTAGAGATGGTAGTTATAGTTTATATAGCAGTTTATTTATGCAAGTTATTATATCATAAGCCACTTTGATCTTATAAACTTGACCACACCACTAACCCCTTTGTACCAAACTAATGCACATAATATGATGGTTAAGAAAAATCAAGATAATTTTAATATATATATATATATATATATAATTAATTATAAAAGAAAGGAGTCTATATTATATAAAGAATTGCAAGTAACTAGATTAACCCTCTCGCATCCAGCAACTTAATTATCTAACTTATGGTAAGACCTCTAATTTGCCATGAAATATCAGGCTGGGCGAGTTTTCGAAGCCTTGTGTTTTTCTGTATTTTCATCCACCAGAATGCTGTTTATTGTGATGTATCATATGTCAATGGAAAGAGGAATATTTATAGTACATGATAAAAAAAAAAAAAAATTTAAATAAATCGAAATATGAAAGTGTAAATGAGTCCGGAATACAATTATTTCCCATGCAATTGTCTTCACACCGTCCTAGCTCTAAATTGTAAGTGATGACCATATATTTTTTTTTTTGCTCAAATAATAGTATTTTTTCTCCTCTTTCTAAATCTGAAAACAGAAATTGTTTATCTTCAATAGTTCTCAAGCAGTGACCGAAAAAAAATATATATATTTTGATTGATATGGTTTATAACATTTTCGATTTATTTCGTTGCTACGAAGTGTATGGTATTAAATTTAGGCTGTATGAATACGGCAAATAATGCTGATGAGTATAAAACAAACTAGAAGTTCCTAGGACAAATACTTTTTGCGCTATGAATATTTGAAATGAAGAGCCAAAATGCGAATATTTATGCTTCACCCATCTCTGTTCCGGCGATGCTAGCCGGGTTCCGAGCTGTTCCCCACCTCGTGGTTGCGTTATTTGCTCGGATACGTATATAACTGTATATATCACCAGAATCGAAAAATTGTGCTCTTTCCAATGGTGAAAACAAAAATAATATAGCGTAATTGGTTCGCGAGCTATGCACAATTGTTTCCATGCAGTGAGCGAAAACAAAAAAAAATAGATATGGTTTATAACATTTTCGATTTATTTCGTTGCTACGAAGTGTATGGTTTTAAATTTAGGCTGTATGAATACGGCAAATAATGCTGATGAGTATAAAACAAACTAGAAGTTCCTAGGACAAATACTTTTTGCGCTATGAATATTTGAAATGAAGAGCCAAAATGCGAATATTTACGCTTCACCCGTCTCTTTTCCGCCAATGCTAGCCGGGTTCCGAGCTGTTCCCCACCTCGGCATTGGTTTATTTGCTCGGATACGTATATAACTGTTTATATCACCGTCATCGGAAAATTATGCTCTTTCTAATGGTGAAAACAAAAATAATATAACGTTATTGGTTCGTGAGCTATGCGCAATTGTTTCCATGCATTGTTATTGTTATGTAAATATATGAGAATGTTTATGCAGTTGTATATCTTTGCCACAATGTACAACATTTATATAAATATAATATATAAATATAATATATATATATATATATATATATATATATTAAATAAATGAAATAAAAATATAAATAAAATGAAATAAATCAAATCAAATAAATAAATATATAAATAAAATTCAAATGTAATAATAATATAAATACTCGATTATGGGCCTTGGGCTTGCTCGGGACCTTGGGGCTGATCCGCTAGACACCCTGGGGAACAGGAATAAAAAAAAAAATATATATATATATATATATAATATATATATATATATATATATATATATATATATATATATATATACTGTATATATAAATAAAAAAAAAATAAAAAAAAAATATAATAATAATATAAATACTCGATTATGGGCCTTGGGCTTGCTCAGGACCTTGGGGCTGATCCGCTAGACAGCCTGGGGAACAGGAATAATAAAGAAAACAAAAATATATATATACCGGGTATATACGTATATATATATATATATATATATATATATATATATTTTATATTATACTGTATATATAAATAAAATAAATAAAATAAATAAAATAAAAAATATAATAATAATATAAATACTCGATTATGGGCCTTGGGGTTGCTCGGGACCTTGGGGCTGATCCGCTAGACACCCTGGGGAACAGGAATAAAAAAAAAAAAAAAAAAAAAATGTATATACAGTATATATATATATACTGTATATATAAATAAAATAAATAAAATAAATAAAATACAAAATATAATAATAATATAAATACTCAATTATGGGCCTTGGGCTTGCTCAGGACCTTGGGGCTGATCTGCTAGACACCCTGGGGAACAGGAATAACAAAACAAATATATACGGTATATATATATAAAATAAATAAAATAAACAAATAAAATGAAATAAATAAAATAAAATAAATAAAAACTAATAAATCAAATATATAAATATTTAAATAAAATAAAAAAATATAATAATAATATAAATACTCGATTATGGGCCTTGGGCTTGCTCAGGACCTTGGGGCTGATCTGCTAGACACCCTGGGGAACAGGAATAACAAAACAAATATATACGGTATATATATATAAAATAAATAAAATAAACATAAATAAAATGAAATAAATAAAATAAAATAAATAAAAACTAATAAATCAAATATATAAATATTTAAATAAAATAAAAAATATAATAATAATATAAATACTCGATTATGGGCCTTGGGCTTGCTCGGGACCTTGGGGCTGTTATATACTGTATATAGGCTATATATAATATATATATATATAATTATAATAATATACTGTAATATAACTAAAATTCCATAGAGTACTTACCATACTTCCTGTAAGCATTCCTGTGACATCGTGATTATAATGTATTTATTTCGTAGGCAGTATTTATTGATAAATTTATTTGTCTTTCAAGCAAAAAATAGTGTAAAGTCATCAATGATACCTAGACAAAACTGCATCAATACTCAAGGGGTTAACCAAGATTCACTCCCCTCAGTCACCAAAAGTCACAAGTAACATCGTATATACATATATAGTTCGAATTATTCACTAAACACTTTCACTGGGTAGATGAAATAATCCATAATTGCCTGCCTATAGCTAGGCATGGTGGGCCAGAGGGAGGGAGCCCAGAATTTAAAGGGCCGGGACCCTGCCTCACAGTCTGGGGGCCGGGAACCTACTGACTTTACAGAGGCCCGCGCTCCTCAGAGAGGGACGCTATGGGGTTGCTAGATATTTCCTTTTGTAACTTACTGATGCCTAACTTACCAGTCCAAATTGAGTCAAAATCGAGTCATAAACTTATTTTTGGCGAATATTTCTAACTTACAGGTGGCATTATGACGCGATTGCGTCATACGAGCACTCTTGGAGGGGTGGCGTTATGACGCGATCGCATCCTATAGATGCGGGAGGGTTAAAAAGGAAAATAATATATTTATATGAATATTAATATATAAATTATAATAATTTATCTCTATGAACAAACAAACAAAAATAAAGGAAAAAGAAAAGAACCTTATATACTAATGTAAACTAATGACACGTAATAACAGGAATCAGGCTATGACAGACAAGACACTACTCTCTGGTTATCAGCACAGCTAGTGGTATTTAGTAGCACACAATACAGGATAACACCTCCACACAAATCTCCAGGAGCCGATATATCCAAGACACTGGTTGAGTATATACTGATTTCATATGAATTCAAGATGAATTACAACACCCTCCGTCACAGCCTGAACCCCATATACACTACAGAAAGGTAACTAGAAAACAGAAGATTGGCAAGTACAGCGCCATCTATTATTAAGAACATTAAATAATATACAAAATGAATCAATTGACGCACTCAACTGAGACGTCATAGTCGACCCTGGCTGGCACAACAAAACAACTCAGAGTGCCGAGCTATAGAGAGTCGAAAGGGGTCGAGCACAGCAGAAACTCTCGAAGCTTCACAGTGGCGAGGGATGTGACAATGGTCAAAATCGCGAATAAACATGGAGCAGCCCATTCATGAATTGTGGAGCAAATTCAGGCAACCCCTCCCTTCACGAGGCCTCAAGCCAGACTGACTCACTCACACTCTCCCTGGCTTTACGCAACACACTCGCTAGTCACATGACCACACCATAGAACCAGCTTGGAGATGTTTACACGAAAATATACCAACGAATTAAGGAATAATAGGGAAAATAGGTGATAATTGAAGGGGGGAGGGGAAAGGGGGGAAGGAGGGTATGTGGAGGAGTGATATGAAGTATAGAGGAAAAAAACAAAAACAAAATTAAGTGCTACTGGGGCCTAAAAAAAAATTTGTTTAGGCCTTCCCTCTTAAGAGCTTTGCCCGCCGTTGCCCAGTAAAACTTCTTAAGAGCTTTCTCGCCGTTGCCGGGTTAAGGGTGCTTTTTGTGATGGCGTTACCTCGGGTTGTATAAGACGGGGACGCCATTGTTGTGTTGATTCATGAAGGGATGTATGAAATCCTAATATTTCCAAGTGACCCAGGAATCAATGACATACTGCCAATGTTCATATTTGGTGCTCTTCCTGATTAGGCAAGCCCTTCACCATTCGACCACCACAACAGTTCTAACCAGTCCTTTATTGGCGGCATGATTAAAGTACCTATGGAATGTCATTTGAATCAGATGTCACTATTAAAAGAATAAAATCAAAGGATATTAAGCTTCTGTTATGCTTATTTGTTTTTGAAGCGACCACGTCTCTTCCTCGACTCATACTTGCTCTTAAGTTACTATACCACGATTACAAGAGGAATGGGGAGGGGAGGCAGCAGGGTTCATTACGTAATTGATTCCGGGATCATGTATAAATAATTAAATATTAGGTTTTCATACATCCCTTCAGGAATCAAACCTATAATTCAAACCTTTCAGTGCTGCCATTTTCCCGCTATAATAGTGCTCATTAACCTAAGACGTGCGCATGGGGGTATGAGACACCACACACCTGTGCACACATATTTGAGCTGTTCCCATCACTAACATCGTTATTTTACCATAAATAACATTAATACTTATCCATATGCACCTATTTTAGGTTGATTATAAAGGTATTAACCTGTTACAGCAATAAAACAAGTGGAAACAGCGTTTGGATGGTCAAAATCGGCGATACAGACCGGGAGTTACATAATGTATGGCTGAGGCAACCTCCCTCCCCTCCCCTTGTCTGGAGAGACACTGTTACTCAATAGTCTCTCTCTCGCTCTTTCCCACGCTTGGTAACAGTGATGACAACGCCCTGCTACCAACTCGCTAATTTGTTAGCGATTGTTAGGATGTTAGCACGAAAATAGACCACAGAATAAGGGAATAACAGGGAAAATAGGTGATAACTGAAGGAGGGGAGGGAACTGGGGAAGGAGGGGATGTGGAGGAGTGATATTTGGCATGGCCCAGGGGCAAATAAAAAAACAAAAAAAACACAAAAACATTTTTTTTGGGATGTTTTAAATTGATTTTTTTAGGCCCAGGATCTTAAGTCTTCCCGCAGTCACCCGGGGAAACTCTTAAGAGTCTTCCAGCACTTGCCGGGTTAAGGCACTCCTGATTGCTTAAGCAAGTGACTGAATGAAATTAAATGTATGCAGCAAAAACTAGAAGAAAAGAGCTTTCAAATGACATCAGCACAATCTCTCTAGCTTGTGGGGTTCACCCGCAGCATTACTACAGACATCAGCAATATTTGCTAATAATTAGCAATGTTCCGCTACATTTGCCTTTGGCAACACTGAATATATCTCGCGAGACCACTCCACAGAGCTTAAGTGATGCGGCTGACTTGCCGAAGAACGGACGGGGGCCTGTCGCGCTCCTGATTACTCACGATCCTCTCCACAGGCTTTAACCTGAGGGCTGATAGACCCCCCTAAGACTCACCATTGCCCTGTGCTAGACCAAGGCCGATTTGGCGACTCTTCCAAAACGCAACAAAATCCACATCATCGTGTAGGAAATATAATTCCGCATCCAACCATAAATATATGAATACCCAAAAGATGTGTGGTTGAGGTGGTCAGTAGTTGAAAATGTGGCGCAAAATCGGCAACGAGTGGCCGTGCGTATGTGCATATTGGTCTGGTGGAGGGAGGTAATGGGAGGAGCAGGGTGGAGGCAAGATGGTAGACAGTAAATGTCGTTGGAAGCTCACCTCATAAACCAAGACAGTCACACTTCTTGTTTATGTCATTTGGAGTGTTTTGGTCCGTGTTTGACATCTCTTCTTCCGAGAGGAGCGTCGCAGCCCACAAGTAAAACCTCTCGAGAGGATTTTTGCAGCCGCTAGGTTAATGCCCCATTAACCTAGCGGACGTACCAGTACAGTCCCCGCAATGAAAAAGATAAAAGTGACCTCTCCATCAATGACATAGTGCCGAAATATTAAAGTACTGGAGGCGGGACATTTGTATGTCATAAAACGCAAATATTCGAAAGGAAAACAGAAAAAGTTGCTTTATAACACTTATTTTATTTGTACGAAAAATAGATAGCAGTTCATGCATTAAAAATAACTGCTGTAAATATAGACACTACCAAGGAGTATAGAAAAATATGTAACATGTTCTGCTAACTCAGTAAGCAGTGTACAAATCTTTGTACTTATATTAGGTGTTCTAGTAGCCTACATAATGACTTGATTATTGTACCCGAGGCTTTCAAGTAATTGTAGGCCTACTGTCTGGTATCAACTGCTATATCACAAGCATAAAATTAAATAGCAATTGTACATCTTGTAACAATTACATATCACAAAAAATTACTTATCACAAGAAAACAAATATATATATATAGTATAATATTATTTCATGAGGTGATGAGCCGAGTGAATGCTAGACTACTCGGCCCACGGAACAGCTCGGCTAGGACAGCTCGTCCCACGGCGAGACAGCTCGGCCCAGTAAAAACAAGACAGCTCGGCCCCGTGTTAATTACGAGACAACTCTTAATTAACCTAACCTAACCTACACATTATGAATCGAGAGAACTAGCCTATGACATAATTATACAATAAACGAACATTTCGCCCACATTACACACACGCCATAAACGGGAGGCCATGTATGCAGCACCAAATCCTGTCCTCTGTGCATGCGTGAGAAGCGGTGACTGGACGACTCGGCCCATGGGACAACTCGGCTCGGACAACTCGGCCCACTTTTGGACAACTCGGCCACGACGGCGAGACAACTCGGCCCGTTATTTGAGACAGCTCGGCCCCATGTTTTGCTATGGGGTAATTTGACGAGACCAGTCAGGATTAAGATGGGGAGAGATAAGTGGAGGGTTTATGGGTGAGGCCATGTATGCAGCACCAAATCCTGTCCTCTGCGTATGCGCGGCCTTTTCCCTAATATTTTTATTATGTTATTTAGGCTCAACTGTTAGGTTAATTTAAGTTAGGTTAGGTTAGGTTAGGTTAGGTTAGTTAAGATAATATAATAGTATTGAAATAACAGAGAAACAGTTACCCAAGCATTCACCACCACAAGTCGTTTTCTCTCTCTACCACACCTCTCCCGCATCAGAGAAAACGTCGACTCAAAGACTCTAGGATAACAATTATATACCTGTGCAGGGCAGAAGATAACATGTGATCAGTTCTCGCCGATATTACACTTCTCCTGCAACACCCCAAACCTACAAACTTGCAACCACTGTCCACTCCATCTACCTCCAGCCTGTAAAACACATAACAGCCCCAGACCAAATCAGAAGACAATATCATATTATATCACCTCACCCCAGAGTTAAAAAGGACACAACCGCCCCCAGACAACACGAGTTGCTACCATCGAGATGACACGCCCTCTAACACCAGGGAACAACTTATCCATCAACATAACCAATTCCAAAGTCCAACAGAAGAAGAAAAGCGAAGAAGAGAAATTAATCAAGAAATGGCACTATAAGTAAAAAAGTATATCACCCCTCTCCAAGTCACAAGGAACTAACCACCCTACAACATCCTACCCCTAGGTGCCTTTCTGATGCTCAACAATATCACCCCCGAGGCCCTGAGAAACGGTATGACTATGACGGAAGATTTTAGGATCGACATCTCAATCTAGAGCTGTTCTTGACACCCCGGGTAAAAGGACAGATTCGAAAGTTGAGAACACAGTTGAGGAGTTGGTTCAGTTGATCGCAAGGCATAGACACAATTACGAGACTGTAGTCACCCATTATACTAATTATTTTTAGTGGGTATCAACAAGCTGGTTTATTAGAGCCTTCTGGGTGAAGTAATCTAATATTCTCGGCCTACCTCAACCCCGGCGCTATTGTGGATATAAGCAGACAGTCAGGTACTAACTAGCTTTATCCAGGATAGACCAAACCACAAGAAATTCATCAAAGTACTTATAAAGACCAGAGTAGACAGGAGTTCACTCCTGCGTTCGCTCGATGCTATTTTGTCACGGCTTGGGCTAGGCAATTTAGTTATTTAAGGTCCCAAACCAAAGTGCTCGAGTTACACTGTGGGAACCCAGTGGCGTCAGGACAACCCCACGGCCAGCGGATCTACCCCAGATTGGATTACTAATTCTACACCCATTGGATTAATTATTCTACACATCGAAAGTGAAGTTATTATACCGTAAAAGTTATAGAAGATCTAACTGTGAAAAGAAATTATACTTGGTATGTTGTCAGAGAGAAAGTATATAAAGATCGAAAGTGAAAGTAATTAAAATATATCTACTGCGTATATAATAAAAGGTATTCTGGAAACATCGGATACTACGCACGTATACAAAAGCGAGAGAAAGGAAACTCTAGTGAAACTCAAAGAAATTAGGGAAGTACTGATAATAATTCTGCTAAAATTAATAACAAATAAATTCAAGTTAACTTATGCGTAAGCACCACAGTGATTTAACCTCAGGAAAATAATTACGTTTAGCTCCCAAATTCCAGAACCACTCTACGCAGGTAAATACCAATAGTTCACATATCTAATTACTATATAACCTTTCTAAGCACAAGTGTAAATCCTCGATTGAAAGGAGTGCTACTCGATCTTAACTCTGAAATAAATAAAGCACAAGTGTAATCTTTCAGTTAGAAAGCGGTCCCCAATACTTACTTAGATATAGCATAGAATAATCCAGTCTTGCGAGTCAGACGTAGTGGAGCCTCGTTCGTTCACTTTAATTGTTTTGTTCTTGACCATTATTGTTCTAGCTTTTACGTATGCGATATTCTTGTGCAAATAAACGGAATATGAATACACGTCTTGTGATAATTATCCTCTATTGTCTTTCTGTGTCTGTGGTAAAACAATATAACTTCTCCAGTTAGGAAGAGCCCACTTGATCAAAACCAATTAAACCCCAGTAAAAACCTGGCATAACAAGTATAAAGGAAAACAAATCGTGCCAAGGGGCCTAAGATTCTCACGCATGCGCAGAGGACAGGATTTGGTGCTGCATACATGGCCTCCCGTTTATGGCGTGTGTGTAATGTGGGCGAAATGTTCGTTTATTGTATAATTAGGTCATAGGCTAGTTCTCTCGATTCATAATGTGTAGGTTAGGTTAGGTTAATTAAGAGTTGTCTCGTAATTAACACGGGGCCGAGCTGTCTCGTTTTTACTGGGCCGAGCTGTCTCGCCGTGGGCCGAGCTGTCCTGGCCGAGCTGTCCCGTGGGCCGAGTAGTCTAGCATTCGTGAGAATCTTAGGCCCTTTGGCACGATTTTGTTTTCCTTTATACTATTATATTATCTTAACCTAACCTAACCTAACCTAACCTAACTTAAATTAACCTAACAGTTGAGCCTAAATAACATAATAAAAATATTAGGGAAAAGGCCGTGCATACGCAGAGGACAGCATTTGGTGCTGCATACATGGCCTCACCCATAAACCCTCCACTTAGCTCTCCCCATCCTAATCCTGACTGGTCTCATCAAATTGCCCCATAGCAAAACATGGGGCCGAGCTGTCTCAAATAATGGGCCGAGTTGTCTCGCCGTCGTGGCCGAGCTGTCCGAGCCGAGTTGTCCCATGGGCCGAGTCGTCCAGTCACCAGCCGAGTTCCTACTCCTGTGGTAAAAAAATGCGTCTCGCGTGGATTTGATACCGTCAATGTCTGGGAAAATAATGAAGGCTACTATACGAACTGCCTCATTTCGGTGTGATTAATATAAAAATAAAAAATACATAATAAAAAATAAAAAATACCTGATTAGTTGTGGGTGTGTAGGCTATAGCATATTACACCATATACAACGCACATAAAGCTATACTCTATCCAACTCAACCTTTCCGCCGGCCTCTGCAGCAGATACGAGACCGCGCCTGTGATTGGCTGGCAATGACATCACGCCCTAGACATTAAAGGTTCCAGAGTTTGTATTATATGCACTTATCCTTGACGTTGTGGTTACAATTTAGCCAAGTTATTATACTAGAAAGTAGCATACAACCCCCTTGTTATTTCGCATACAACACACTGAGCATAATATTCAGAAACCGCCGAAAAGATGGAAATGCAGTGTATAAATATAAAACAAACCACCTGGCAACACTGCACTGGCCCGGCGGCGTCTTTTAAACTCAAATATTATCTTATTTGTGTCTGTATGTGCAGATATAACCATTATCTATTCATGTTTACCTTTTGTTAGCTTCGTACTATTGTTCATAAGGTCGCAGAGTATGGTAAGCAAAAGAATAACATAAAATATAGCCTATGACGGAACATGAGGATATCACATTATCGTATCGTATGAATTAATTCAGCTTTTCTTTTATATTCCATATATATTAATTATATTAGATAGGTTTAGGTCATTCTAATGGTGTGATAAGTGATATCCGAACCTTAAGAGCTATAAAATACCACATGGAACACATAAAATCGTAAGATATAATACTGTAAACACAAGCAAGGTAAGAATTACCATCACTGTCTATTTTAAATGTGTGTGAAGTCAAGCACGGCCTGTGATTCGCTAATACGCACGGGCCCGAGCCAGTCGGCCTTCGCTCTCGCTTACTTCCCGTTTATCAATTCTGTATCTCCTTGTTTTTACTATACGATATATACGTTATTATTGTGTTTCATGTTATATTTAATAGCGCTTTAGAATCGGATAGCACTGTAATTGAGATGCGGTCTCAGGATGATAAGACCGCATCTCTAGCTGCCACTAAACCTGCAGCCAACCCTACTCCTGCCCGCATATCAACGAGACAGGTGGGACACATAAGACCTGAGTGGACTACACCAGCATACCCTGCCCAGCCGGCTTCTATGGCCCCTACCACCAGAGAGAAAAGTCAGAGGGGTAACTACGCTAAACACCCAGCTAACCATCCTAGACTTCCCCAGCCTGATCAACCAGCTACAGGTGGTACTCCTTTATTTACCAACTTACCTTTCATCTCCCCCATCAAGGACTGCCAAACTGCTCCAGACTTTCACTCTCTATTCCCTAGTCAGCCATTTATATCACCCATCAAAACCCCTCAGGATCTTGCAGCCATCCAAGTCATATCCTTTTCCCGGGCTAGGATAGCGCATAAACCAGCAGTTCAACCCATGCAGCAGTTCTAAACCTTTTCTTATATAAATCATCCTGCACATGCCATTTCTCATCCACTTCCTCTCCCACCAGGAAGTGATCACCCCCATCTTATAACAGAATCTGCCCGGGGGCATCTAGCTACAAGGTATAGCCAGAGTCCAGGCGCGCCACCCCCAGAGCTACAAGGACATAACCACCACGCGCCAACACCACCCCAGCGCCTTTGATCCTCTCAAGCCGGGCGCCTTAAGTAGGGGCAAGAAGATTGCCTTATACTCACCCAGCCTGGACATCAGGAACTAAGCTTGCCATTTGGTATTCTTTAGTTCAGGGTAAGAACAGCCAGAGATAGCTGGTGTTCAACTTGTCAGTTGTGTGCTGTGATCGAAGATCTACCAGGTCGGGTTCCCCCCATCAGGAAGAGGACTAGCTTGGGCAACCCACTTTGGGCTCCCCCTTTCTGGCCTTCGATGCGGTGCACAAACCAAGTACCAAAGGATTCCTACCTTGTTTTGTTCAAGGGATTATGAGGATAGTGTAGTAACTTTAGATCAACCAGATCGGGTTCCCCCCCATCAGGAAGAGGACTAATTTTGGGCAACCCACTTTGGGCTCCCCTTTCTGGATTCTCTTTTTACTGCATGGTTCTGATAGTTCCACGAACTAGCAAGGAAGGAAGACACTTACCCTGCACCCCCTTAGACTACCTATAATGTCACTATCTAGACTGCTTGCAACTCTAGGTAGATCATTATGCTAGTCACCCTAACCCCCCAAACCTTGTAGCAGAACTCCAGCATATCCTTTGGGGATCACTGCACTGTGGGAGTGCAAGAGGAACCCGGTTGTCCCGTGGTAGGCACCAAGGTCTAAGGAATCATCTTGTGACTCACCCTGGACCAGTAGCTGGAGTCATCACGCCCAGCCGCCCCCCCTGGACCAACTTCCGGAGTCATCACGCCCAGCCGCCCTCCGGACTACTGGATCCTCCCTCGATCTACGGGCCCTCCTCTTCACTACAGCTCTCCTTTAAGTGCTTTTGTATAGTTTATGGGTATAGAGTTGACTCAGGGTTGTGGTAGAAGTTATCTTCAGGGGTTCTCATTAACATTACGTCTTGCGAGAGGTCTTTCTTCTCCCTACTTAAATTGACGTTAATTAGCCCACTTGCCGGGACACATTATACATACCTATCAGGGGATCCTTATATACGCACCTTCCCGGGTTATTGGTCTCCCATAGCCCGACAGAGGGGGCGTGCCTATATAAGACCCATAGCATCAAACACAAACACATATTTACACGTAATCTAGTTCCTTTGTATAACTTCTAGCCTAATTAATTTAACATTCTGTCAGGTTCATAACTCGAATAGATTTCACTCTATCTCAGCTCCCGACGATTGTTGCCTCAGCCTTCAGCACCTTGCTAGTACACAATTAGAGTTAAGGATTAATCTTTGCCAGGTGAGATCTAGCACACCTATAGTATTAATACCATTTGTGAGCCTTTCCGAGCCCACTTCATTGTTGATGACCACTTGGCCATTATTGCTTTAGAGTCAGTTAACGTCACTATATGCCGGGGACATCATTACATGATCCAGACGGTATTTGCCATTACTGCACTCTTGTCTTTTGTTGAGATCCTCTCTGAGATCTATTTGGGTAGGAGGTGTACCTCCACCATTTTGGATACCTTATAATTGTATCCTAGGAGTATTATTACTACCTTGAGTCCGGACCCATTGTCCGACTCCTATTGCTTACTTGATAACCTTATTATTGTATGTCTTAATTATTCTTATTGTTGTTGATGATCTCCAGGTTCTATATGCTCAGGCCCAATCCCCATTTTGGGGGATTGGTTACAGGTATAAAATATATGCCTTGCTACTCCATGAACCAGGTGTTAAACTGAATAAAACCCATGTTAGCTTGTTACCTGTGTGCTTATTATCCTGCCGTGTTGTCTCTTTATTTAAAGTTTAAGGTATACCTATCCAGTTAGAGAGCTGCTCATTGTACAAAGAATATCTCGCGTTCCAATTTGGACCGGGCATAACAGTAATTTATTAAATAATCATTAATATTTCTTAAACGTATCTAGTTTAATTAATAAATAAGGAATAATAAAGATAATGAATAAATTATCAGCTCTGCCTCTCCTATTGGCCAGATAGCCAATCACAGGCGCGGTCTCGTATCTGCTGCAGAGGCCGGCGAAAAGGTTGAGTTGGATAGACTATAGTAGCCTTGAAAGTTGAAAGCTGCCAACCTTCATTGAAGTTCATTCGTTCCTCAACCTCTGTAGCCTACTGGTGACACTGCTCCGCTCTCTACTAAACGGTCTCAACCACGCTCATCTTGCACTCTTGGTAGGCTATACATCTGTAGGTTCGTGTATATCTTTAGGGTTTAGGCCTAACCTATAACACTAAAGTTTTCATGCCATGAAAATCGTCATCTGCCTTAAAAATCACCACAAATAACACTTCAACCAACTATGGATTCCTGATATTGGAAACAAAGGAGTGAGTAGCCTACAAAAGAGAACAAGCAAGAACTGTACCGGTACCGTTTATGGACATACCTTACCTACATTATGATCCATGTGAATTGGTCTAAAATTCTGGTGTAAAATTCATCAATTTACAGTTAGTATTTTTAAGTCTAGCCCATATAGGCCTATAAGGTGATATTTGGTGTAGGTTTTAACTTTTGAACTTGTTTGACATCAAATGTTGATTAAAATCCAAACTCGATCGGTTATATTTTGTCAACTCGGGTATTTCTATGGTTGCGGGATTTTTGCGGGTAGAGGGTATTACAATAAGCTAAATACATCGGAGATTTGATCATATTAATTAACTAAACCTGTATTATGCATCACTGAAATTATAAGTAGGCCTAGCCTATGTACCGGTAGATTGTGTTACGTGCCTTTAACCCCTTCTGCACCGGTGATGTACTTATCATGATATTCTGGCCACTATTAGACGATTTTGTACAGCTTAGGAAGGACGTCTACTCATTACAAGGCTACATCCTATCAATTAATCCTTTTAAATATTATATATCCTTCCCAAGCTTAGACAAAATCGTCTAAATGTAGCTGAAATCAAATACAAAAAGACGTTACCGGTAAAGAAGGGGTTAATATTCTGTTCTCAAAGATTTCTGTACGGTATTCATGCGCAGTTCTGCTGTTGCAACAAGGCTTATAATCTTAATAGTAGGCCTATCTCTAATTTCCAAAACGTAGACATTATTTGATCTCTCTCTCTCTGTATATATATATATATATATATATATATATATATATATATATATATATATATATATATATTATATATATATATATATATATATATATATATATAAACAATAAAAAACATATATTACAGAAAGGAAGTGAGTAATGGAATGTTGGTGTCTTATAACAATCTTTTGTTTTCTGCTTCGCCTTCCCTCGCATAGTAATCATTAACAAAAATATACGGAAAACGGATAAATATCAACATACTACTGTATGGTGTAAAATTATAAAATTGACATGTAAGAACATAAGAAAATGGGAGTCTGCAGAAAGCCGATTGGCCTACACAAGGCAGATCCCTGTCACACCCAACCCTAATTATAAGCCCAGCTTAATAACACTATTAGGATTTACCTCACCGAAACGGTCAGAGGTCAGAAAAACGGGGATCTGCAGATCCCCACATTCACTAACGGTCGTAGCGTGCTATGTCGTACAGCAACCTACGATCGTTCCTAAGGGAGTGCGGAAGGTGTATTCATGAACGCATCGTTGAGCTCCCTTACGGCTCCCTTTCGGTTATTTTCACCGAGGCTTCTCTTGACCAATCAGGCGCTTGGCCTTTGTAAATAAACAATATGTCACCCACATGACTGAAGCGCCAAGAAGAACCTAATATACTTTAATTTATGAGCTTGTCATTGTTTAGCATGGCTAATTCGATCCACCACAGCCAGCAGGAAGAAGAATAGAGTATCTTGTGAATTGATGATAAGAAATTAGCCTAGCTAGGCTACAGGGAAGCCTGTTAGTGGCCCAAGTTAAAGGATTTTCGACGGATTGATCATTGATAATCATATGTTAGGCTAGTTGGGAGTGTATTATTTATACCTTAACCACAGTATATTGTTCTACTTTACCTAGACAGGGCGAGCCAAACCAAAATGCCAGACTTTACTATGTCTATGCCTACACAGGCAGTTCTAGCCAAGCCAAAATGCCAGACTTAGCCTAGGCCTAATTTTTCAAAATAGGCCTAGGGTAATTTGTTTGTATTCACAACACCTCAAGGCCTATCTACCTTTTCAAAATAGGCCTAGCATAGGCCTCCTCAATCTATTATCCAACAGTTGGCCATGGGAAATAATGATAGGTTGAGGGGGGCTTTGTCCCCTCACCTCCTATGACTTATTGCCATCATCAAATATATTACCAGCATGGGACTAATAACAGCTAGTTAACAATGAGGACGGTATGCCTGCAAACACCATCTTAACCTGCTAGGCTTCTACTTTACCATGCTTAGGCTACACCAAGCTAGGCATTGCTAGCCTAACCAAAATACCATACATAGGCCTAACTTTTCTAGCCTAAATAGCCCTAACTTTTTCAACATAAACCTAGGTTATATCCTAGGCTAGGCTAAACAAAAATATTCACACCACCATATAGGCTAGCCTATTATTTTTTGTTTAGACTAGCCTATGCCTAGGGTAATTTTTTTCATAATTTTTTTCCTGTGATACTTTCAAATTTGTTGAGGAAATAGGCTACCCTAATCTAACCCAGCTAGGCATTGCTAGCCTAACCAAAATACCATACATAGGCCTAACTTGTCTAGCCTAAATAGCTCTAACTTTTTCAAAATAAACCTAGGTTATAGCCTAGGCTAGGCTAAACAAAATTATTCACACAGCGTTTATTATTTATTCATTTTTTAGGCTAGGCCTAGGGTAATTCTTTTCATCATTTTGTTCCTGTGATACTTTCAAATTTGTTGAGGAAATAGGCTACCCTAATCTAACCCAGCTAGGCATTGCTAGCCTAACCAAAATACCATACATAGGCCTAACTTGTCTAGCCTAAATAGCCCTAACTTTTTCAAAATAAACCTAGGTTATAGCCTAGGCTAGGCTAAACAAAATTATTCACACAGCGTTTATTATTTATTCATTTTTTAGGCTAGGCCTAGCGTAATTCTTTTCATCATTTTGTTCCTGTGATACTTTCAAATTTGTTGAGGAATAGGCTACCCTAATCTAACTCAGAGGTGGTGGGGAGTTGGAATAAAACATTTCCGCAATAAATAAGGGTTAAAATCTATTACGTGTTGTCGCAGCACATGAATTTATGCATCAATTAACCTTGACTAGGTCTAGGCTGGCATATGTAGGCTATTCATAGCTTAATTCGGCCTGTCATAAGACATTAACCCGGCAAGCGCGATAGGCCTCACGGAAGGCTTCCTATAGGGAACGCGATAGGCCTCACGGAAGCAAGACCATAAAAAAGCCTTCCATAAAAAAAAAGGGCCTATCAAAACAAAGGAATTTGTCTCTAGGTGAGATAATTCCCCTCCAGTACTCATCCATGTAAATCTCACCCACCCCCCTCCCCTCCTTATTCCCCCCTCCCTCCCCTCCTCAATTATCACCTATTTTTCCTCTTATTACCATCATTTATCGGTTATTTTTCTCTCCCGCGATAATGTAGCACAAGTGGGTTGCAGAAAAGATCGTTATGCAACACCCAGACACCGGCCCACACCGCCCCGCTCGTCTCAGTTACCTCACAAACAGCGAGAGAGGAGGGTTGCCTGTGGCTCTCTCTCGCCTGAGATTATGACCGGGTGGCCAATATCTTCGTTTTTCACCACCCAAATGCTTTTCCCACTTATTTTAGCACTCTTGAAGGTTCATATATACATCATATATGTAAAATAAAAGCATACCGAAAACAAATAATGCTCTATATTGTAAATATAACGAATTCTGTCAGAATCCAAGGCTAGAAATGCACAAATAACTACCCTAGCCCCTAGGTCTATTTCGCACTTGTCAGGTTAAGGATACAAATATATTCATACTTTGTATTAAATGCCTTAATGGTGTTGTAAACACAAGTTAACAATCATATTGCGCTATTATTGCCTCAATAATGACTTAGTGTGTCATAAAGAGCTATACTGCAGACGAATTTGTTATGGTCGCGGGTTGTGTTATCGATATTTGTGTACCTATATCCGGGTCAAATTAATGTAAGGGTGGTCTGGACCACCCTTTGCGAAAGGGGATTTTAGGGGCTTCCTACGATCAAAGATGGCCGCTACGACGCTTCGTGAATACCAGCGTTGAGACGTAAGGGAACGGTAAGGGAGTTTTCGGATCGTACGACCGTTAGTGGGTCCTGGGGCCACACCTGACAGATCACCCTCACACCCAACCCATCTCGTCCATATGCCTATCTAATTGTATCTTAAAGCTCCCTATCGTTCTTGATCCCACTATAGCACTTGGTAGCCTATTCCACCTATCTACAACTCTGTTTCCAAATATTTGCCTATATCTTTCTTGAAACGAAATTTATCTAATTTGAAACCATTTGTAAGAGTTCTTTCGCTATCACTGAGCTTTAGTACATTTTTCATGTCCCCTTTATTAATCCCACTAACCCACTTGAATACCTCTATCATGTCCCCTCTAACTCTGCGTCTCTAACGAATGTAAGCCTAATTTCTTCAACCTTTCTTTATACGGAAGATTTCTAATATTATGGATCATTTTTGTAATTCTACGTTGTACTCTCTCCAATGAATCTATGTCCATTCTGTAATAAGGACACCAAAATTGAACAGCATTATCCATATGGGGTCTCACTAATGACAAGTAAAGTTTTAAGATAACATCAGCAGTTCTGTTACTCACACTCCTAGAGATGAACCCGAGAATCCGGTTTGCCTTGTTACGAACGCTTATACACTGTTTTCTAGGCTTCAAATCATTGCTAACAAACACATCTAGATCTTTCTCACAATTCGAGTTTTCTAATTCTATATTAGCTAGTTTATATTTAACATTTGTATGCATCTTCCCTATCTTTAATACATAAGAACATAAGAACATAAGAAAATGGGAGTCTGCAGAAAGCCGATTGGCCTAAGCAAGGCAGATCCCTGTCCCACACAACCCCAATTCAATTACAAAGCCCAATTATAGGCTCAACACCCTGAGGATCATCTTACCAAAACGGTTAGAGATTAACGCAGGATTATGGGGGTCTGCAGAGCGCTGATTGGCCCAACCCGGCTGATCCCCCTTCACACCCAACCCTTCTCGTCCATATGCTTATCCAATTTTATCTTAAAGCTCCCTACCGTTTTAGATCCCACTATAGCACTTGGTAGTCCATTCCACCCAATACCTTGCATTTGTCAATGTTAAACTTCATCTGCCAATTTACTGACCATTCGTGTAAGGTATCTAGATCCCTTTGGAGGCACTCTATATCTCTATCTGAATCAATTGTTCTCCCCATTTTGGTATCGTCTGCAAATTTAGTTATCCTACTAGTTTTACCTAAATACCCAAATAAACACATTAAACTCGAATGCTAGACTACTTGGCCCACGGCCGGCCGGGACAGCTCGGCCCCGTGTTAATTACGAGACAACTCTTAATTAACCTAACCTAACCTAACCTAACCTACACATTATGAATCGAGAGAACTAGCCTATGACATAATTATACAATAAACGAACATTTCGCCCACATTACACACACGCCATAAACGGGAGGCCATGTATGCAGCACCAAATCCTGTCCTCTGTGCATGCGTGAGAATCTTAGGCCCCTTGGCACGATTTTTTTTTCCTTTATACTATTATATTATCTTAACCTAACCTAACCTAACCTAACCTAACTTAAATTAACCTAACAGTCGAGCCTAAATAACATAATACAAATATTAGGGAAAAGGCCGTGCATACGCAGAGGACAGCATTTGGTGCTGCATACATGGCCTCACCCATAAACCCTCCACTTAGCTCTCCCCATCCTAATCCTGACTGGTCTCGTCAAATTGCCCCATAGCAAAACATGGGGCCGAGCTGTCTCAAATAATGGGTCGAGTTGTCTCGCCGTCGTGGCCGAGCTGTCCGAGCCGAGTTGTCCCATGGGCCGAGTCGTCCAGTCACCGTTGAACTCTATGCGATTGAATTAATGCTAGACTACTCGGCCCATGGGACAGCTCGGCCAGGACAGCTCGGCCCACGGCGAGACAGCTCGGCCCCATGTTAATTACGAGACAACTCTTAATTAACATAAGCGAGCATATTAGGCTCCATTCATGCCTATAATCGTCATTTTACGATAAATATCGTTATCACTTATTCATATGCGCCTATTTTACCTTCACTATGAAGATAGTAACCTGTAACAACAATAAAACAAGTGGAAATATAATTTTTATTAAGAACGGGGTGTTACTTATATCTGCTATGCATATCTTCAATTATGTCCTGAGTGAGGTTTGGCGTCCTCTACTCAACCTCAGCCGTTTCTGTCTGTCTCTTCCTGTACTACTTTTCCTACTTCGGGGGCGGGTGGCTAGGATTCCTCTTCCACTTGTAAAATTTACCTACTAGACGAGACAGATAGAGGGGCAAGGGAACATGTAAGTGGTCCCGAACCCTAAGAATTGGAACTTTAAGTGTTGTTTCTGTTCGGGCTCTGTCTCGAGACGGCCACCTCCAGCTATGGGATATGTGCCTGAGTATATGCATCCATAGTTCCATACATACATTTTGACTCGGGAATGTCCAACTATAACTATTTTTTTTTTTTTTAATAGAGGGTGGCAAGGATAGATTGTGTTATGTTTTCCTAGTGGATTTATACGGGTGCACAATAAAGGGACTCAAAAAGAAAAAAAATAACGTTACTTATTCGAAGGGCCGGATTGACCTGCTTGTGGGCCCTAGGCCAAACTCATCAGTGGGCCCCCATATATTTATAGAAATTTATCAAATGTTTGCATGTTTCTACACACAATGTATATATATATATATATATATATATATATATATATATATATATATATATATATATATATATATTATATATACCGTATATATATATATATATATATATATATATATATATATATATATATATATATATTTAATTATGTATTTAGATAGATATAGATAGATATTGATATTATTGTAATTATTTTGCAATGGCCAAATGTCCTCACATATTACATACCGGTAATATGATACAGTATTATAATGTAAGGAATAACAATACCAACACAATGTAACATATTACTTTTAATTAATTTATGTAAATCTTATTTATAGGAATAATTAAAAGAATAAACTTGCAGACTTGCAGCTGAAAAAGACAAACCAAACATAGAACACTGAATGAACAACATTAACTCAATACAATATCTATGTGGAATAACGCATCTAAATTTGATTTAAATTGTAATTAAGAAATAAAAAAACAAAGAAATCCACATAGCATCACTTTACTATATGAGTAAATAGTACAAATTAACTTGAAACATAATTAATTTAGCAAACGCATGAAGTACAGCATATGTATTGTGTGAATTTTAAAATGTTTTATTCCTAATTGTTTTCATGGAAAATTTGTCAATCAAGTATTTGTGTCAAGGGATTGTATATAGGAGGCCAGATTCAATGCATAATAATGAACATGAGTTTAATCTAGTTAGTCCATTGGTAGACCTCTGGTAGTTTTTCACCCTAGAGAGAGTAGAGAAAGATATCTCTCCTTCACAATTTGTAATGAGGATGATAAGGAAAATTCTTACCAAAATACAGTGGTGGGCACAGCTAACCGAAAAGTTAGCTGAGATAACCGCTAATCAGCTAACTTAAAACATTAGCTTCGATAACTTTAAATCGCTAAATTGCTAAAGAAATTAATGGAAGCTAACGATAACAGTTAACAGCTAACTTGTATCATATGAATTTAGCATTGGTTTGATTTGTTCCCTCTAAAACCCTTAAACACAGACCTAGAAAGCTAAAACTATAATATGCAGTACGTTGTAGTTGTAGCTTACTGATTAGACACAGCTTTCCAAAACATAGGCTAAAATAATCATATAATGCCCAGATCAGATGATTAATGAATGTGCATGTGCATCCTCTTGTACATAAATAATTGTTATGCCCTTATCTTATGCAGGATTAACGATTGATTAACCCGGCAAGCGCGATAGGCCTCACGGAAGGCTTCCTATAGGGAACGCGATAGGCCTCACGGAAGCAGGACCATAAAAAAAACCTTCCATAAAAAAAAAGGGCCTATCAAAACAAAGGAATTTGTCTCTAGGTGAGATAATTCCCCTCCAGTACTCATCCATGTAAATCTCACCCACCCCCCTCCCCTCCTTCCCCACCTTATTCCCCCCTCCCTCCCCTCCTCAATTATCACCTATTTTTCCTCTTATTATCATCATTTATCGGTTATTTTTCTCTCCCGCGATAATGTAGCACAAGTGGGTTGCATAAAAGATCGTTATGCAACACCCAGACACCGGCACACACCGCCCCGCTCTCCTCAGTTGACTCCCAGACAGCGAGAGGGGAAGGCTGCCTGTCTCTCTCTCTCTCGCCTGAGATTATGACCGGGTGGCCAATATCTTCGTTTTTCACCACCCAAATGCTTTTCCCACTTATTTTAGCACTCTTGAAGGTTCATATATACATCATATATGTAAAATAAAAGCATACCGAAAACAAATAATGGTTTATATTGTAAATATAACTAATTCTGTCAGAATCCAGGGCTAGAAATGCACAAATAACTACCCTAGCACCTACTGTCATATCGCGCTTGTCAGGTTAAGGTGAGTTCTTCTAGACTGGGATATTAGAGTTCATGCAAATACATATACATAATTAACAGAGGACATATATAATCTCTAAAGATAATTTGTAATGCAGCTTTATTTACTTATTATCTAGGTACTGTACATATGAAATGAATTAGAAACACTTTTAAAACATGGGGTACTCATAAGTGGTACAACTTCTCGTTTCAAATCTCCCAGCACGCTCGCGGATCTAGATAGAAATCAAGTATTAAGTATTCAACTATATTATACTGTATATAGAATTCTTCCTTGATAATTAGGCGCACTCTTCTCTTTGTGAAAGCTTAATAATGGAAGTTACTAATAATTTAGTTTTATTTAAGTTTCACTAATATATTGCGTGAACTTAATCTCGTGAATAATAGTGGACGATTGGATACGTGTTCCAGTATTTATTGGCACTATATACGAAAGCTCAAGCATAGATGTATTTTCAGTTGTAGCTCAAGTTTGTGGACTCTGAAAATATCTCAGTGGATGCTATAATATTTTATGAGTTAACAGGACGGCACCGGTATTCAAAGGGTTAATATAAAAGTTAGATAAGAAAGGAGATAGTATTCGTCCTCGTCTTAAGAACATAAGAACATAAGAAAATGGGAGTCTGCAGAAAGCCGATTGGCCTAAGCAAGGCAGATCCCTGTCCCACACAACCCCAATTCAATTTCAAAGCCCAATTATAGGCTTCACACTCTAATACCCTGAGGATCATCTTACCAAAACGGTTAGAGATTAACCCAGGATTATGGGGGTCTGCAGAGCGCTGATTGGCCCAACCCGGCTGATCCCCCTTCACACCCAACCCTTCTCGTCCATATGCTTATCCAATTTTATCTTAAAGCTCCCTACAGTTTTAGATCCCACTATAGCACTTGGTAGTCCATTCCACCCATCTACAACTCTGTTACCAAACCAATATTTGCCTATATCTTTTCTGAAACGAAATTTATCTAATTTGAAACCATTGGTACGAGTTCTTTCGCTATCACTGAGCTTTAGTACATTTGTCATGTCCCCTTTGTTAATCCCACTAACCCACTTGAACACCTCTATCATATCCCCTCTAACTCTGCGTCTCTCTAACGAATGTAAACCTAATTTCTTCAACCTTTCTTCATACGAAAGATTTCTAATATTATGGATCATTTTTGTCATTCTACGCTGTACTCTCTCCAATGAATCTATGTCCATTCTGTAATAAGGACACCAAAATTGGACAGCATAATCCATATGGGGTCTCACTAATGACAAGTAAAGTTTTAAGATAACATCAGCAGTTCTGTTACTCACACTCCTAGAGATGAACCCGAGAATCCTGTTTGCCTTATTACGAACGCTTATACACTGTTTTCTAGGCTTCAAATCATTGCTAACAAACACACCTAGATCTTTCTCGCAATCTGAATTTTCTAATTCTAAATTAGCTAGTTTATATTTAACATTTGTTTGCATCTTCCCTATCTTTAATACCTTGCATTTGTCAATGTTAAACTTCATCTGCCAATTTACTGACCATTCATGCAAGGTATCTAGATCCCTTTGGAGGCACTCTATATCGCTATCTGAATCAATTGATCTCCCTATTTTAGTATCGTCTGCGAATTTACTTATCCTACTAGTTATACCTAAATCTAGGTCATTTATGTATATAAGAAACAACAGGGGACCTAATACCGATCCCTGGGGGACACCACTTTTGACTGCTCCCCACTCTGACTTGGTACTATTTATGCTGACTCTCTGTTTCCTACCAATTAGCCATGACCTAATCCATCCCAACAACGCCCCACCTATTCCATGTGCCTCAACCTTTCTCATCAATCTCTCATGAGGGACTCTGTCGAAAGCTTTACTGAAATCTAAATATATAATATCGTATGCCTTGTCATTATCTACTGCTTCATATACCTCTGAGAAAAAACTAAGCAAATTAGTAAGGCAAGAACGTCCCTGTGTGAATCCATGCTGAGAAGAATTGATTAAGTTAAATGTTTCTAAGTGGTTTCTCATTTTCCTAGCAATAATTGACTCTAGTAGCTTTCCTATGATTGAAGTGAGACTAATGGGACGGTAATTGGATGCTATTGATTTATCACCTTTTTTGAAAATCGGAACTACATTTGCAAGCTTCCAAGCTTCTGGAACTATACCTGTTTCTAATGAATTGTTAAAAAGAAATGTTAATGGGTAACTTAACTCATCTCTGCATTCTTTTAATACTCTGGCATATACCTCATCGGGACCAGGCGATTTCTGAGGTTTCAGTCTGTCAATTTCCTTAAGCACATCATTTCTACTTATAGTAACCGTACTTAACCTATTTTCTATACTATCTCTATATACCTTACGGACTTCTGGAATCTGTGCCAAATTTTCATTAGTGAAAACAGATAGAAACTGACTATTTAATGTACTGCACATTTCTAAATCATTTTCTGTCATTTCTCCTATCGAAGTTTTAAGGGGGCCTATTTTATCTCTAACTTTAGATTTATATAGCTGGTAAAAAGCCTTAGGGTTATTTTTTGAGTCATTGGCTATCCTGATTTCATAATTTCTTTTGTCTGTCCTTATACATTTTTTAACCTCTCTTGATAGATTCTGATAGTAAGCAAGTAGGTGAATTTCGACTTTCTTCTATTTTTCGATATATTCCTCTCTTTTTTCCTAGAAGGTCTAATAGTCTATTATTCATCCATTTGGGTTGGTTCTGTGTTGATCTAAATTTTCTTTTGGGGATATATTTATTTTGCGCATTGTGGAGTGAAGAAATAAAATTATTATATGTAGCTGTCAAATTATCCTGAGTTAAGACAGGTATCTGAGAGAGAGTATGTTCATTAGCGCACCTGGGTCCACTTAATAGTTTAACCATAGGATCGACTCTTAAGGCTCGTCTTAATCCACCATAATTGGCTTTTCTGAAATCTGGGATAAGTGTCGTATTCTCTTTAGCCTTTCCTGTCCATTGTATGTTAAAATAAATTGATTTATGATCACTATTTCCTAGTTGGTCTCCTATCTCTACATTATTTATCATTTGTTCATTATTACTGAGAACTAAATCGAGGATATTATTACCTCTAGTAGGCGAGTCTATGAATTGAAATAAAAAACTATCCTGTACCGCCTCAATAAACTCTTCTGAATCTGAGTCGCCGATTTGATGCTGCCAATCAATATTCGGAAAATTAAAATCCCCTATAATACACACATTGCTAAACCTTGATGCTATTTTCACTTCCTGCCATAAAGCTGTACCTTCGTTTCTACTCATATTTGGTGGTCTATAAATAACTCCAATAATTATGGTCTCACTACCTTCGCTAACCTCAACCCAAACACTTTCGTTATCAGTATTTAGTCTAATACCTGATTTAATACAGCTTTTTAAAGAACTCCTGACAAACACTGCTATTCCGCCGCCCCTCCTACTTGTTCGGTCGCGTTTAAACAAACTATATCCTGGTATATGGAATTCTGCTAAAAAATGTCTTGATTCTGTATTAATCCATGTTTCAGTCAGTGCTATAATGTCTATATTTTCGTTGCTAACAAGTGCTCTAAGTTCATCCATTTTGTTACATAAACTCCTACAGTTTGTATAATATAATCGCAATGAATTTATTTTACTGGTATCGGATTTACCTTTATTTCTAACTGAATTCCCATCTTCTGTTACACCTTTAATATTTCTACTAGCAGTACAATTAAAATCCTGTGACTGATATTTTCTATTCCTATCTGATGTACCAGTACGGCAATTTACCCTATCTAGACAATTATTCTTACTCATATTCTCAGGCTTTATTTTCAGCGAAACCCCGCGACAATCCTATCTATTGACCTAGCTAAATTTGCCACCCCTAGCCGAGAAAGATGAACCCCGTCCTGTGCGTACAACTGATTTTTACCATAGAAACGGGTCCAGTTATCAAGGAATGGTATTGCATTTGCATTACAGTATTTTTCCAGCCGACAATTGATACCAATTGCCCTAGATGACCATTCCTTGCTGACCCCTCTCCGTGGCAAGATACTGTGTACTACAGGTATGCCTCCCTTCCTCCTAACTTTATCTAACACCTCCCTGTACTGCCGAAGCAGTACTTCCGTCCTACCTTTACCAACATCATTGCTCCCTGTACTGAGACAGATATTGCACCTTTATCGAAAAATAATAAAGGTTACTAAAAACAATCATGCCACTTGTATTGATTGTTGTTGTTTTTACGTAGTTTGCTCCTTAACTCAAAATATATAAATGAATAAATAAATCTTGCTTTGGTTAATTTTGCGTTGGCTGCACATATACAGTAAAGCGAGTTAATATAAGGTACAGGCGGCATCACACGAGATCTTTTATCATTAATTTTTAATGCTGGTCAACGTATTTTCAGCAACATATCTGGGTTCTTTTACGCTGGTATCAGAAACTAAGCTTAACATAAATTACCAATGGTGACCGAGGAATATGTCTTTTAAGCGAATTAGGGAAGGTGTACAGTAGGGTAGTGATTGAGAGAGTGAGAACGGAGAAATGGATAGGCGACGAGCAGGGAGGTTTTAGGAAGGGAAGAGGATGTGTAGATCAGATTTTTACCCTGAAGTGTGTTGTGGAGAAATATCTGGAGAAGCAACAAAAGGTGTATGTTGCCTTTATGGACTTGGAGAAGGCCTATGACAGAGTGGATAGAGAAGGCATGTGAAAATTACTTAGAATATACGGAGTAGATGGCAAGTTGCTGAAAGCAGTGAAGAGCATGTATGAGGGTGCAAAGGCGGCAGTACGTGTGGAGAATGAGCAGAGCGAGTTCTTTGACCTGAGTGTTGGGTTGAAACAGGGGTGTGTGATGTCCCCGTGGTTGTTTACTGTATATATGGATGGAGTCATGAAAGAAATACTAGGAAGAGCAGTGGATGTTGGTGTATCGCTGAAAAGGGAGGGAAATGAGTGGAAGCTGCCTATACTGCTGTTTGCGGATGATACAGCTCTGATGAGCGATAATGAATGGGAGTTGCAGGGTTTGGTAAATGAGTTTGGAACAGTCTGTGAAAAACAGAATTTGAAGGTAAATGCGGGGAAGAGTAAGGTTATGGTCTTCGAAAGGGGTGAAGTCACAGAGTGTGAGGTGAAGTTGAACGGTCAGGCTATGGAGATCGTAAACTCTTAAGTATCTGGGCAGTGTGTTGAGTAAAGATGGGACTATGGATGAGGAAGTGCGGGAGAGGGTACAACAGGGGAAGAGGGTTGTAGGAACGTTGAAAGCAGCAACAAGAAATAGGGTGGTCAGTATGGAAGTGAGGAAGTCCTTGCATGACAGTGTGGTAATCCCGACACTAACTTACGGAAGCATGGACGTTCGGGAAGAGACTCAGACCAAGAGTGAGAGTGGTGGAAATGAGTTACTTGAGAAGTGCGTGCGGAGTTACATGGAGGGATAGACAGACGAATGAGGAAGTAAGAAGGTGTAGTGTAGAGGTAGATGTGCTGGAAAGTGTGAAAAGGAACAACTTGAGATGGTTCGGCCATATGGAACGTATGGAAAGCGAGAGATTGACTAAGAGGGTGTACGAGAGCGAGGTGGAAGGACAGAGAGGGAGAGGTGCACCGAAGGAGAGGTGGAAGGATGGAGTGAGGAAGTATATGAATGAAGGCGGTGCTGGTTGGGAGGAGGGGCATCGACTGACTGGGGACAGAGGTGCAAGGGGGCGGTTCGTTCGTGGCCACCCCTTCGGGGATCACAGCGTCAGGCAATAGATAGATAGATAGACCGAAACATTAAAAAACAAAACTTTCACCTCATAAGCTGCCAGACCAGTGTAGACAATACAAGTTGAGGGAAATAGAACAACGCTCAGAGTGGGGGGGGGGGGGGAGGGCCTTGTCCCCAAGGTGTGGCTTCTCTAACAACCTTAACCCATTGGCTGCGGCTATGTTTGGGCTATTTAGGGCATATTCAGGTACTCCTGAATGATAAATCAAGCATCTGCATTAAATGAAGTGTATTCTGCCAAAAACTAGGCGAAAATAGCTTCAAAATGACACCAGAACGGACTGTATACGTGGTCTGGTTCACTCGCAGTGATCCCAGTGAAACGCGGGAACCCCGCTATTATGTAACACTCGCTCGCTTGGCTGCACTTATGAGAGAGACAGAGAGAGACTCGCCCGAGACACAGCCTAGCTCAGTGAGCCGCTCGGTGCTCTGAGGGTCGGAGGTGGGCCCCTCACGCTCCCACCCACTGACACTAAATTTTTACGTTTTTTACAGGCTTTTAAAGCCTGGAAATTGCTGTAACTTGCCAAACCATTCCAGAACGTCACCCGCAGCGAAAGGGTTAAGGTTAGTGCGCACTAACACGACATCTCCTTCAAGACTGGCACGAACACCTACAACTCGAAAAAAATCGTCTTGCCGAATTCACTAGAGATCGCACGACTTGATTAGACTCTAACGATGCCGATACTGAGGAGAAACGAATGCTACGAAGAAGATAAAAAAAGTGGTGCGAAGGGTACACGAATAGTTTACGGAAAAGATACGACCCAGAAGACTGCGATACAACTCAGAAGAATGGTATACGAACATCGTAACGGAGACGTGCAACCGATGGGCTGTCAAGGTACAAAATGGGTGTGCGGAAGAGATACGATCCGTAGGGTAAATTTACGAATCAGATGACTTTGATACGGACCATATGTCTTTGATACGGACCATATGACTTTGATTAGGACCATACGTCTTTGATACGGACCACACAATTTTGATACAGCGAGTTTGCGATGAAGACTAGACTTAGACGATTTTTGACAGTTGTCGAGGGATTCCTGCGAACTTTTGAACAGCCCAAAATCTCGTATTGACCCACGATACGTCGCTTGGACCGTGAGAGTCACTCATGGCTAACTTACGATATCCACGATTATGTTGCCGTATCAGACTGAAATTTTGAGTCGTGAACTCGTCTGAAGGGGCTTTCGTTTTAGTGTACGAATCATTGCCATCTTCGGGTTGGGGGTGTCGGTGGAGGCATCACGATGAATTGGGTGTAGGGCAGTTGGATTACTCTTACTTTCGGTGTCCCTATAAAGGGGGGATACGGTGTAGCTGTTGTGACTGCCGAGTGATCGTTTTTGCATTGATTCCCAACAGTTAGAATTGGCAGAAGTTTTCCGAACTTTCCCCAGCCACATCCAATTCTGGCGATAGTGGTGGCCTCAGCCCCACCACCGGCAGAGATGGTATCTCCCAAGTAGAAAAACTTGTCCACCATCTCCAGCTACTTATTACCAAAATTCACACGCTCAAGCAGGTAATTCAACATGAGCTCACCTTTGGATACTATGCATACAAATTGTTCAACTTCGTATTTCTTTCTCGGCAGAGGTTCTTTTATTCTAGTACCGTACAACACTTCTGTCCATGGTGTACCCATTAATATTTATAACAAATTATCATGTTGACCTATGTATGATTAAATTTCTCGATAATTATCTGGATTGATTTTTTATTGGAATTTGCTTTTAAAAATAGTATATAATGTAGGCCTACCCTATTATAGTTTTGTAACTGAAGTATCACCAAGTATATTAATTAATTAGTTTTCAGAGATATACACTGTAACAGATTATTGGTATGAAAATGGTATATAAAGTGTCCATAATGATCTACCTATTTAATGGTATATTGGTGGTAATAAACGCCACCTTATACAAGTTAGAAAAGTAAGTTACTATCAATAAACCTTAGGATCTTTTATAGTTCAAATCCCGGGTGGATCAAATACTTTCATTGAGTTTTTCTGGTCACCCTTCTTCCTCATGTTCAGCCCCATTAATTTTCAGATCTTAAGATGTTTATCCCATTAGTTTGTCAATATTAAGACCTTTTGTGCTATTTAGTTGTCATTTGTTTTCCTGGCGAACGATATTGACCCTGTAATTTTGGAAGAACCGGCCTTCGGCCGGGCCATTTTTCTACCGATAAATGTTCAAATTAATTTAGAAGGGGGGATCTAATGGATGTGTTTGTAAGTTTGATGGAGGTCTAGGGAGGACACTACACAAATAATAAATATATGAAATAATCGAGTGAGATAAATATATTAGCTTATACCTATTTCATACCCTGTTTATGCCCTTGATTATGTGTATGGGGCCGTGTACAGGTACTTGAGAGAGATATATATATTTACATAGATTTACATATATACACTGACCACACATACCTTATACGATCCCAGCGAGGTGGTCAGGACTTAATTCTAGTAGAGAGAGAGAGAGAGAGAGAGAGAGAGAGAGAGAGAGAGAGAGAGAGAGAGAGAAGAGAAAGAGAAAGAGAAAGAGAAGAGAGAGCGAGAGAGATACAAAAGAGAAAGAGAAGATAATAGATTAGATTTTACCTATACTTTATATAGCATACCCTGTTGATGCCCTTGATTATGTGGTCAGTGTATGGTGTATTGAGAGAGAGAGAGAGAGATTTACATAGATACACTGACCACACAGACCTTACGATCCAAACGAGGTGGTTAGGACTTAATTCTAGTAGAGATAGATAGAGAGAGAGATTTACATAGATTTGCATATACACACTGACTACGCAGACCTTACGATCCCAGCGAGGTGGTTAGGACTTAATTCTAGTAGAGATGGCATATCCGATAGAAAAGGAAAATTGAAGGAAAGGATAGAGAGAGAGAGAGTGTGTGTGTGTGTGTGTAGAGTGTGTGTGTGTGTGCGTGTGTTATAAGTGGCTGTACACACGTGAGCTTCCTTAATTATAGCCTAAAATTCACAGGTGGTCAGCTCAGGTTAATGGAGCCCACCCACGGCCTTCTATAATACAAGGCCTGTGCGATGGACGGGTGACGTCAGCACTACGTTACACACTTAGGCCGTGGCCCACCTCGCTTTTTTACCTTTCTCTCCCTCTCTCTTTAGCTTGTATCCATTCGGCCCCATTCAGGCCTCCCGTTTATGGCGTGTGTGTAATGTGGGCGAAATGTTCGTTTATTGTATAATTATGTCATAGGCTAGTTCTCTCGATTCATAATGTGTAGGTTAGGTTAGGTTAGGTTAGGTTAATTAGGAGTTGTCTCGTAATTAACACGGGGCCGAGCTGTCTCGTTTTTACTGGGCCGAGCTGTCTCGCCGTGGGCCGAGCTGTCCTGGCCGAGCTGTCCCGTGGGCCGAGTAGTCTAGCATTCATTCAATCGCATAGAGTTCAACGGTGACTGGACGACTCGGCCCATGGGACAGCTCGGCCACGACGGCGAGACAACTCGGTCCATTATTTGAGACAGCTCGGCCCCATGTTTTGCTATGGGGCAATTTGACGAGACCAGTCAGGATTAGGATGGGGAGAGCTAAGTGGAGGGTTTATGGGTGAGGCCATGTATGCAGCACCAAATGATGTCCTCTGCGTATGCGCGGCCTTTTCCCTAATATTTTTATTATGTTATTTAGGCTCAACTGTTAGGTTAATTTAAGTTAGGTTAGGTTAGGTTAAGATAATACAAGAACATAAGAAAATGGGAGTCTGCAGAAAGCCGATTGGCCCAAGCAAGGCAGATCCCTGTCTCACACAACCCCAATTACAAAGCCCAATTATAGGCTCAACACTCTAATACCATGAGGATCATCTTACCAAAACGGTTAGAGATTAACGCAGGATTACGGGGTCTGCAGAGCGCTGATTGGCCCAACCCGGCTGATCCCCCTTCACACCCAACCCTTCTCGTCCATATGCTTATCCAATTTTATCTTAAAGCTCCCTACCGTTTTTAATCCCACTATAGCACTTGGTAGTCCATTCCACCCATCTACAACTCTGTTACCAAACCAATATTTGCCTATATCTTTTCTGAAACGAAATTTATCTAATTTGAAACAATTGGTACGAGGTTCTTTCGCTATCACTGAGCTTTAGTACATTTGTCATGTCCCCTTTGTTAATCCCACTAACCCACTTGAACACCTCTATCATATCCCCTCTAACTCTGCGTCTCTCTAACGAATGTAAACCTAATTTATTTAACCTTTCTTCATACGGAAAATTTCTAATATTATGGATCATTTTTGTCATTCTACGCTGAACTCTTTCCAATGAATCTATGTCCATTCTGTAATAAGGACACCAAAATTGGACAGCATAATCCATATGGGGTCTCACTAATGACAAGTAAAGTTTTAAGATAACATCAGCAGTTCTGTTACTCACACTCCTAGAGATGAACCCGAGAATCCTGTTTGCCTTATTACGAACGCTTATACACTGTTTTCTAGGCTTCAAATAATTGCTAACAAACACACCTAGATCTTTCTCGCAGTCTGAATTTTCTAATTCTAATTTAGCTAGTTTATATTTAACATTTGTTTGCATCTTCCCTATCTTTAATACCTTGCATTTGTCAATGTTAAACTTCATCTGCCAATTTACTGACCATTCATGTAAGGTATCTAGATCCCTTTGGAGGCACTCTATATCGCTATCTGAATCAATTGATCTCCCCATTTTAGTATCGTCTGCGAATTTACTTATCCTACTAGTTATACCTAAATCTAGGTAATTTATGTATATAAGAAACAACAGGGGACCTAATACCGATCCCTGGGGGACACCACTTTTGACTGCTCCCCACTCTGACTTGGTACCATTTATGCTGACTCTCTGTTTCCTACCAATTAGCCATGACCTAATCCATCCCAACAACGACCCTCCTATTCCATGTGCCTCAACCTTTCTGATCAATCTGTCATGAGGGACTCTGTCGAAAGCTTTACTGAAATCTAAATATATAATATGACTTTTCACTATCTACTGCTTCATATACCTCTGAGAAAAAGCTAAGCAAATTAGTAAGGCAAGAACGTCCCTGAGTGAATCCATGCTGAGAAGAATTTATTAAGTTAAATTTTACTAAGTGGCTTCTAATTTTCCTAGCAATACTAGACTCTAGCAACTTTCCTATGATTGATGTGAGACTAATGGGACGGTAATTGGATGCTATCGATTTATCACCTTTTTTGAAGATCGGAACTACATTTGCAAGCTTCCAAGCTTCTGGAACTAAACCTGTTTCTAATGACTTGTTAAATAAAAATGCTAATGGGCTACTTAACTCATCTCTGCATTCTTTTAATACTCTAGCATATACCTCGTCAGGACCAGGCGATTTTTGAGGTTTCAGTCTGTCAATTTCCATAAGCACATAATTTCTACTTATACTAACTGTACTTAACATATTTTCTATACTATCACTATATACCATATTGACTTCTGGAATCTGTGCCAAATTTTCATTAGTGAAAACGGAAAGAAACTGACTATTTAATGTACTGCACATTTCTAAATCATTTTCTATTATTTCTCCTATTGAAGTTTTTAGGGGGCATATTACATCTCTAACTTTAGATTTATATAGTTGGTAAAAAGCTTTAGGGTTATTTTTTGAGTCACTGGCTATCCTTATTTCATAATTTCTTTTTGCTTTCCTGATTTCCTTTTTGACCTGTCTTGATAGAGTCTGATAGTATATATGTACATAATTTTCGCCTTTCTTTATTTTTCTATATATTCCCTTTTTTCATATAAGATCTATTAGCTTATTAGTCATCCATTTTGGTTGGTTCTGCGTCGATCTAAATCTTCTTTTAGGGATATATTTATTTTGAGCATTGTGCAGTGAAGCAATAAACTGGTTATATGTAGGTGGCAAGTTTAACTCTGGCATAGCCTGACTTAATTGCTTAACAATAGGGTTCACCCTTAAGTCTCTTCTTAGCCCACCATAATCGGCTTTTCTGAAATCTGGGATAAGTGTCGTATTCTCTTTAGCATTCCCTGTCCATTGTATATTAAAATAAATAGATTTATGATCGCTATTTCCTAGGTGGTCACCAATCTCTACATTATTTATCATATGTTCATTGTTACTGAAAACTAAATCAAGAATATTAATACCTCTAGTTGGCGTATCTATGAATTGAAATACAAAACTATCTTGTACTACCTCAATAAACTCTACTGAATCGGAGTCGCCTATTTGGTGCTGCCAATCAATGTTCGGAAAATTAAAATCCCCCATAATGCACACATTGCTAAACCTTGATGCTATTTTAATTTCCTCCCATAACGATGTTCCGCCATTTCTACTCATATTTGGCGGTCTATACATAACTCCAATAACTATGGTCTCACTACCTTCGTTAACCTCTACCCAAACACTTTCATTATCATTATTTAGTCTAATACCTGATTTAATACAGCTTTTTAATGTACTACTGACAAACACTGCTATACCCCCGGCCCCATTAGTTTTCAGATCTTAAGATGTTTACCCCATTAGTTTGTCAATATTAAGACCTTTTGTGCTATTTAGTTGTCATTTGTTTTCCTGGCGAACGATATTGACCCTGTAATTTTGAAAGAACCGGCCTTCGGCCGGGCCATTTTTCTACCGATAAATGTACAACTTAATCTAGAAGGGGGGATCTAATGGATGTGTTTGTAAGTTTGATGGAGGTCTAGGGAGGACACTACACAAATAATAAATATATGAAATAATCGAGTGAGATAAATAGATTAGCTTATACCTATTTCATACCCTGTTTATGCCCTTGATTATGTGTATGGGGCCGTGTACAGGTACTTGAGAGAGAGATATATATTTACATAGATTTACATATATACACTGAGAGAGAGAGAGAGAGAGAGAGAGAGAGAGAGAGAGAGAGAGAGAAGAGAAAAGAAAGAGAGAGAGAGAGAAGAGAAGAGAGAGAGAGAGAAGAGAAAGAAAAAGAGAAGAGAAGAGAGAGCGAGATACAAAAGAGAAAGAGAAGATAATAGATTAGATTATACCTATACTGTATATAGCATACCCTGTTGATGCCCTTGATTATGTGGTCATTGTATGGTGTATTGAGAGAGAGAGAGATTTACATAGATACACTGACCACACAGACCTTACGATCCAAACGAGGTGGTTAGGACTTAATTCTAGTAGAGATAGATAGAGAGAGAGAGAGAGAGAGAGAGAAAAGAGAAAAGAAAGAGAGAGAGAGAGAAGAGAAGAGAGAGCGATATAGAGAGAAAGGTTTGAAAGGTTTATTAACTCGAGCGACCCCAAGTGGGGTATTAAGAGTACAGTCTACGACAGAACTTGTTGTCATGGCCTGAGGCAATGTGTTAGTTCACTTATCTTTTAATAGATGACCCTTTAATCGCTTCTAATAAAAGGGGGCGGGGATAGTATAGAGGTTGGAAGGAGGAGGAGTCAAACGTGTGTGTGTGTGTGTGTGTTCTAGAACAGCACTCAGAATAACTTTATTTTAACATAACACACAGGCTATATTATTAGACTAGCCCATGCCGGATCACAAAAAAGTAACACACATCAGGTGTTGCGTTATTTATGGAATTTAATATACAGACAATCAAGTTTCTATCCTTCGAACTTCCCATTCCCCCCTCCTCCTCTTCTCTCTGCTGCCTTCCCCCATCTCCCCCCTTCTCTCTTTTTCTCTCCCCCTTCTCTCTCCTAACCGAATATATAATTTTCCTCATCGTCGTGTTCAAAGCTGTCCATAAAAAAATCTTTGGTGTTTTAATAATACTGTTCTTTTTACCTTTACTGATTCTCAATTATTAACTCGTATTCTATTATTTACCTTATACAATGTGTTATAGAAAATAAATATATACAGTATGCTCCGTTGCAAAACACTCAAAGTTGCCAACCTTGGCGTCCTGGTTAGTGTAAACAATCGTATAAATATATAAGTAATTGAAACGGGATGTTACAATCCACGCATCAAGACAAGTTGGATCACATTGTAATCTAGCTTTGACCAAATTATAACCAAATATATATATATCATAAAGACAAGATAATATCGGCTCAGTTAGAGAAAACACTTTAGATGAGCCGAAACGTGTTTTTTTTGTAATAAAAACAATTTTTCATATTAGAGTAAACAATGTTTTCCATACCACTATTCACAGCACTGTGGTTGACCAATTCATAATCTACCTTAACATGTTGTTGTTGTTGTTCCCCAAGCTGCCTGGCCGAACAGCCCCAAGGCCAAGGCCATAACCGAGCGCCCCCACAGAACCCTCCCTGCCGACCACAATAAAGCCTGGGTGACCGAAGCCACTCCATGGCGGGGAGCTAAGGAGGGTGCGGAAACGCCCGGGACACCAAAGACCCACCCAGGGCCCTGTGCCCCTCAGCAATTATGAAGAGAAAGTTGAGGGGCAAAGGAAAAATGTGACGCTTTGGCTTCCAATCTTGGTAGATTGGGAGGTCAATCCATGGAAGAGGCCCCGTCACTTGAGATCTAGAAAATATATAAGTAAAAGGAACAGTCAGAGTAAGCTATGGGTATGGCAGAGATCGCTCAGTTCTCACTCTGATAGACCAGCCCATCACCACATGACTAGAACCCAATCCTCTCAGCATCAGCTAGGAAAGGCCCTAGAAAGCCGCCTTTGGCGGGGGGATAGCTCCCCTATTTCAACCCCTTTCGGGGTTGGGCATCCGCCTACCTTAACATGTCATATTACATATTACCTTAACATGTAATATGACACGCTATGATTATTGCATTATACTTTTCTCAGTGGATTCTTAATTACTATCTTAATTACTGTGGCTTCCCATTATCAGTAAACAGTTCGGCGTTACCCATTGTAATGATTTACTATAAAGTAAGTCATCAAATTGAACAATTAACGATAATCCAAGCAATCTTGTTATGTTGTTTTAAAGTTTATATACTGTAAATTGTTTAGGCTTTTATATTTTTACTTCGTATTGTTTAAATTATCGTCCAAACATAATTAAAAGTATACTATAGCTCCGTGTATGTTACCTTGAATTTAATTTAATATGTATTATTCCACCATCATTATGTTACAGTGAACATTGGAAACACATACACATTATATAATACATATAAAGGGATCTTAAAAGTAAACATTTACAATTTATATTTATGAAATCAATATGATCTCCACCCACAAGCTGCATCAACTACCTCCTGTATTCTCGTTGGAGCTGATTTAAACATTTTCCAACTTATATTAGGGCGGCGACGGATTCCCCCCCCCCCCCCCCCCCTGCCCCCCGATCCCACTCCTCCCGTCCTTTCCAATCCTAACCTGAACCACATTCCACTCCATGACATGATGGCCCACAAATTCTCTATTGGGTTCATGTCACACACCCTTGTGGACCAGCTAAACCCCGGAGGGGGTCAGGTCAGGTGAAGGTATTGAAGGATAAGCCTTCACAACGGCACCTCGTAGCTACTTTCTACTTTTCCTATTTTCTGAAGAGTGTAGAGAGGGGAGAAGGGGTGTTGGAGAGAGATGAAGTTGTTATAGTGGCTTTGTTATGTGTGTTATTAGTCTTTATACGTCGTAAGGCTCAGGATGGCCATGACACGCACTGAAGACAGCAGCATCTTCTCAATAATGCTAATACCTTTTCTAGTTTGCCTGGACCAGTGTGTGTGTGTGTGTGTGTGTGCTTGTGTATGTGTGTGTGTGTGCGTTTTATGTTATCATGTGTGAGTGATTTGTGCCCATTACGTTGTATGTGATCATGTGTGTGATGTGCGTTTTATGTTATTGGGTGTGAGTGTGTGTGTGTGTCTTTTTTTTTTTTTTTTTTTTTTTTTTTTTTTTTTTCCTCTCGGGCATAGGCTGAGAGCCTGTACATTCCACCGCTCAACACGGTGAAGCCCGTGAGGTCTTGTTCCAGTCTGGGGAGTGAGACATGTGAAGCAACCATCATGGCTCGAAGCAGCTCCATCTCTGAAGCGGCCGGTTGCTTCGCTCAAGTGCTTCACCGTCTCACCCTCCAGACTCAGACCCTCACTCTCAGAACGCCACCTATTGAGTAGTGAACTCACTAGGCATTGTCCCCCTGTAACATATTTTGAATATGGGAATATTCATACAGTGTTATTTAATCAGGGAACAATGAGGGTATTTTTTTGGCATTTCGGTGGGCTTTGTGGTAATGCACTGATACTAGGTACAGCACAAATTCAATCCCAATAATATCTTCCCATTGACATATCGGGATTTGAACCCGGGTCCATTGGATTACCAATCCAGTGGCATGACCACTCCACCACACCTCCCCTATTTGTTTGTTTTGTATCCTGTGTTAGTGTTGGTGTGGGTGGGTTGGTGCTTGAATGTGATGGACAGAGGAGAGAGGTTGAAGCGCCGTCTCCTCAAACATTACAAATTGTGGAGGTCACAAGTATGTGTATTATCCAACTTATTCCTTAAGCCAACACAAATAACGTAAATCCTAAGTGTTATTGTTACACTTAATATATATATAAACAAATATAGACGTGTTCTTCGGGAATCGTAGCTTAATTAGGAATAGGATATATAGCGAGGCAGCGAGTAACAGGTGTTGTTCGCTGCCTCGCTAGTTATCCTATTCCTAATCAATATATACAGTATGTGTTACTTTTGTCATCCCTAACATTTATTATTTATTTCATAAGTCGTAGGCGTGTGCATAAACCTTTAACCGTCTTGGTGGTGTAATGGTTAAGGTGTCTAAAAATATGTGTGTGATAACCCAGGTTCGAATCCCGGTGGATCACATACATGCTTTCATTAATTTCATTGGAGGCGTTTGGTGGTGTGGTGAAATTAAGACAAAATAGATTATGTATAATTATGTAAATTCAAAACAATCGCATAGTATTATTCTGCGTATTTTAGAAGGTATCTTTTATGTCCTTGAGAAAGAGAGAGAGAGAGAGAGAGAGAGAGAGAGAGGTGGGAGGGAGGGAGGGGAGAGGAAGCGGGTGAAGAAGGAGAGTTGGGGTGAAAGGGAGAGGGGGAGGAGGGGGGAATGGAAAGTGCGAAGGATAGAAACTTGATTGTTTGTGTATTAAATTCCATAAATAACGCAACACCTAATGTGTGTTACTTATTTGTGATCCAGCATGGGCTAATTTTATACGAAGTGGCTACGGGACACCACCAGTGGTGTCTCGCAGCCCAGCCAGTGAGGCTGGCTACGGGACACCACTGGTGTCCCGTCCGCTGAAGTTTCGAATGCCAGGGGCTCGAACTGATGGTTTCTGGCGATGTTGATATTTTTCTCGCTTTTTATTTTCTGCTATCCGGGCGGCTTCACCTGCTTCGTCGGCGTTTCTGGCGATGTTGGTTGTGGAGAAAGTGTCAACACATGTGGCATCCCACACGAGGCACCGGCCATTCTTGTAAGGGAAAGTGGTCATCCCATCTGGCCGTTTGCCGTCTTCTCTGTGAAGTCCATGTGGTTCGAGGATTGATGCACGGTTAGCACTCTGCAGGGCCCGTTTTATGACATCATTTAGTGCAGAGTGTCTTGGCAGGCGGCCTGCGTTGTAATTACATGACAAGGCATGGTGACCTTGAGCATTCATCCCCCCATCACACTTGCAAGTGTGTGGGTGACAAACTGCCGCACCCACTCTGAGCGCGAAGACAACCCTGAGCGCTTCATCATCCAAGTGAGTTCCAAGAGGTTGGATGGGGATGGCGTGTAACCACAAGCCACTCTCCGAACGGGCGGCTGCCTGGAGGCGTGCTTTTGCAACCTGGTCTGCATTGGTTAGATTTTCTTGAGTTTTCTTCGCCGAGATGGTATCCCACGCTTTCTGCTTGCTCCTGGAGGTACCCTGAGGCTCCTCCACTACTCCTGTACTTTCCTTCCAGGTGTTAATCGCTTCTGTTACGTCCCCATTAAGTGTCATTCCGGGTTGAGAAGAAAGGATGGACACTACAAGGTCGTTGGTCGCGATGAGGGAAGAGATAAAGGCTGGGGAGGCAATATCCGAGGCTCTCCGTATGCCCAAGCCCCCGAGGCGGACAGGAAGGGTGGCTTGTGTCCAGGTCCGTTCTTTAACACCTTAAGAGCGGCCTATGCGGTTTATTTATATGTACCGCCCAGCGGGGTGTTTTTAGCCAAAATAGGGCTGTTTACGTGATCATTTTCATGCCTAAATAAGACCCAGAACGTAAAACAAGTATCTATCCCTGAAAGGGCATAAACAGAGCTTTCGAATGACACCATAACGATCCTTTTATGATGGCTAGTTTTCTTGCAATAACCGTGCAACGCGAGTGCAAAAAGCATGTAATTAGGCACTTTCCCCATACAATTCCTTATATAGCGAGTGAGAGAGGTAGGAGGGAGGTGAGATTCGTGTCAGTAGGTTCGCCGCGGTGGTCTGGAGCAGTCATACGCTCGCTACTCTCCTGCCACCACTTGTCTCTCTCTCTCAGCAACATTACGTGCTGAAATTGCCACTCGAGTTATGTCAAGCGCCGCCACATAGTCCAGCTTTATTTAACTCGACTTATGTGGTGAGCCGCTAATTAAGGGTTAACTCCCTCTGACATATTATGTTCCAATAAGTCCGAGGAGGCGGGAGCCCCAGGATCATTGCCACTGCCTCGCACTACACTCACAACAACACTGTGGCCGTTAGAATTATCGCAGGAGGCTGAGGTTGCCACCAACGGTTTTATCGTATGGTAACTTATCGGACTTACTGAGCTCATATGACGCACAATCGCGTCATAAACTTATTGGAGAGGTATGGAGATAAGTCCATATGACGCAATCGCGTCATATGAGGTTTTGGTTCACTAGTCGGCCGGCCATATGACGCGATCGCGTCATATATGTCTGGGGGAGTTAAATTCCACGTTGGTGATGCTGGTCACTGCTTCTCGGATTATGCTGTCTAATTCTTGGAGGCCACCATTGTTCGTGTAAGTCATCGATGTGCGCAGGAGGTATTGTAGTTTTGGGATGGAGAAACAGTTCTTGAGAAGGGCCAGAGCTGAGTGGGCATCGATGTGTATCAGGCGACTCACGAGACGTTGAAGCTCCTCCTTTTTAACTTGAAGTGCTGGTGGGATTGCTGCCAGAGTTAGTGGGGAACCTAATAGGGTTTGCTGGTGCTCCTGAAGGATCTTTACATCTGGCAATATGCCTCGAAACAGGGCCTGAGTCTCTCTTCTCGTTGTTCACGTGTGTGGTTGAGGAGGACAAGTTCACATTTGGTGTCATTTATCACTAGCCCAGCCTGGCCGAGGTCAGTTACGATGTTATTTAGGTCGGTTAGAACATTCTCTACTGACCCACCCAAGGTTGCATCGTCCAGGTACCATATATTCAGTTCTGACCTTACTTTGTTAGCTGCTGCATCCACCCCTATTGAGAAAAGAGCAGGACCACCTGGATCTCCCTGCTGTAACCCGGTCGCTGATGGGATTACCGTCTCGCCAAAAATCAGGATTGAAGGTTTGGAATAAGCCTGCCAAAGTAGGGGGTACAGAGTGGGGATGTGTTCTTGAGCTGCACGGAGGAAGACATCCCTGCGAATGCTGTTGAATGCGTTTCGCATGTCAATCTTTAGAAGCACTCGTTTTTCTTGGGCTTGGCTGAGGTAGGTGCGGGTTGCGTGTACAGCAGCTTCACACCCCCCTGGAGTTCCGAAACCTAGTTGAACTGGTCTTAAGTGTTGACCTAGGCCATTCGAGAGTGGTTTCAAACCCACCTTTGTGGCAAGGCGGCGGAAGGTGTTCCCTACTGCTATTGGGCGCACACCGCCATCTTTTTTTGCCAGTGCACAGAGTGATGCCCCAAAAAATAGGGGTGTGGCACAGTCGGGTACTTCCCCTCTTAAAACCATGTTGATGAATTTGGTGAGGGTTTCCAAGAGTGCCTCCCCAGCAGCTCCTGATCCCTGACCCAAGAGGCCTTTGAGGTGGGCGGGTCGGATACCATCTGGGCCCGCGGCTGAGCCTGCTGGGAATGAAGTCACTGCGGCAACCACCTGCTCCTTCGTGACAACTAAAGGTTGGCGCATCTGGTCATTTGGGGCAGGGGGGAGGTTTAGGTCCCTAGGTGTAGGTGGGTGCTTTTCTTGTAGGGCTTCAACAACTTCGGTGCCTTGACCAGCAAAACCTTCTGAAGAGGACAACAGTCTGACGGCCCCTTTGATGTCACTATCCGCCAGCTTCGCCGCGACCCTCTTACGTAGCTGTTCAGCCTCTTCCTCTTCCTTGTCCTGTTGCTTCTGGGCCCTGTTTGGTTGCTGTTCGGGGGGTTCCTCCAGTTTGTTTCCATCCATATACTGTGCTACTTGACGTTTCACTCTGGTGGCTAGTGAAACCTGAAGATGGTCTTGTATGTTGGTTCTGGGTGGTTTTCGGAGGGCCCCATAGGAGAAACCCAGGAGCCGTGCCCATGCGAGGAGTGTCTTGAGCTGTAGGGCCTGCTTTATGATGGTTGTAAGGGCCTCCGCCACTTGGATTCTGGCTCCTTTAGGTACCCGGGCAAGGACCTGGATCCGCGCTTTCCATTTGGTCACAAGTTGGGTCAAGTCGGCGACCGGTGTTGTCGGTGTTGCCCCGGTTGGCTCTGCAGTGGGCCCTGGGCATGCGAGACATTTCCAGTTTGGTTGTTCTCCTGATGTTTTCTTTGTCAGCTTAGCACAAGATAAATGAATAGATCTGAGACAGCCGGAACATTTTCGCGAATTCTTTCTTCTTGCATTGGTTTTTCCGCACTTAAAACACTTAGTATCTGCTAGGCCATAGTCTTCCAAGATTATCCGTTCCTCTGCCTCTACCAAGCCGACCTCCTGATCTTCCCGTGGTGCTTCCATCTCTGCCATGTCTCCCTTGTTTCAGAAACCCCGGGAAATCTCTCCTGGCAAATATCTGGATTATTGCTGTTGTTATTAATGTATAATTGGCTGGATGCATAAAAATTCACATATCATAGTCAACATTTCTGATGGGATATGTAAAAAAAAAAAAAAAAAAAAAAAAAAAAAAAAAAAATCACATATCTATAGTCAACCTTTCTGATGGGCAATTGGACTGCTTCTCCTAAAGCTAAGTGGTTAAATGTATAAATCCTCGGTATTGGGCACCGGTACAACTAAAAGATCTAACTGATTGAAGGGAAGCACGCCAATTATATCCTATGATTACTTACACTGGCGACGCCACCCTGATGTTGAGTATTAATAAATGCTTAGGATATTAATAATGCTCTCAACATCAAGATAGGGAGAGAGCCAGAGAGTGAGCGAGAGCCAGAATCTGAGTGGGTAACCGAATCTAGGACAGCAGTTATGAAAAAATGCTTAAATTGTACAAAATGTTAAGAGAGAGAGAGAGAGGGAGAGAGAGCAGGGGCGGGGGCGAGGGAGAAAGAAAGCGAGCTGGAGAGGGGGCTGGCCTGGTTGGGTATTGAAAGATGTTAGGGAAAAAAAAAATAACTAAAATGATAAAGAGAGATCTGAAGTTATAGAAAACCAAAAAATAATAACAATGAGACGGTTAAGTGCGGTGATTGAAAGTGGATGGAAAGATGTTAAGGATAAAAAGGAGAGAGAGAGAGAGAGAGAAATGAAAATGGACCTTGTAGCAAGTATTTCCTAAATGGTTAGAGAGAGGGAAATAAAAATGGACCTTATAGCAAGTACTTCATAATGGTTAGAATTGTTTGAGAAGTTGAAAGACCGAGGGTCAGGTCCTTGGGGTAGATGGAAGATAAAGCCTATGGTGGGGAACCATAAGGGTGAAACTGCCTGCCCTATAAACGGTTACTTCACTCACCTTGTGGTTACTGCTGGAGGTTTATGGTGCCTGGGCAGGGCTGGGCTTGTGCCTGACGGCTCCTTGTCCCCTCACTGAAACTGGTAATAACACTCTCAAGATTAAACTAACGAAGTGGCTACGGGACACCACCAGTGGTGTCCCGCAGCCCAGCCAGTGAGGCTGGGCTACGGGACACCACCAGTGGTGTCCCGTAGCCCAGCCTCACTGGCTGGGCTGCGTGACACCACCAGTGGTGTCTCGCAGCCCAGCCACACTGGGTAGGCTACGGGACACCACCACAAGTGTTTTCGTATTTATCGCCATATAATTCAGCCAATTAGACTGTTGAATCGAAATTCTTTGGATTATTATTTATATTATCATTAAAAACGTTGGACTTTATTAAATTATAATCCTACATGTTGTATATACAGACCTATTCCACACTCAACTCCCTACGCCACACACACTCACACATACCTATTTATACATCTAACTAGGCTTATATATAGCCGTTATAAATGTGTGTATATTCTTCGTCTTTCATATCCATTTTATAAGAACATATGGGAGTCTGCAGACAGTCGATTGGCCAAAACAAGGCAGATCCCTCTCACACCCAACCCATCTCGTTTATACGTTTATCTAATTTTATTATTGAAACTCTCTATCGTCTTGATCCCACAATGGCGCTAGGTATCCTATTCCACATGTCTATTGTCTACATATCTGTTACCATTATGATATAATGATCAACAGAATTAAAGTCATTCATACTTGCATAACGTGCTATAAGACGGCTTGACGACGTTCACAAGCACAAGTGCGTCAATGTGTGGATAGTTACATTGTTTGTGTAAATGAATATGTTTGTGAGTGTAATGTAAAGTAATGCAAATACAGTATATGTGCGTAAATAAATGTTTGTTTACGAATGTTATATGGATGTTCAAATGCATGTCTACATGAGTATGTATGTGCGTGTGTAATGGCATGTACGTTTGGGTCATAATTTGGAAGGAACAAAATTATATATTTGTGAAAGAAATTGCAAAGTACACTGTAAAGTGATCAGCTCAGTAGCAGTAGGCTTTCAAGAATAAACTGAATAGCTTAATGAATTAATTGGGTGTGAGCTGGATCTGCCTTGCGTAGGCCAGTTGGGGGGGGGGGGGGGGGGCGCAGTGCAAGCTTGCATGCACGAGTAGGAATGTGCATGTACGAGCATAAAGCCTGTACGTTTGTGAGTGGAAATATGTATTTGTATAATTGATGTACAAAATTAATAATGAATGTACAATATGTTTGTGTGTGTGTGAGTATGTGTGTATGTGTTTGTGTGTGTGTGTGTGATAGAGAGAGAATGAGAGAGTCATTCACATGACTTGTCTTTGTGAATGTGTGTTTGTGTTTGTGATTAGGAATGCGAATATGTATTTGTGCGTGTGGTTCTGAAAGAACATTAGAGTGTGGGTGCGATTGTGGGAGGGAATATCAATGTGTGTGTGTGTATTCTGATTGGAAATGTGAAGGCGAGTGTGTAATTGTGAATGTATGTTCGAATATATGTGCGTTGTCGAGTGGTAATCTAAAAGTGTGTGTGTGTAGATATATGAATATAAATCACTTGTTCGTCAAGGTGAATACACGCAATGCGAGTTAATGACATTGCGGGTAGGAATACGAAGATGTGTTCCTGAATGATTTTGTGCGTGAAATGTGAATGTGCATGAGTTTGTGTGTGTTTATAGTGAATCAACATAGAAGATAATAGGTAAAATTTCTCAATTGATGATGCATAATTGTTGTCTGGTGATTATTGGCATCCAAATGTGATGTTTGGTTAATTTAGGATAGGGATGGTAATTGGTAAATCTATAGCATTATAAAACATTTATATTGCTACCATGTGAGTGCGGGCGAAGAAGGTTGCGAAAAAAAAAACCGCTGACCAATCTCTGGATACCAGCGTACCTGGGGCGGTATTTATAAAGCACTTTTAGGCTTAAAAGTAGCTTTTAAAGATGGCGGCCACTTTTAAAAGGTAAAAGTTGGGTAAAAAAACTTTTAGCAGCTAAAAGTAGCTTTTAAACCCGGCGAAAACTAAAAGCCCTCCTGGGGACTTTTAGCGCTTAAAAGTTACTTTTAGAGGACGATGAAGATGGTTGAATAACAAATCCGCCACCCCCTGCCAAGGAATTTTCATGTTAAAAAGACCAATTGGATTAATAGGCCTATCATACTACTCAAAGGTGATCCACTGTGTTTTCTCCAACGAATAAGCTATATTAGAAAGTAACCTACGACCATATATTATATCAACCTACTTTAAACATTTCGATTCATACTGTATATATTATGTCCGACTACATTTTTTGCCGCGGTCGGTCTCTCGGTAGATGGGTAAATCCAAGGTTAAGAGATAAAAACAAAATTCTTATGTTCTTATGTTCTTAAATCTCTTAACCTTGGATAAATCCCCTCCTCCGCCCACAACCGGTATAGTTCCAGCGTCCTCGTTGACAAACGCCTATACTGTACTTGTTGGAAGAACACTAACAAATAGACCAAATTAAAGGAGTGTAGAAGGACTAACATATAATATTAGATTGTTGTTGTTGTTTTTGGCGCACTCTCCCATCCAGGAGTTCGTTCTATGAACGATGGCTGTTCCCTTATTGTTATTTGTATTTGTTAAACATTTTCATATTACTTATATATTTCTTTTCTCAAATTAACGATAGTCTCCCTCCCTTTTAGAACTGTTCTTATAATCTCTGCTACCCTTTTTAATTAATTTTGTTCAAATATTTCCCTCAAGTTGTCCCTACCTCTCAGATCTGTGTATAGGTCTTCGTATGATTCATAGTTGAACAGGTGCATTTGATTTTCATTTTCATTTTGACAAATATCGCACAATAGGTTAGATTCATATTTGTTTTTGAAGTTTTCTTTTACTTCTATCATTCTTGTCCTTGTCATAAAAATTGTTCTGGCATTTTCAAAGCTTAAGTCCTCAATATAATTACTTGATATGTCTTGTTCAACAGCTTCTCTAGTTTTACTTTTACTTTCGATTGTCACAAGATATGCCTATTTCATAACATCCGAGACCAATTTAAGTAGCCTATTTGCACCCTATTTTTTCGCAAATTACTGTAAACTGGGGTGATTTCGGACTGCGGTCATAACTTCGGACTTTGGCGATAATATGTAATTAGCCATTGTCATTATACAATGGAAACGCTTTTACCATACTTTTCAAGAATACTTCGGACATTATTTAGGAAAAGGATAAGGATATTATGGGAGATAATTTTAGGAGGCTTCCTGGATTACGGCGCATTATCACTACACATCACTTGACCTAGTTAAATCTCTACAATGTGTTTACAGTCAGGAGAAATTGTAAAAAACAAACTAGGAAAATTTCCGAAATTACCCCACTTTACGAATTGTGTAAACTCGCGAATTTGGCAACTATCTCAGATGCTGCCACACCGGAGTATGCAATTGTTTTGGTATGGTAAATATATTACCCTTTCAATTTAGCAATATATAATTGATTTCACAATAACAAAATATTGCATAATTACCCTAATGTTTTATAGTAATTAGTATATGCAATTAGAAGCCTATACTTACCTATTAATAGCGGTTGTGGCAGCTTTCTTAACGCTTCCACTAAAAGCTGCTTTTAAATGTTTTATGAATAACTTTTAAGGATTTTCTTTTAGTTAAAATTACTTTTAGGGACATTTTTAAATTCTTTTATAAATACCGGCCCTGGACCCTTTACCTTAAGATCTCAAGCTAATCCAGGTAATCCAGGAAATTAACACCTACTTGTAAATTGTACCTCTTCTCTCTCAGAGAGAGAGAGAGAGAGAGAGAGACACAACCTTGATGTAGGAATAACTAGCAAAATCAGTAAATTTACAGATGACACTAAAATGGAAACACTCCAAATAGATTTAGACATATTACACAAATGGGTAGTAAACTGGCAGATGAAGTTCAATGTAGGTAAATGCAGTGTAGTAAAATTGAGTAAATCGATAGGAAATGCAGTATACAATTTCGATAACGTGGATATAACTAACTCAAATAATGAAAAAGACTTGAGAATCATCGTCAACTGTGATTTGAAACCACGAAATCAATGCATCAGTGTTCGAAATAAGGCAAATAGAGTTCTGGGATGTATATCTAGAAGTGTGAGTAACAGAACAGCAGACGTAATTAAGTAATCTTGAACTTTTATCTAGCGCTAGTGAGGCTACACATGGATTATGCTGTTCAAAATTGGAGTCCCTATTAGAGAATGAACATAGATTCCTTGGAGAGAGTACAACTGAGAATGACAATAATAATCTGTAATATTAGAAATCTTCCATATGAAGACAGGACAGGTTGAAGAAGCTAGGCTTACATTCGTTAGAAAGACGCAGAGTTAGATATGATATGATACGATATGATAGATATGATAGAGGTGTTCAAGTGGGTAAGTGAGATAGGCTAAATACAGGGGATTTGAAAGATGTACTGAAGCTCAGCGATAGCGAGAAAACTCAAACAAATGGTTTCAAATGAGATACATTTCGTTTCAAAAAATATAGGCAAATACTGGTTTGGTTAAGAGTTGTATATACCTGTGGAACAGGCTACCTAGCGCCATAGTGCGATCAAGAACGATAGAGAGCTTCAAAATACAATTAGATAGACATATTATGGACAAGATGGGTTGGGCGTAAGAGGGATCTGCCTTGTGTGGGCCAATCGGCTTTATGCGGGCTCCCATTTTCTTATTTTTTCTTCTTTTCTGCGTATGAAGGAGACAAAAGGCAGGTTACTAAACTATAATACCATATATATATACATATATCTCTTATTGATACCTTTCATCCACTTAAAACACCTCTATCACCTTTCATCCACTTAAAACACCTCTATCATTATTTCCTCTACATAATCGTCTTTCTAGCAATATGATAGCAATATTAACTAATAAGTCAGTCAGTCACAACTAATATTAATTATAATATTTATAAACACACACAATCACACACATTATATATATATATATATATATATATATATATATATATATATATATATATATATATATATATATATATATATGTGTGTGTGTGTATGTATTAGAATATACAATGGGTGAAGCATTAGAACAAAAATAGATTATTGGTGAGTGGGAGGAGTATAATCTGTGATTAGAGGACCAGGTGGATCCTCTAATCACATTTAATTGGTACCATTGACTGCCTTTTTCTTTTAATTACAATTTATACTCCTCCCATTCCCCACTACCTCTTTTCCATAGTTGATACAATTTCTATATTTAACTGAATATTTAATAGTGGATGCTAACGTGCTATTAAAAATATGTACAAATTATATATATATATATATATATATATATATATATATATATATATATATGGGTAGAGGAGGAGGTAATTACAGTAATTAAAAGTAGTTACTAAACTATAACTGTATTGATATTGAAGTTGGACATTATTGAATTTATATATGTACTATGGCACATGTTGCTTAGAAGAGGAGTACAAAGGAGTACAAAGGAGTACAAAGGAGGAGAGAGAGAGAGAGAGAGAGAGAGAGAGAGAGAGAGCATAACATAAGAACAACCTAAGATAATGGGAGTCAGCAGAAAGCCAATTGGCCCACACAAGGCAGATCCCTCTCACACCCAACCCATCTTGATTAGAGCAATGCCCATATTTACCTTATTTACTAATAATATTTCAAACTATCGTGGTCCATCATCAAGCACTTGATGTAGGTCCTAGTACAAACTAGTACCATATGAATCCATATACTTAGTCTAAACAAATCCTCTATGGTGTTATCCTAATGCCCTATTTAGTATTTATAATGGTGGTTGGGTGTGAGTGGGATCTGCCGGTTGTTGTCCAGTCGGCGCTCTGCAGACCCCCGTTTTCCCATGTTGACCTCTGATCGTTTTGGTGAGGTCAGTCCTCATGGTGTTAGTGAGTTGGGCCTATTATTAGGCCCTATAATTAGTGTTGGGTGTGAGAGGGATCTGCCTTATTTGAGCCGATCGGCCTTCTGAAGACTCCCATGTTCTTATGTTCTTATATGTAAGTCCTAGGACCTTCCACATGATAGAAATCTTCCTTACGTACTAAAGTTCAGTGATAGCGAAAGAACTCGAACAAATGGTTTCAAATTAGATATTTTTCGTTTCAGAAAAGATATAGGCAAATATTGGTTTGGTAACAGAGTTGTAGATAGGTGGAATAAGCTACCAAGTGCTATAGTGGAATCAAGAACGATAGAAAGCATTAAGAACAAAATAGATTGGCATATGGACGAGATGGGTTAGGTGTGAGGGGGATCTGCCGGGTGTGGGCCAATCGGCGCTCAACAGACCCTCATTGTCTGTCCTCTGACCGTTTTGGTGAGGTCGGTCCTCATGGTATTAGTGAGCTGAGCTAATAATTTGGCGTCGTAATTAGGGTTGGGTGTGAGAGGGAACTGTCTTGTGTGGGCCAATCGGCTTTCTGCAGACTCCCATTTTCTTATGTTCTTATACTCCCATTCTCCACTACCTCGTTTCCTTAGTTGATGCAATTTCTATATTTAACTGAATATTTAATAGTGGATGCTAACGTGCTTTTAAGAATATGTAGGCCTACAAATTGTATATATATATATATATATATATATTCACTTTTGGGGAGAGGAGGTAGTAATAATTAATAGTAGTTGCTAAACTATAACTGTGTAAGGATATTGGAATTGGACATTATCTCAGCACTTGCCCTGCAAGCATTTATTAAAATTAAGAGAGCAACTCAGTTTAGACTTGTACTGTCCCGAGACCATTGACAAACGATGGTCCAAGACCAATTACAGAAATGTTCACAGGGTCTTTCAGGAATTCCCAGGTTTAGGAAGAATTGGAGTAAGAGACTGCCGAAAGGAAGAAAAAGCACGGATTCTCTCACAAAAGGAGAAGTTTAAAAGAGCATCTGTGATGTCTCAAAAAATGTCATCTATGATTGCGGAATGTGGCATGAAAGATTATAAGAGTAGAATGGCAATTCTACATGACTTAGTTAGATTGTGGGAAGCTGGACGTAATGCTCTTGTTATAGAATTGTTAGAAAATGAAGACAATCAGACAATACATCAAGAAGACATTGATGATCCTGGACTAGCTAGCAACACTGAATCTTTTGGCCAAGATTTTCATAATGGATCAGATGATATGTATGCAAATCTTGATCAGGAAAGTGTGCATCAATATATTGATCAAGATGCTCAAAATGAGGATCATGATCAATCTAATGATGCCAATCTTGATCAACAGAGTGAAGTAGAATATCAGATGGGAACTCATGGCCAACATTTTATTCCTGATTAATTGTACTCTCTCCAACGAATCTTTGTCCATTCAGAATGGGTACACCAAAATTGAACAGCATAATCCATATGAGGCCTTACTAACGCTGGATAAAAAAAATAATAATAAGATTACAGCTGCTGTTCTATTACTCACACTTCTAAATATAAATCTGAGAGCTTTATTTGCCTTATTTCGGACACTGATGCATTGATTTCTTAATTTCAAATTCACAGTTGACGATAACTCCCATTTTGTTTAATTATCTGAGTTTCTTATATCGATGTTATCTAATTTATATGCTGTATTTTCTATCGATTTCCCAAATTTGACTACACTGCATTTATGTACGTTAAACTTCATCTGCCAATTTACTGCTCATTTGTGTACTGTATTTACATATTTTTGGAGAGCCTGAATATCATGAGCAGAATTAATCTCTCTTCCTATTTTAGTGTCATCTGCAAATTTACTGATTCTGCTAATTCTTTGCTCATGGACAGTTTTTTTTTCTTATGTTAGTCAGTATGACAATTTTTCTCACAATTATTATGATTTTGTTTCTCTTATGATGTGAAATAAATATATATAATTCAAAAGGTTAATTTTTTTTTTATTATAAATTCAAAAAAGTTGTAAGGAAAAAATCCTAACATTCAATTGAGGTTTAAAAAGATATAAATATATCTTTCAAACATTATGTTGCGATTCGAAACCAAATGCTTTGGTAAATTGGTGCGTTTGCCCTCTGACCCCTGACTAGTGCGGACGTCCCCAGTGACCGCTAGTGAACCTGTTTACCCTTAGTGAGGTCCTAGTGAACTTTCTTAGTGATGGCTGTTGTTGATGAGTCTGCTGTCTCCTCCCATACTCTCCAGCTTTGTCTTGCTTTGCAAGAAAGACTGGAGAGTGTGGAGCAGGAGATTCAGTGTCTCAAAGATGAAAATTTGGCCTTGAGACTAGCTATGGCGGAGAAGAAGTGTGAGGCTACCGGAAGTGTTCCCAGGGATCGTGAAGCCCCTTGGAAAGTGGTGTCGACCAGTGCAACGGCCTGCAAGCTGAAAAGGCAGCCACTCAAGACCCACAACAACTTCAGCACCTTGGCTGATGAGAGTGATGGCGAGGAAGTGGCGATCATCGAGGCAGTGAGAGGGGAGGGGGGGAAGTCTGCTGCTGTTGCTGCTACAACTCCTGCTACACGCCGACAACGGAAAAAAAAGCTAAGTTCATTGTCGGTGATTCAATGGTTAGGTACCTTGACGGGGCTACTAACACTCATGTTAGTAAAGTTGTCTGCCTACCTGGAGCCGGAGTCGGGAGGGTGGCAGAGAAGATGGATGGTGTCCTAGAGGTGGGTGGGAGACCCCATCATCTTCATCAACGCGGGATCCAATGACATATGGAGATGCAGGACTGAGGAGTTGCTGACCAAGTACCAGGAAATGCTGGAGAGGATCAAGGAGAAGGGTGGATTTCCTGTGGTACACAGTATCCTGCCAAGAAGAGGGGTACGGAAGGAATGGTCCTCCAGGGCTATTGGTGTAAATAGCCGGCTGGAGAAGTATTGCAAGGCAAAGTCAATACCATTCCTAGATAACTGGACCCACTTCTATGGTAAGGATGAACTGTATGCCCAGGATGGAGTACATCTTTCTCGACTAGGAGTTTCGACCTTGGCCAGCTCACTGGACAAGATTGTTGCGGGGTTTCGTTAAAAAAAACCTGGGTGTAAGTAAAATACTGTCTCCATATGGAGCAGGTACTTCATGTGACAAACCAGTGAGTAAAATAGAAATAATCAGTCAAGATAGTGCGAATATAGTGATGTGTAAGTAGTATCGATAACACTACACATGTAACTGATAGTAAAGATGAGATTACTGATAGAGTAGAATTTCCGTCTAGAGCTAGTAGTTCAACAGGAAATAATAAGTTAGCTAAAAACAATAGAAAATTAGTTGCAAATAAAAGTAATAGGTTGAGGGTATATTATACAAATTGTAGGAGTTTATGTAACAAAATGAACGAAACTTAGAGCACTCGTTAGCACAGAAAATATAGACATAATAGCGCTAACTGAAACGTGGATTAATACAGAATCTAGGCATTTTTTAGCAGAATTTGATATTCCAGGATATAGTTTGTTTAAATATGACCGAACAAGTAGGAGGGGCGGGGGTATAGCAGTGTTTGTCAGGAGTACATTAAAAAAGCTGTATTAAATCAGGTATTAGACTAAATAATGATGAAAGTGTTTGGGTAGAGGTTAACGAAGGTAGTGAGACCATAGTTATTGGAGTTATATATAGACCGCCTAATATGAGTAGAAATGGCGGAACATCGTTATGGAGGAAATTAAAATAGCATCAAGGTTTAGCAATGTGTGCATTATGGGTGATTTTAATTTTCCGAACATGATTGGCAGCACCAAATAGGCGACTCCGATTCAGTAGAGTTTATAGAGGTAGTACAAGATAGTTTTTTATTTCAATTCATAGATACGCCGACTAGAGGTATTAATATTCTTGATTTAGTTTTCAGTAACAATGAACATATGATAAATAATGTAGAGATTGGTGACCACCTAGGAAATAGCGATCATAAATCTATTTATTTTAATATACAATGGACAGGGCATGCTAAAGAGAATACGTCACTTATCCCGATTTCAGGAAAGCCGATTATGGTGGGCTAAGAAGAGACTTAAGGGTGGACCCTATTGTTAAGCGATTAAGTCAGGATATGCCAGAGTTAAACTTGCCACCTACATATAACCAGTTTATTGCTTCACTCCACAATGCTCAAAATAAATATATCCCTAAAAGAAGATTTAGATCGACGCAGAACCAACCCAAAATGGATGACTAATAAGCTAATAGATCTTATAGGAGAAAAAGAAAGGAATATATAGAAAAATAAAGAAAGGCGAAAATCATTTACATATATACCATCAGACTCTATCAAGACAGGTCAAAAAAGGAAATCAGGAAAGCAAAAAGAAATTATGAATAAGGATAGCCAGCGACTCAAAAAATAACCCTAAAGCTTTTTACCAACTATATAAATCTAAAGTTAGATGTTAAGGCCCCCTAAAAACTTCAATAGGAGAAATAACAGAAAATGATTTAGAAATGTGCAGTACATTAAATAGTCAGTTTCTTTCCGTTTTCACTAATGAAAATTGGCACAGATTCCAGAAGTCAATGGTATATAGTGATAGTATAGATATGTTAAGTACAGTTAGTGTAAGTAGAAATGATGGGCTTAAGGAAATTGACAGACTGAAACCTCAAAAATCGCCTGGTCCTGACGAGGTATATGCTAGATTATAAAAGAATGCAGAGATGAGGTAAGTAGACCATTAGCATTTGTATTTAACAAGTCATTAGAAACAGGTTTAGTTCCAGAAGCTTGGAAGCTTGCAAATGTAGTTCCGATCTTCAAAAAGGTGATAAATCGATAGCATCCAATTACCGTCCCATAGTCGCTCACATCAATCATAAGGAGGAAGAGTCTATTATTGCTAGGAAATTAGAAGCCACTTAGAAAAATTTAACTTAATAAATTTCTTCTCAGCATGGATTCACTCAGGGACGTTGCCTTACTAATTTGCTTAGCTTTTTCTCAGAGGTATATGAAGCAGTAGATAGTGACAAGTCATATGATATTTATTTAGATTTCAGTAAAGCTTTTCGACAGAGTCCCCATGAGAGATTGAGAGAAAGGTTGAGGCACATGGAATAGGAGGGTCGTTGTTGGGATGGATTAGGTCATGGCTAATTGGTAGGAAACAGAGAGTCAGCATAAATGGTACCAAGTCAAGAGTGGGGAGCAGTCAAAAGTGGTGTCCCCCAGGGATCGGTATTAGGTCCCCTGTTGTTATATACATAAATGACCTAGATTAGGTATATAACTAGTAGGATAAGTAAATTCGCAGACGATACTAAAATGGGGAGATCAATTGATTCAGATAGCGATATAGAGTGCCTCCAAAGGGATCTAGATACCTTACATGAATGGTCAGTAAATTGGCAGATGAAGTTTACATTGACAAATGCAAGGTATTAAAGATAGGGAAGATGCAAAAAATGTTAAATATAAACTAGCTAATTTAGAATTAGAAAATTCAGACTGTGAGAAAGATCTAGGTGTGTTTGTTAGCAATGATTTGAAGCCTAGAAAACGTGTATAGTTCGTAACATGGCAAAGAGGATTCTCGGGTTCATCTCGAGGTGTGTGAGTAACAGAACTGCTGAGGTTATCTTGAGCTTTTCTTGTCATTAGTCAGACCTCATAATTATGAATTATGCTGTTCAGTTTTGGTGCCCTTATTTCAGAATGGACATAGATTCATTGGAGAGATAGCAGCCTAGAATGACAAAAATGATCCATAATATTAGAAATCTTTCGTATGAAGAAAGGTTGAAGAAAATTAGGTTTACATTCGTTAGAGAGGGAAGTTAGAGGGGATATTAGATCAAGTGGGTTAGTGGATTAACAAGGGGACATGACAATGTACTAAAGCTCAGTGATAGCGAAGAACTCGTACCAATGGTTCAAAATTACTAATTTCGTTTCAGAAAAATAGGCAAATATTGGTTTGGTAACAGAGTTGTAGATGGGTGGAATAGACTACCAAAGTGCTATAGTGGGGCAAGAACGATAGGGAGCTTTAAGTAAATTGGATAGCATATGAACGAGAAGGGTTGGTGTGAAGGGGGGATCAGCCGGGTTGGGCCAATCAGCGCTCTGAAAAAAACAGTTTGGGCTTAAATCGGGCAGGCCGCATAAATGCATAACCACCTCCTGCGTCTAATCTCTAACCGTTTTGTAAGATGATCCCTCCTGGTATTAGAGTGTTGAGCCTATAATGGGGCTTTGTAATTGAACTGGGGTGTGTTGGGACAGGGATCTGCGTCTTGCATCGGCCAATCGGCTTCTGCAGACTCCCATTTTCTATGTATATGACGAAATACCATTTCATGACTGTGATGTAAAATATAACACTCCAAACTATATTAGTTATTCATCAAGTCGTACTCCATATTCCTATAATAGAGGGATTTTTACAAATTACAAAATTGACACTCGTTCGAATGGCGGAGTCGATATGGGAATTTAAACACTTTTTATTAGCTCACGTGTATTTGTGAGATATACTGATGTTAATCACCGTGTTTGGGGGCTGGGTTAGATTAATAAATGAATCTTATATAACCCAGTTGCGTAGGTAATCTTACAATTCACCATGAACCTAGTACATATGGATCGTACGACTTGTGTATGAATTGAAAATAATTTACCAGTAGGAAATTGTCCTACTTAATAATACTATATAAAAAGGTTAAGATACATAATCATAAGTGCCGTGGATTTAAAAGTATTACACTCATTCGTATGTCGGAAGTTCGATTCCAATGTAGATTGTATTTACAGTTAGAAATCTCATTGTTATTTGCGATACTAAAATACTTATATAATGAAATATCTTGTCATAGCAAAATCTAGATACAGTATCAAATATATATATTATATATATATAGAATAATATACAATATATCTATATCTATATTATGTATATATATAATAAGAACATAAGAAATAAGAAATGGGAATCTGCAGAAAGCAGATTGCCCACACACACAGATCCCATTCACACCCAACCCTAATTATAGGACCAACTCACTAAAGCCATGGACCTCACCAAAACTGTCAGAGGTCGTCATAAGTCTGCAGAGCCGATTAACCCCAGATCAGCAATCCCCAAACCAACCCATTTCGTCCGTATTTCTATCTAATCTATCTTAATCTCTCTATCGTTCTTGATCCCACTATAGCACTCTGTAGCCTTATACCAAGTCTCTATTAATTCCATTTTGTAAACTGAGGAAAGGAACAAGGGTAAGGACACTTGTCCCATGTCTCTTTCCTGGTTGGTATTCGAACCCAGCTCCTCTTAGTTGTAAAGTAAGTATGTCAACCAATACATAACCGAACACGTTGGTGTATAAGAGAGAGAGAGAGAGAGAGAGAGAGAGAGAGAGAGATGAGAGAGAGAGAGAGAGAGAGAGAGAGAGAGGAGATAGAGGGACGGTTAACAATTTACAAGTAGGTGTTAATTTTCTGGAATTACCTGCGATTAGCTTGAGGGTTGCGTCAGCGGGTTTTTTGTTGGCCAAACCTTCTTCGGCCGCCCGCACTCACATGAGTAGCAATATAAATGATTTTTAATGCTATAGACTTACCAATTACAATCCCTATCCTACAATTAACCAAACATCACATTTGGATGCCTAATAATCACCAGAAACTCTATGCCCATCATCAATTGAAGAAATGTTACCTATTATCTTACTATGTTGATTCCCTATATAAAACAAACACAAACTCATGCACATTCACATTTTCACGCCCAACAAAATCATTCAGGAACACATCTTCGTATTCCCTACCCGCAATGCCTCATTAACTCGCAATTGCGTGTATTCACCTTGACGAACAAGTTCGGTAATTAATATCCATATATCTACACACACACACACACACTCTTAGATTACCACTCGACCACGCCACATATATTCGAACATACATTCACAACTACACACTCGCCTTCAAATTTCCAATCAGATATACACACGCACACACATTGATATTCCCTACCACAATCGCCACCCACACTCTAATGTTCTTTCAGAACCACACGCCCACAAATACATATTCGCCATTCCTAATCACAAACACAAACACACATTCACAAAGACAAGTCATGTGAATGACTCTCATTCTCTCTCTATAACACACACACACAAACACATAAACCCCACACAACACACCACAAACATATTGTACATTCATTATTAATTTTTTACATCAATTATACAAATACATATTTCCACTCACAAACGTACAGGCTTTATGCTCGTACATGCACATTTCTACTCGTGCAATGCAAGCTCTATACTGCGCCCCCCTCCCCCACCCCCCCTAACTGGCCTACGCAAGGCCGATCCAGATCACACCCAATTAATTCATTAAGCCATCCAGCTTATGCTTGAAAGCCTACTGCTATCTGAGCCCTGATCACTTTACAGTGCTACTTTGCCATTTCTTTCACAATATATATAATTTTGTTCCTTCCAAAATTTATGACCCAAACGTACATGCCCATTACACAGCCACATACATACTCATGCTAGACATGCATTTGAACATCCATATAACATTCGTAAACAAACATTTATTTACGCCCATATACTGTATTTGCATTACTTTACATTACACTCACAAAACATATTCATTTACACAAACCCCATGTAACTATCCACACATTGACGCCACTTGCCTGCTTGTGAACGTCGTCAAACTGTCTTACAGCCCCCACGATGAATGCCATATTATGAAAATGACTACTTCTGTTTGCTCATTCTCCCATAATTCTCGCTAACCGCATATGTAGATAATAGACATGTGGAATAGGCCTACCCTAGCGCCATTGTGGGGATCAAGAACGACACAGTTTCAAAATTAAAATTAGATAACACGTATATAAACGAGATTGGTTGGGTGTTGTTAGAGGGATCTGCCTTGTTTTGGCCCCACCAACGACTGTCTCTGCAGAGTCTCCCATATGTTCTTATAAAATGGATATGAAAGACGAAGAATATACACCACATTTATAACGGCCTATATATAAGCACTAGTTAGATGTATAAATAGGTATGTGCGCGTGCTGTGTGGCGTAGGGAGTTGAGTGTGGAATAGGTCTGTATATACAACATGTAGGATTATAATTTAATAAAGTCCAACGTTGTTTAATGGATAATATAAATAATCCTCCAAAGAATTTCGACTTCAACAGTCTAATTGTCTGGAATTATATGGCGATAAATACGTGAAAAACACTTGTCGGTGGTGTCCCGTAGCACTACCCAGTGTGGCTGCGGCTGCGAGACACCACTGGTGGTGTCACGCAGCCCAGCCAGTGAGGCCTGGGCTACCGGACACCACTGGGGGTGTCCAGTAGCCCAGCCTAACTGGCGCCGGCTGCGGGACACCACTGGTGGTGTCCCGTATCCACTTCGTTAGTTTAATCTTGAGAGTGCTATTACCAGTTTCAGTGCGGGGACAAGGAGCCGTCAATGCCACAAGCCCAGCCCTGCCCAGGCCCACCATAAACCTCCACGCAGTCAACCACAAGTGTGAGACTGAAGCCTAACCGCTTATAGGGCAGGCAGTTCAACCCTCTGTCTTCCCCCACCCTAGGCCCTTTATCTTCCATCTACCCCAAGAGACCTTACCCCTCGCCGGCTTTCAACTTCTTAAACAATTCTACCCATTATGAAGCTACTTGCTATAAGGCTCCATTTTTATTTCCCTCTCTCTAACTCATTTAGGAAATACTTGCTACAAGGTCCATTTTCATTTCTCTCTCTCTCTCTCTCTCCTTTTTATCCTTAACATCTTTCCATACACTTTCAATCAACGCACTTAACCGTCTAATTGTTATTATTTTTTGGATTTCTATAACTTCAGATCTCTCTTTATCATTTTAGTTATTTGTTTTTCCTCTAACATCTTTCAATACCCAACCATGCCAGCACCCCTCTCCATCCCTCGCCTTTCTTTCTCCCTCGCCACCCCCACCCTGCTCTCTCTCCCCTCTCTCTCTCTCTCCTTCTTAACATTTTGCCTACCATTTAAGCATTTTTCCATAACTGCCCTGTCCTAGATTCGCGTACCCCACTCAGATTCCTGGCTCTCGCTCACTCTCTGGCTCTCTCCCTATCTTGATGTTGAGAGCATTATTAAATATCCTAAGCATTTATTAATACTCAACATCAGGGTGGCCGTCCGCCAGTGTAAGTAATCATAGGATATAATTGGCGTGCTTCCCTTCAATCAGTTAGATCTTTTTAGTTTTACCGCGTGCCCCATACCGAGGATTTATACATTTAACCACCTAGCTCTTAGGCGAAGCAGTCCCAATGCCCATCAGAAATGGATGACTATGATATGCGGATTTTTTTTTTTTTTTTTTTTTTTTTTTTTTACACTCCCATCAGAAATGTTGACTATGATATGTGAATTTTTATGCCCAATCCAGCCAATTATTAACATTAATAACAACAGCAATAATCCAGATATTTGCCCAGGAGAGATTTCCTGGGCTTTCTGAAAACAAGGGAGACATGGCAGAGATGCGAAGCACCACGGGAAGATCAGTATGTTCGTCCTTGGCTAGAGGCAGCGGAAGCGGATAATCTTGCGAAGACTATGGCCTACACAGATACTACGTGTTTTAAGTGCGGAAAAAAAAAACCCAATGCAAGAAAGAATTCGCGAAAATGTTCCGGCTGTCTCAGATCTATTCATTTATCTATTGTGCTAAGCTGACAAAGAAAACATCAGGACGAAAAAGCCAAACTGGAAATGTATCGCAAATGCCCAGGGACCACTGCCAGAGCCTAACGGGGCAACACAACCGACAAACACCGCGTAGCCCGACTCTGACCCAACTTGGCCACAAATGGACAAGACGAGGATCCACGCGTCCTTGCCCCAGGGTACCTAAAGGAGCCAGAATCCAAGTGGGCGGAGGCCCTTACAACCATCATCACAAGCAGGGCCCTACAGCTCAAGACACTCCTCGCATGCGGCTACGGCTCCTGGTTATCTCCTATGGGGCCCTCTGAAAACCACCCAGAACCAAACATATCAGACCATCTTCAGGCTCTTTTCACTAGCCAACAGAGTGAACTGTCAAGTAGCACAGTATATGGATGGAAACAAACTGGAGGAACCCCTCCGAACAGCAACCAAACAGGGCCCAGAAGCAACAGGAACAAGCGAAGAGGAAGAGGGCATGCCAAACAGCTACGTAGAGAGCGGTCGCAGGCCGAAGCTGGCGCGAGGATAGTGACATCAAAGGGGCCGTCAGACTGTTGTCCTCCTTCAGAAGGTTTTGCCCTGGTCAAGGACCCGAAGTTGTTTGAAGTTCGGGCCCTACAAGAAAAGCACCCACCTACACCTAGGGACCTAAACCTCCCCCCTGCACCCAAAGAACCAGATGCCGCCAACCTCTTAGTTGTCACGACGGAGCAGCGTGTGGTTGCCCGCATGATTGACTTCATTCCACCAGCAGGACTCAGCGCCGGGCCCAGATGGTACCGGACCCCCGCCCACCTCAAATGCCCCTCTTGGGTCAGGGCATCAGGAGCTGAGGGGAGGCACTCCTGGAAACCGTCACCAAATTCATCCACATGCCGTTTTAAGAGGGGAAGTACCCGACTGTGCCACACCCCTATTTTTTGGGGCATCACTCTGTTGCCACTGGCAAAAAAAAGATGGCGGTGTGCGCCCAATAGCCAGCTAGGCGAACACCTTCCGCCGCCTTGCCACAAAGGTGGGTTTGAAACCACTCTAGAATGGCCTATGTCAACCACTTAAGACCGATCTCAACTAGGTTTCGGAAACTCCAGGGGGGTTCTGAAGACTGCTGTACCACGCAACCCGCACCTACCTCAGCCAAGCCCCAAGCAAAAACGAGTGCTTCTAAAGATTGACATGCGAAACGCATTCAACAGCCTTCGCAGGGATGTCTTCCTCCGTGCAGCTCAAGAACCACATCCCCACTCCGCTACCCCCTACTTTGGCAGGCACTTATTCCAAACCTTCAATCCTGATTTTTGGCGCAGACGGTAATCCCATCAGCGACCACGGGGCTATTCAGCAGGGAGCGAGCTTCCAGGTGGTCCTGCTATTATCTCAATAGGGGTGGATGCAGCCGCAGCTAACAAAAGTTAAGGTCAGAACTGAATATATGGTACCTGCGACGATGCCCAAAATTGCGCGCTTGCGTCAGTAGAGAATGTTCTAACCGACCTAAATAACATCGTAACTGACCTCGGCCCCAGGCTTCGGTCGAGTGATAAATGGACACCAAATCGTGAACTTGTCCTCCTCAACCACACACGTGAACAAGGAGAAGCGACTCAGGCACTGTTTCGAGGCATATAGCCCCAGATGTAAAGATCCTTCAGGAGCACCAGCAAACCCTATTAGGTTCCCCACTAACTCCTGGCAAGCCCAATCCCACCAGCCACTTCAAGTTAAAAAGGAGCGAGCTTCAAAGTCTCGTGAGTCGACTGATACACATCGATGCCCACTCAGCTCTGGCCCTTCTCAAGAACTGTTTCTCCATCCCAAAACTACAATACCTCCTGCGCACATCGATGACTTACACGCACCAATGGTGGCCTCCAAGACAAGAATTAGACAGCATTAATCCGAGACGACACAGCAGTGACCAGCCTCACCAACTTGGAATTTAACTCCCCCAGACCAGTATATGACGCCGATCGCGTCATATGGCCCCGGCCGACTAGTGCAACCAAAACCTCATATGGACTCCCCCCAAGATGACGTCATATGGACTTATCTCCATACATCTCCAATAAGTTTATGACGCGATTGTGCCGTCATATGAGCCATCAGTAAGTACGTAATAAGTTACCATACGATAAAACCGTTGGTGGCCCGCAACCTCTCCCGCCTGCGATAATTCTAACGGCCCCAGTGTTGTTGTGAGTGTAGTGCCGAGGCTCCAGTGGCAATGATACTGGGGCTCCCTCGCCCTCCTCGGACTTATTGGAACATCCTATTTGTCAGAGGGACGAAGTTAAACCCTAATTAGCGGCTCACCACATCAGTCGAGTTCAACTAAAGCCTGGACTATGTGGCGGACCGCTTTGTTCATTTGACATTTTACAAAACTCGAGTGGCCAATTTCAGCAAGTAATTTATGCTGCACGAGAGAGAGACCAATGCGTGGCACGGAGAGTTAGCGAGCGTATGACTGCTCCCGCCCACCGCCGAGAGAACCTAGTCCATCAGCCCGTAGCCCTGACACGAATCTCACCTCCCTCCTACCTCTCTCACTCGCTTATATAAGGAATGACCCTATGGGGAGGAGGAAAGTGCCTAATTACATTGCTTTTTTAACTCGCGTATTGCACGGTTATTGCAAGAAAACTAGCCATCATAAACGGACTCGTTATGGTGTCAGTCGAAAGCTCTGTTTATGCCCTTTCAGGTGATAGATACTTGTTTTACGTTCTGGGTATTATTTAGGCCCCATGAAAATCATCACGTAAAAAGCCCTATTTTGGCTAAAAACACCTCGCCCTGGGCTCTCCCTCTTCCCCCCCGACTCCCCTCCCCGCGTACATATAAATAAAAAGCCCCATAGGCCGCTCTTAAGGTGTTTAAAGAATCGGACCTGGACACAAGCCCACCCTTCCTGTCCGCCCCTCGGGGGCTTGGGCATACGCAGTGAGACTCGTTGATATTGCCTCCCAAGCCTTTATCTCTTCCCTCATCGCGCAACCAACGACCTGTGCTAGTGTCCATCCTTTCTTCTCAACCCGCCGAATGACACTTAAGGAGGACGTAACAGAAGCTTTATTAACACCTGGAAGGTAACGTACAGGAGTAGTGGAGGAGCCTCAGCGAGTACCTCCAGGAGCACAAGCCCAGAAAGCGTGGCGCTACCATTACTCGGCGAAGACGGGAAAACTCAAGAAAATCTAACCAATGCAGACCAGGTTGCAAAAGCCACGCCCTCCACGGCAGCCGCCGCACCTTCGGAGAGTGACTTGTGGTTACACGCCATCCAAATAAAACCTCTTGGAACTCACTTGGATGATGAACCGCTCAGGTTTGGTCTTCGCCGCATCAGAGTGCGTGCTGGCAGTTTGTCACCCACACACTTGACAAGTGTGATGATGGGGGGATGAATGCTCAAGGTCACCATGCATTGTCATGTAATTACAACGCCAGGCCGCCTGCCAAGACACATCTGCACTAAATGATGTCATAAAACGGGCCCTGCAGAGTGCTAACCCGATGCTCTATCAATCCTCGAACCACTTGGACTTCACAGAGAAGACGGCAAAGGCCCAGATGGGATGACCACTTTCCATTACAAGAATGGCCGGTGCCTCGTGTGGGGATGCCACATGTGTTTCTTTACACTTTCTCCACAACCAACATCGCCCGAAACCGCCAGACGAAGCAGGTGAAGACCACGCCCCCAACTCCGGATAGCAGAAAATAAAAAAGCCCCCGAGGGCAGTGGAAAATATCAAGCCCATCGCCAGAAACCATCAGCTTCGAGCGCCCCTGTCTTCATTCGAAACTTCAGGAGTCTTCGGCCCTACCACACTTAAGATGCTTGATGAAATATTTTTGGCCCGTTAAAATCAGAGAAGATTTCAGGAGAACCCCGGGAAACCCTCTGGCTCAAGCAAAGACTAGGGTATGGCTATCCTCCGGGGCAATGCCACCAGCCAGTCCTGGAGATCAGTTCGACTGGACTGGGTCATGCCACTGTGTGAGGCTTCCGCCGGCAGGATTGGTGTATCCTCTTGTCTTTCCACAGTAGGGTAACGTAAAACATAAACTAACCTTTATATGATATGTAACATGTGGGATGCCCATAAATAAAAGGGGATGTTTCGGTATGCGTTTGCAAAGCCAACAGTTGCATCGACGCGTTTGGGGCTAGCCCAACACGTATTATGAAAACAATGTATCCTCCTCATCCTTAATTCACTGTCCCCCCCTTCACTCACTCAACCACACAATTTGCCAGAGGATAACAGGTTTTTCACAATACGCTAGACGGAGGTCTTTTAAAAAAAAAAAAAAAATTATGGGTGAGGCAACCTCCTTTCCCACCAATTTCCCCCAAGGCCACTGAGACACAGTCGATCGATACTCTCTCTCTCTGCCCACTCGCTTGCTAACAGTGATGACAATGCCCTGCCCTTGCCCCAACTCGCCTAAGCTTAGCACGAAAATATACCTCAGCTAACGGAAATAAACAGGCGCGGGAAAATAGGTGATATAATGAAGGAGTGGAGGAAAGTGGCGGAAGGAGGGTAGGCATAGAGAGACCGATATTTTGCCATGGACACAAGGCGCCAAAAAAAAAAAAAAACTTTTTTACAGGTTCTTCTCTTTTTCCATGTTTAAAATTGTATTTTTTTCCCCTCTTACTCTGACTCTTACGAGTCTTCCCGCATTCGCCGGCCGGTGGAACTCTTAAGAGTCTCTTCCCGCAGTTCCCGAGTTCATTTCCATTAATCGAATTTAGGAGTAACGTTGGTTGGTGGAGAGAACATAATAACTATATTTGTTTGATTTTATTTACAATTTTAAACCTGATATCAAATTCTGGATCATCTCGTGTGTGCGATGATTGAAAGCTAGTCCCCTTGATTTTTTTTTTTTAGTTTTCCCTCTATTAATCTTTTCAATTTATCCTACGTTTTCTCTTTCATGTTTTCTATTTTCTTACCACACTTCTCCTTAGTAGCCTCCTCATTTCCTTCTTGTTTCTCTCCATTTTCCTTACTTTTTCCGACTATTTCTTCTAATTTTCCGTGTTTTGTTCATTTATTTCACTGCATCTTCCCATTTTCTGCCTATCTTCTCCATTCTTATATACTATCTTCCAATTTTTTTCACTGCCTCCATCAACATTTGCGCCTATCTTCTCCATTTTCTTCAATACATCTTCCCATTTTCTGATATATTCTCCCGTTTCCTTCACTACATCTTCCCATTATATGCTAATCTTCTCCATTCTTTCACAGCATCTTCCCATTTTCTGCTACCTTCTTAGTTTCGTTCTCCATGGCGTCGCCTCTTGGAGGTACTGAATGAACTGTATGATGCGGCAGGGTGAGGGGTGAACGCGAGGCCGGTGCCTAGTTCCTCTATCAGGGAGAAATGCGTCCTCCCCATCCACCTCCACCATCTCCCCACCACTCCTCCACCAATGCATGCCTGGAGGGCGTAGAGATTGAGATATATTAATGGATGGATAGATAGATAGGTACTGATCGGTATGGTTAAGGAAATATATTGGGGTGTAACAATGGTCAGCCTCCTCGTGGTGCACCCTGGAAAACGCCTTTATTGAACGGCAAAATGGACCATAATCAACCCTTAATTAGCGTTGCCTGTCATATGACGGGCCCGAGATAATAATGGCCACCCCTGCGGTTGCCATCACTATATCGGGCTGCGCCCCTTCTGAGCACATTATGACGCTCTGAGAGAGGCGTACCGCGCTTTGGGAGGACGATAGGTGACGACTCTGACCGCGAATGTCTTAGAATGTCAAAACAATAATTGGGGACTCAACATGAAGGGCAAGAGAAAGGTGTCCAGAAAAAAAAAAAACTTAGCCCTTACTGTATAACCAGCGCCGAACAATGGCCGACAGTAAAAAAAAAAGTCACTCGCCATAGTACCAGCGCCGTACGACGTCCGTCAGCTTCTAATCATCGCATCTGTGTACCGAGCTGGGCCACCGTCGTTCCCGGCTTACCTGGCCACCATGACTTGTTAAACACTGCTTTGATACATTGGACCAGCACTTCTCAGAGATATATCATCAAGGTCACACGGGCTAGCTGGCTCATTCTTCATCCAGAAGTGTAGTCTGGGTGAGAGAGATGCCTCTCTCTCGACTTTGAAGCCATTTTGGCCACAATGCTTGCGTACTGAGAGGCTTACATTTGTAGTAATTAATACCCTCTGGCCTACAGTAGGGGTCTAAAGCCAAATGACGGAACGGCCAATCTGATGCTTAGTGGCCTTTCTTAATATTTTGCGTCTATTTATTTATTTATATATTTGCTTATTCGTTTCTCTCTCTAGTCTTTCCATCAAACTTTTAAAACAAATATCTCCAAAGTCCCCCTTATAGATATTAAATTGTACAGTTTTCAGTCTAGACATTTTTCAAAACTAATGGGGCTATGCCCATGAGGGAGAGGGAGGGGGTGGCGGAGAGAAAATAAACAACAACCATCCCGCCTTAAGTGCCTTGTAAGTTTATGATTAGCCCACTGCGTATATGGAGCACACTTGCTGGATTTGAGCTTAATAATCTGTAGAGGTTTGTATACTCTCTCTCTCTCTTTCTCTCTATCTCTCTACTCTCTCTCTCTCTCTCTCTCTCTCTCTCTCTCTCTCAAAAAAAGCCTAGGTTTTTTATGCTCTCCCAGTCTATACATTTTGCGTTTCTATGTGTATGGAGCGAGATACTGACATGATAATACTGTGTGGTTTGTCTCTTGAACTCGTTTGACTCATGTTGGCCCACAGCTTGCCAGAAGCCTCTCAATGTGTTAGGTTATCAAATCTCTCCAGAATATAAACGAGGAAAGAAAGTTATAATTGTTCTTCAATAGCAGCTATACACAAACACAAAATTATGATCATACTGACCTGATAATACTCTCGGCCTTCGTTTGTCTCTTGAACTCGTTTGACTCATGTTTGCCCCACAGCTTACCAGACAGCCTCAACTTGTTAGGTTTCCAAGTATCTCCTCAGCCTCCGGCATTTGTCGTCCTTAGCGGAGACAGGTGCCATGCCCGACTGAGCGTCCCTGAAGAAATATTATAGGGGCCTTAAGGGGGAAGGGTTTATTTATTAGTTTATTTATTGATTGTAATTATTATCTGTTTTAGTTTCCTCCCTAGAACTCCATAATGATCCCACATTCCAAACAAACTTTTACATTATTCGGCTAGGGGACTCCACAATAATTGAACAAAATAAAAAGTCAAGTGTCAAGTTGAGGAGAGGGAGGTGTGGTGGCGTTATAAAGGGGGAGGGAGCGCATGGAGGACTGTGGTGGGTATAGAGGAGATACTACTACTTTCCGCTGTGTCATACAATTTTGAGACATTTCCCGGCACTGGCATGGTATTTGAAGCGGTCTTTCTACCCATGTTTAACTCACGCTGCCTTCCCTTCTCCCCCCCCGTCAGGCCTATCTCAACTTTACGGCGCTAAGCGAGGAAGGGTTTATTTATTGCGCTCGATTTAGTTGTTTAATAATTACTTATTTAGTTTCCTCCCTAGACCTCCATCAATCTTAACATATTATCCTCAAGATCCTCCTTCGAGACAAATTTGTAAGATTTTCGGTAGGCAAAATTTCTCGCGTCGAAGGCCGCCCCCTTCGTTTCTCCAAAACTAAAGGCTTGCCCTATCGCTTTGCCAGGAAATAAACGACACCTAAATGGCCCACGAAAAGGTTCTTAATAATGACAAGGAAAATGGGGTAAAAGGTCTTTAAATCGCCATAACTAATGAGCCCGATCGTCTTGACCTCTTAAGATTTGAAAAGTAATGGGGCTACAACATGAGGGAGAAGGGGGGACCAGAAAGAACAAATCAACCATTGCCCCTTAACCCTCTTCGCCACCATTACAAAGCTTTTCATCATATTCTGGTTACTATTAGACCATATTCTTTAGTTTATAAGCTACCTCTACGTAAATACGGATCTTAACTAAACCCTCTTAATAAACGCTATGGTTCCTTCTTAAACACTTAAAGAGCGTGGGCCCGACTTAAGTCCGTATCTAATACGCCAGCAAGTTAGCGAGCATTATTAAGGCTTTTAAAGGGTTAAAATCGAGCGCAAATGGTCTGGTGGAGAGCGCAGCAGGCCAACACGGCCCGACCGACACCAGGGACTTACCGCACGCCCACTGACTCACGCTCATCTGTTCTCAACGAGGGAACCGGCAGTGTAGCCAGTAGTGAGCGTAGCTGGAAAAAATATGCCGCCCATACGCTAAACTCCCATGTTGGTGGCTACCACTGCATCAAAAACGACGAGTGCCTACGCCTAGCCCGTTCTGGTCTCATTTTGAAGATTGTAGCGCCCCCCCCTAGTGTTTTGCTTGAATAAATTTCTTTTAATGCAAGACACTTGACTGTGATCATTCAGGAGGGTCTGAATATGCCCAAACTAGCCCAAAACCCCCCGCCTAGACAAGGGTTAAAACTGCATAAAATAATCTAATTATAGCCTGGAATCAAAGGTTAAAGAGACGTCATGGGGCGCTAGGGGTGTTAAAGGAGCTTAAAGTTAGTTTTTTATAGCTAACTAATTTTTTTTTTTTTTTTTTTAGCCGTTTCATGGCCTAGACCTCAATCCTACGCTTAAAAAAAAAAAAATAGACCCTCACTTCAAGATAATTGTGCCTACATTGTTGTGTATTTAGCTATAAAAAACAAAAAAAAACACCAAAAAAAAAATATATATATAGTTATATATATATATATTCTGACATACCGCGAGCCCTGTATGTTAATTTAAGATGTTAGAATTAGAGCTTCAAGGAGCCAAAACCTACCAAAGTGGTGAAAGAAACTACCGCGAGTCCGTCGCTGCGAACGATTCAGGATAGTGGGCAAACCATCTCGTCCCATACCATCTCGCCTACATATAGTCCATGAGCCAAGACCCGAATTTGCGGCTATCTGCGCTACCACCCGGGGTGACCTAATTCTCTTAGGTGTTTTTAGCTTGCTACATGTCTCTAGTTTATGTTTTGATTTAGATAGCCCTTGCACATTGGCTTAGCTTAATGCGTCGTTGTCACTTCTTGAATACGACATACCCTAACGAAAATTCCGAAATTTTTTAAAATGTAAAATTTTGGGACAGGAATGCTTATAAATGCTCAACAAAATGCCCATATAGTCTAATTGTCACATTTAATACAAGTCCTGCTAAATACACACTAAGCAATGCCATGTGCTTGTATCATAACCTCTTTATGGCAAATTACTACTCCTAATTATCATCTACTTCAGACTCGGAATCTGACTGTTTGTGCCACCGGATCTTCTTCAAGAGCCTTGTTCGGAAATGTCTGCCTAACCTGCACATGTCACACGCGTGCATTTTAGACCATTGCTGAGGCAAGTACACTTAGGGACGTCGCCTGATACGCCACACACTTGCCAAGACAGTCAGCTGGCATAACAGCATCTTCGGTGCCTGGTGAGCCTCGCCCCATCAAGTTGACGGCCATCGCTTACCGTCCTCATCTGTAATCCAACCGCAGTCTGTTGGCCCCGTTCGCAACAAATGGCGTGGCTCTGAAGGAGGGGGCTCTTCTCCTCAAGATCGCAAAGCCCTGGTAGTTGCCACGCATGTGCATGCCATGAAGAGGCAGTCCTCACAAGGAGGGAGTTGACTTGGACTCTACCTCTCCCCGTCTTGCACAGCACAGCTCATTACCCGAAGCACGTTTACCTTAGTTGTACGTGGGTCGATGGTAGGTACATGTGGCAGGTGATTTCCTGTAGCTTCTAAAAGAGCTTCAGGAGACACTTCCCATGCAGCCAGTCCAAGTTCGTTGCAAAAGCATGATGGTAAGTCTTGGTCCATCTTCACATGAATTGAGTGCTCGTCATATTCCCTCGGCCCCAGCGAATTCACTGACGGTATCACAGCCTGTAAAGGCATGCCCTCCAATCAATGACTCACACACGCTGCCCTCCCCAGTGTGCGGCCTCCAGTGTGGTGATATCCAGAGAATCTTGTTGCAGGTTCTTCGTCCAGCCCGTCTGGAACCGATGGGATGGGATCTTGTGGCACATGATCAAGGCACAACACCATGACGTCTGTATCTTCTGCAGTGATGATGACAGACTTGTTCCCAGATTCTGCCTTCATGAAGTGCCCATGGAGACGAAGGCGTGTGTCTGCACTCTTCTTGAGTTGAATTAAGCTCAGGAGCCCTCTTCCACACTGCTCTTTGGTGATCGTTGAAGAAGCGCTGCCCTCACATGTGACATACAGCTCCTCCTGTCCTTGAGCTTCTCCCTGTGCTGTGGTGCCTTCCATTCTTCTACCAAGAACTTGATAAGACTTGCCTTGTTGGAGGAGGAACTACCGAGTAACTTTCTCCACTGCGTCATGTTTTGCCCCAGGTTGAATGTTCTTGAAATGAATTCCTGAGCCCTGCACTTCTTTTCGGCCTCGTTCTGCATCCGTGATGGATGTCTCTCTTGCTTAGATATCAAACACAACATCAATGCGCCTGCCCCTCTTAGCACAATCATGAACAGCTAACGTGACTCAGTGCCTTGTAAACCTGCAAGCCTGCTGAAAAAGTTTTGTCGTTTCCCTTCCGTTTGTTCTTCTTGGACCAGGCCTCATCCCATCAATTATGCGTCAGCAGAGGGCTCGGCGGCTATCACTTCTCCAGGACGAAACATTCCTCTCTAACTCCTTTGCCGAGGGCAGCATTGTTGCGTCTTGCGGAGAGAGAGAAACGAGCCCAATCACCGCTGGCAAGTGCCTCAAGGCAAAGGCCCCAGGGAATGAGCCAAGACATCACTCCTTTTGCGCTGTCTGTTCTCCTCGGCCAACAAGGAATCATCTGGCCAAAATATGTTCCTGTCACACCTTTAAGATAACACATCCTTGGCATGGTCTTGTGAGCGTTCTTTGGCTTCATTCTGATGTTATTCGTGCAACGTTCTCAGTTTCTTCTTCGTCATCGCCTGTCATGAAAACTGTATATTTGGCCGTATCGATCTCCAGCAGCCACGCCTCTTCCTTGAAGGCTTGATATGCCATCCTCTCCTATTCTGTAGGACCCCTAGAAGGTCTTTGACAACTTCTGGTGGTGCCATAGTCGCAGCTGACAAACTGACAAGATCTTCTTGCCTCTGCTTGTTGAAGGGGTTCAACCAGCTGGTCTACATCAGTTGACACTCAAGCTTGGACATCGGCCTCATCTCTTCTAATCCTGGGCATCTGTAGGTCTGGGTGGCTGAAGTCAGTATACTTTTGGCCTACTACCATAGTCCTGAGCTGCCTTAAGTACCTGCCTCTGCGATACTCCGGATGTCAGGTAGTACCTGGAGACAGGCTCCGCCTTTCAGGCTGAAGCCTTTTGTGCACCCCTGGTGTCTTCGTGTCTTTGTTGATCGTCTCTTCGATTTGTCTGGCTCCACAGGGATCCGTCCAAAGGGATTATTGCCATACCGATCTGGACCGAAAAACAAAAAAGCCAGCCTTGCATGAATTGCATCATGCGACCCTCTGGGTGTTCAATGGGCAGTCGAGACACCTCAAGTCCATAGTAGTATGTTAGGAACCGGGCCATAGTTCACTTTGTCATAGGCCCCAAAAAACCACGGTATCATATGTCGGATTGCTCCTAGGTGGAGCATCCAGTTGCCTTCTCTGGAGGCCCTCGAATTAAGTCAAGCATGATCTCAACCATGTCCAGCGTTATGACATCCAGAATGCCTGAGAGGTTGTGTTACATCTCTGAGTGTCTAAAGATAAACTTGGAAAAGCTTCATGATATGTGTGAATGATTCACTCTCCATCAGCCTCTTGAAAGAGTCCCTGAGACACATTTTGATGTGAAAGCCTGATTGATGTCCTTCAGTGTTTCAGTAGAGGGTGTATGTCCCTTGAATGGTTTTTTCTTATAGCCATGAAAGGCAGCCTTTCCATGTCAAGCCTCATCAGTGCTTTCATACACGAGCTTGTTTCGTCTCAACTGCCCCCTTGTTGCTACCTCTTGCCGTTCATCACCTCCTGACACTGATCCTTCCTGCGATTATACCTGATTCCAAACCACAGATCTCTGTGTCATCCTTTGAGCATTCCAGCTTCTGGATACAAAGGGCTGTATCGATCTCCTCAAACATTGAGTAAGACACACAGTGACCAAGACGATTCAGAGTTCGGATCAGTTCTGTGTTTCCTGTCAAAGACTTTACAGCATTGGTCAGCAGTACGTGCTTGGGTGGTTTTGTCTTGCCACTGGTAACAGCAAAGACCAAGTCACTGCCAAAGGAAGTGGCAAGACGTTGAGCTCTTTCAGAGGGAGTTTCACACTCACACTCTCCTGTCAGCAGGGTGTGCAGGAATTGAGTGACTGCTGCAGGAATGACATTCTGATCTGTATCGGGAGGCCATGGCTGACTCACATCTTGTTTATTGATCTCATTCCTCAGCTGCATTCCTGCTTTGGTTAAGACATCTTCAGAGTTAGCTGCTCTTGCTTCTTGCAGGTCTTTTGCCATTTTGTGTGCTTGCCGGGCAAGGTCGTCCATTGAGAGGCTGCGTGGATAGATTAGAAGCTTTCCTTTCTCATCTGGGACAAAGCGTAGTGATTCTCCAAACTCGGTTTCAATCTTTCGGCGAACATGTTTCTTTGTCGCTGGTTTCAGTTGGATAATACCACGGGACATCATGGATCTCTCAAGCCTAGATGTGAGGTTTGTCATAGGCAGTACCTCTGGGTTGGGGAATAATTTGGTCCTTATATACAAGCAGAGTTCCTCGAGGGCTTCTGTCTCAACCTCTTCGTAGCGTGCTTCCTCGCTTTCTTCCTGATTTTCACCTGCACCCGACCTGGCGGCCGCTGGGAAATCATCTTTTGTGAAGAGTTTGTAGCACGACTTGTGGTAGTGACCCTCTGCAGCAACAAGGTCTCTGCTAACTAAACCAAGGATTCTCTGGTTGAGTTTCCTTATTGCTGCTCTGCGAATCTTCTCATCTGCTCGTAGCTCAACACACTGTATGAGTGGCTCCCTTGTCTTTGTTGTTTTTATGTACTTGCTTGACTTCTCGCAGAAGATACATACTTTGGCATACACCCTGCTAGTACTAGGGGCATCCCTTGATGCCCTCCTCCTGGGGTCGACGCTTGCTGATTCTATCTTGACACCCTTGGCAAGGATAGAATCCAGTGACTTCTTCATTGTAAAGAGACTACGACATTTACGGTGATAATGTATGTGTGGTATTCCTCCTTCTTCAAGGCCCTTGGCTGCTTCCAGGACTGGATCATGCTGCCTGATTTCTGCAGCCCTGAGCAATGTGTTCCAGGAGTCCAAATCCTGTGGTGACACCAGAGCATCGCTGTCATCATCAGAGCAGTGGATGATACAGTCGATCCGTGCTCTCTTCCTCGCAGATGGTTCCATCCTGCCGTCAAACAGTCGACACACACCTGCAAAAAATATCACCATTAAACCATGAACAAACACATTACATGGAAACCACTCTACATATGTTTGCTCCTTCCAATAATAAATTAGCCCCAAAATATAA